>CAWUPB010001168.1:2400000-3000000 GCA_963924115.1 Dovyalis caffra | reverse complement strand
TATGTGCCAAAGGCAATATATTTTACAATATAAGACACCAGAATCAAGTGCAGATAAGAAAGAAGTAGTTATGAAGGGCAATTTATATTTCCTCGTATGCAAATTTAGACCAAATGACACCATATCAAGAACAAATCATTTGCAGACAAAACAACAATACTTACACTACTGCGTTGCTGTATACTATTCCACCTTTCAATAAGCACAGTCTCTCAGGATTATGGCCAATAGTTCGATCATCAACTGCCTGACATGTCGAGAGATATTAGAAACATTCAAATGTTGGACTTTTAATGGGGGTAATTTGAAATAAACAGGTTCTCTACGGAAGGTAGAAGATGAATAACTCTTGGTGAGAAGCCAAAGAACCACAACCTACAGAATCCTATAAACAAGATGCGCCTGAAAATATTTAGATCAAAAAGCAAATTCCTTGCTAGAGCTTTCCATGAGTTTAATGCTAATGAAAAAACATATAAAGACCACAGGCTACTTCTTAGGAAAAGATGCTGAATAACTCTTGGTGAGAAGCAGAAGATGCACAACCTACAGATTCCTATAAACAAGATGCGCCTGAAAGGATTTAGATCAAAAAGCAAATTCCTAGCCAGTTTTAGGATGTTATGAAATGCTCTGCAACGAAAATCTAACTGACATGACATGTGATAAAATTAAAAACTATATAAAAAAAAAATTACTCACCTTCTCTGTCGTTGCATACATAGAACCATCAAGACCACACTTGCTGAGTTGCTCTTGGCTGCCAAAGCAAAGAAACCATAAAAAATTTTTATAGAATGTTCAATATGTGTTCTGTTATTGCATCACCTCATCATAATCTGGTAGGATTAAAACACCAAAAGGCCCATATAATGCAACTGACACAGCTGAACAGGCTATGAGAAATTCAAACTTAAGAAGGTGAAAAAGACAGATGAACAATAACTTACCGGCACTCTCCATAATGCTCCATGTTATGTATAGTTAATACAATCCGTGGTTTCTAGAAAGTACAACTTTGACATCAAAACGATGTGAAAGAACATTTTTTTCCTCTAAATCAGAGCAGTAAATGCTGTGCAGTAATAGTAAGAAGAGTAAATACCGTCAGTGAAAGATATCGGTACATATCCCAGTAAAGCAGGGGCAAAGCACCTATTTGCCATTCATGGACATGGATAATTTCAGGCTGAGTTCCTGTTACCTGCCACCATATACTATCTTGTCAGAAATCTGGAAAATGATCATCTTCATAACTAAAAGACAATAATAATATCAACTGGGAAACAAAGGTCCAAAAAGATACTGAACAGAAATGGAGTGCCTCATTTATGCACTTTTTTTAAGCGGGAGGAGTAAATGCAGGTGTAATAATCTTCTGCATTGTATCAGTGACAAAAAAACCAAGCGCAATTTGTAACTCATATATGCTTATTAATAGTTTTACAAACTCTAAGCCATGACACCTCAAGTTCTCATTTCCAATTTGGGGTAAGCTTACTTGAGCTTCTATGGATTGATAGACAAATCATAACAATTTTCGAGTAGTAGAAATGCAGACAATACGTAGCAGGCAAAAATAAGATCATGCTCAAGATCAACCAACAAACCTGCATCCATTCAAGGCAAGCACGGCTAAAAAACAAATAAGCCTCTAGCTCATTGTATGAACCTCCATATACATGTTCCCCCTTGAAGAACTCATTCGATGGCTCAATAAATATAACTGAAATGCCTGAAACAGCTCCACGATACGCACTGGTAGGAATCCAATTCCCATCATGATAAGAATCATAAGTGTTAATCAATTCCAACTCATTGATTTGCTGCTTCGAGATGCACTTATAGAAGGGGAGCATTATATCCACAGTATGGCCCCGAGACAGACTTGCTCGAGCAAGTCCAGTAACAACATCACCAAGTCCACCAACTTTAGCTATTGGCGCCATCTCAGCTGTAACATGAATTATGTGCATCAGATCAGAATCCTTCACAGTACTTTCATTTGGCACTTCTGGACTCACATTCCATGAAGGGAAATCCCTCTTCCAAAATGGGATTTCATCATCAGGAGAAGGCCAAACAATTTCTTGATCAGAAACTAAACCAGCATAGCTACTCTCTTGTTTTTCAACACTAGTACCCACCTGCAGCAAATAGTAACACTTCATTTTAACTTTGTTTCAAGAAAAACAACCAAATGATCCTGTTTCTTGATCAAATTTTGAAGGTTCATTACATGTTTGAACTGTTAAATATATACAAAAAGCTGAAGATTGGAAGAAGGGTACCTTTAAATTAGAGAGATTATGGGTGTGAGAAACAAGTGAATGAACCTTGAATTTGGAAGAACAGTAGAACTTGTGGTTGGTGCCAATTCCCTTCCTTTTCTGCAGCACCATTGCTGCTCTTCCTGAACTCAAATGAAAGCATGGCTTACAAAACTTACCCACCAATGCATTCTCCATCATCATTTCATGGACAGACAGCAAGCAGCAAGAAAATGTTATGAGAAAGAAAGAAAGAAAGCAAAGAATAAGGAAAAGGTAAGGAAATCTTCAAGTGGGATGTTGACCACAGAGTATATTTTCAAATCCCAATAATTGGATCCTTAAATATCTTTTTAGTACTGTACTTCTTCTGTCTTCTTGTCTTGTCTTGTGTTAGAATGAAAATCACAGTACTTAGCTTTGAAAATGACAATCAATCTTTTACGGATATTCCTTTTCGAAATAAACAAAGAATATTTTAGACATTAAAAATAGTGTTCTTAATTTCAATTTAGCCCATGATATTTATTATTCGTTCAATTTACCACTATAACTTTTTATTCTACCAATCACCTCCTGAATTTTAAAGAAACTTTTGATCAAATCTATTTTAGTTTCCATTAATAGTAAACTTACGATAGATTTTTTATATTTTATATTTTTTTCTCTTTTAACCTCTAGAGATTGGAAGAAAATTTAAATTAAATATTTATTTTTATGATAATATCAAACTCGTAAATTTACTATTAAAGTGATAGAAATATTTTTTATACTTATTTCTGCAACATACAACTCACAAGCAAAGTATTATTTTAAATATTAAATTCGATAAAAAAATTTAAAAAAATTTATAAAGATGAATTTATATTAAGAAAATTGAAAATTACAAAAATACAAAAAAAGATAAAATCGTTTGTTTATCAACATATTAATGAAAAATACAAATAATATTAATAGATTATAGTAGATAATATAATTATTGATCTTTTTAATAAGCTAATTTAAGTATTTAATGAAAACTCTTTTAAAATTTTTAGGGTTGCATTTGATTTCTATCTCTTACAAAAGAAGGATAGATGGGTCATGAATTCTACTCAAACGCTCCCTGTTACCCACGAAGACCAATGGAAGGGTCTAATTGAAAGGTTTCTAAAATAAAGGGAATGATTCATAAATTCTATAAACTGTAAGGCAGTAAGTCGAATTAACCCAAATAAATAAATAAATAAGATCTGCTAGTAACCGGGCTGACCCGAGAAGTCCTAACCATTTCCGATTCGGGTCAGATCAAAATCCAGTTTCAACTTCCAAGCTCTAACAATTAAACTGACTTCCTCGTTTGCCCATTTCTCCCAAAAAAAAACAGAGAGATTCAAACTTGGTAGCTCCAAACCGCACAAAATCAACAATCATGGCGGTAATTTACTCTCCTTCCCTTGTAATTTCCTTCCAAATCTCTACATTTTCAGCTAACAATTCAATTTTACTTGTAATTTGTGATTTAGGATTCGTCGTCGGGGACGACATTGATGGATCTGATAACGGCGGACCCCGGGGTGGCGCCGAAGTCATCGGGATCGACGGCAGCGGCAGCGCCAACGGCATCGCAGCAGCCGACGGTATCGATGTCATCCATAGCAACGACGACGACGAGTTCGTCGTCAGCGTCAGGGAAGACAACGTTAGGAGAGAGAAAGTCAAAGAGAGCTACTCTTATGCAGATCCAAAACGACACCATTTCTGCTGCTAAAGCTGCCATGAAAACTACTACTGGTATCAATATCATGCCTCAAAAACAAAAGAAGAAGGTAAATTATCCTAAGCTAAGCTTCCTTCTCTATTACGCCTTTCTAAGAAGATTCTGTTCTCTCGTTAATTTGATTTTTCTTTCTTGATTGATTTTTGTAGCCGGTTTCGTATTCGCAACTAGCAAGGAGTATCCATGAACTAGCTGCTACGTCTGATCAAGTAAACATCTTGCTTTCGTATTTTAATTTTAATTTTAATGGAAGTTTAAATAATTTGTTTTGTGATTGTTTTGTGAATAGAAAAGTTCTCAAAAGCAATTAGTGCATCATGTGTTTCCGAAACTTGCTGTTTACAATTCGGTGGATCCATCATTGGCACCATCTCTTCTCATGGTAGGTTTACTAATTTCTTTTTATATTACCTGATGAGCTTTGGAGTTGATGATTTGAACAATTCATAGTTAAAGTGGTTTTTATTTATTTTATTATTTTTTATTGAATCTACTGCAGCTGGATCAGCAATGTGAAGACAGGACGATTCTGCGCTATGTGTATTATTACTTGGCTAGGATTTTATCAGATACTGGTTCTCAAGGTTTAAATCCTGGTGGTGGAATACCTACTCCTAATTGGGATGCTTTGGCTGATATTGATGCTGTTGGAGGGGTGACTAGAGCTGATGTTGCACCGAGAGTAGTAGACCAGCTTTCGAAAGAGGCTTCAGATGATAATGTTGAATGTAAAGTGGTTTCGTACTGTTTTTCTTTCTTTGATTGCTTGAATGCTTTGTACTGCACAAGGTTGTTCTTAATAAAAAGTGATTGGCAAGTTTTCTTTTCAAAGTTGCTTCATGCAAAGGATGAAGTTGAATCTAATTGTACTTGTGGTCGTGCTCTATAAGGATTCATGAAGTTCTTAATAAAAAGTGATTGACAAATGTTCTAGTTTTTGATGTGGTATCTCGTAAAACATATCTTATGCATAGACTGCAATTAAGTAATTTTGATTTAGTGTGTAAAAATGGCAACGAGATGCAATTTCACTATGTCTTGATGGTGTATAAACTTTTCTTCTTCTTCTTCTGTTCTTATGTGGATTAATTGTTTGGTGCCATGGGACTTATCCACTGTCAACTATTTTCATGCCATCAACCATACAAAACATATAGTAATGCGTAAAAGAAATATGATCTTCTTGAGGCTATTCTGTATGCGATTTTATTTTATTGTTAGAGGGAAACTAAGACTGGCAAGGAAGAAAAATGATTGCAGTGCCTTACAAAAATATTTTGTTTTCTAATTACCTATTTTTACCAAGTTTTTGTTCTCTGATATTGGAAGTTTTAGATTTTGATAACATTTATTTTATATCTTTGAAGTTCATGCTCGGAGATTGCAAGCACTGAAGGCTCTTACATATGCTCCTGCCAGCAACACTGATATTTTATCAAGATTGTATGAGATTGTATTTGGCATTCTTGACAAGGTGTGCCCTACTCTGATTTATTCCATTTATGTTTCACCTAAGAATATCGTCCTTTATTTTAATGAAAGGTAAAAGTAAAAAAAAACCCGAATCCACTGACTATGTAACCTATACAACTAAACACAAACCAGACAACTTTTTCAAAGCTTGACATTCACTCAATGTATCAAGCGTCCTGGTTGCTTAGCACAATAATGCTTTAGATTTCATATTGAATTTCAGGTTGGTGACAACCCTCAAAAACGAAAGAAAGGTGTTTTTGGGACTAAAGGTGGTGATAAGGAGGTAAGAATATCAATTTATTGATGGTATGTATTGTCTGTAAAGTTCCCAAATTTGTTTATTATCTTAACAATGGTAATCTCTCTCTTGTTTTAACGATATTTATTGCTACTTGACATTGAATGCTTGTTCATTGACTGCTCATGCAGTAGAGTAATGCTAATCTTGCATAATTGTATTACGGAATCGCTTACTGAAAAATATCAACCATTGGATTCGTGGGACTTACAAAATCCACTTATTTAATGCATGAGATACCAATCCAATGGTTGAAATTTTTTTCGGTAAGTGAATTCTGTAAGACAATTATGTAAGAATAACATTACTCCTTGCAATATAGCCTTGAGTAAATTTAGGAGTCATGTATGTTGGGGACTGTTAATGAAGCAAAAAGTTTAACTTAGCCTTTCTGCAGATACATTGTTGATATTGATTTTGATATTTTGTTATTGGTAACGAGAGTTTCTTACATTTCAGTGAAAATAATGAATTTATCATCAGACTCTGGGAGAGTTTATGAACTTTGCTTCACTATAAAAATTGTTAATGCATGGGTCTTATATTCTGTCAGTTTTTTACTTTGACATGGTTTGTTATGGAACCTGTATTTTTTAAGTCTGTTTGACGCTATTAAGTGCTAGATGATTTGGTCATCGTAATCTTTCTATTTGCCCTCGTTTCCTCTTGTGAATTATGCCATAATTATGAGTCTTGCACTTGAAATATTATTCTACATTTTATGTGTTTGCTTATTGTACTGGTTTTAATGATCTTTACATATTAGTCTATCATTCGGAGTAATTTGCAATATGCTGCGCTAAGTGCATTAAGAAGACTTCCCCTGGATCCTGGAAACCCAGCATTTCTGCACCGTGCTGTACAGGGGTAAGTTTCTTTATTTTGGTACATAGATTGAGGTTCATATTGCTGATTGCAAGTTGTTTGGGTACTTAGCTTTTGTTTTGTTGGGTTTGGTTGCTTTGTTTGGCTTGGCCTGGTTTGATTTTTTTTTTTTATAGTATTTCCTGCATGCAATCCCATAGTACAAATATGGTTCATATTCGGCATCTCTGCAATTTGTACTAGTATCTTGTATGCATATCTTTGCTTCATTGATCAGCAGAAGGAGAATATAGTCACTATTGTTAAGACAAAGTTGGGTGCTGTGACTGTAATATATTTTATCTTCCATTGCAAGGTTTGCTGAGATGCTATAAATATATGATCCATGCCTGCATTTGGTATCATATTATTGTTTTAGTTGTAGCATTCACTTGCTTATCTCTTTTCCTCTTCTACCCCTGCTTGCACTTTAGACACCTTAGTTGAAGCATATTCCAGATATTAGTTAGTCTTTTACTTGTCTTTATGAAGCAAGCTTGTGTCTGACTGCAGGGTTTCGTTTGCTGATCCTGTTGCTGTAAGGCATGCTTTGGAAATTCTCTCTGAGTTGGCTGCAAAAGACCCTTACGGCGTTTCAATGGCATTAGGTTACTTTTTTCTTTTAACCTTCTTGTTGTCGCCATTCTTTTCATCATGGAACTGTTTCTCATTGTGTTATTATCCTAGAACTAAGATTTGGTTGTTCTTTTATATCTAATGCTATACCTCTGCACCTTACTGCAGGAAAGCTTGCACTCCCTGGAGGTATGGTCCATTCTCATAGATATACTTATAGGCTTCTGCTTTAGTGATTGCTGATTGTTATCTACGCAGAGTTTAAGTGACAGTACTTTGTCAGATGTCTAATTCTGTCAACTAAAATTGAATGAAAAATAGTAGGTTGCTTGATTCAAGGTTTAGCTGTGAAAATTTGTGCGTGAACAGCTCATTCTCTTAACACTGGATATCGTGAGTTGTAGGTTGTCAACATGAATGAAAATGTTTCTCCTTTTATTCGTTGCAAGCCATAGCTACCTTTGTTGTTTTTGGTTTTGGTGCTTCAGGATGTTCTTTTAAGTTATATGGCACTGTTAATTTGCTTTATGTCTATCACGTTACTGCTTTTCTGGTTTTGCATTAATTTGGTATTATTTGAATCAGGAGCGTTGCAGGATGTCCTCCATTTGCACGATGTGCTTGCTAGAGTAGCACTGGCCAGGTTGTGTCATACAATATCTAGAGCTCGTGCATTAGATGGTAAAATGGGGTTTGCATTTCTCTTTAAATTTTGAAGGAAAGATCTAAGGATTCTGAACTAATGAGATGATTAGCTTCTTGACATTGTTTCCTGCAGATAGGCCCGACATTAAATCTCAGTTCAACTCAGTGCTTTATCAACTCCTTCTAGATCCCAGTGAAAGAGTCTGTTTTGAGGCAATCTTATGCGTCCTAGGAAAACATGATAACACAGAGAGGTAGGCTTTT
The DNA here is from genome assembly GCA_963924115.1 of Dovyalis caffra. NCBI lineage: Eukaryota > Viridiplantae > Streptophyta > Magnoliopsida > Malpighiales > Salicaceae > Dovyalis > Dovyalis caffra. The sequence continues at coordinate 2,991,848 of CAWUPB010001168.1, read as the reverse complement.
AATCTTATATTTTTATTTACTTTTATTTGTGCAACACTTTACTCATGTTGTAGCAAAGTTTTGTAGGCATGGGATGGAACTAATATGCAAGTGCCTTTTTTTTTTTTTTTTTAATTTCTCTAAAATATGCCTTTTCTGAATTGCAATTCTGTAGTACTGAGGAGCGTGCTGCTGGCTGGTACCGTTTAACAAGGGAGATACTGAAGTTGCCAGAAGCACCCTCTGTATCATCAAAGGGATCTAGTGCTGATTCAAATGATACGTCGAAGACTTCTAGAGATAAATCCCAAAAGACCAGGCGCCCGCAACCTCTTATTAAACTTGTAATGAGAAGGTAGATTGAGCTCCCATTTCTTTCCTTTTCTTTTTCAGGGTATTAGAATCTATTGGATTTATTATTTCTTTAGAAAATTCTTTAACGTATTTAAAAAATGACAGGACTTATTTGTTGGTTTCTATTGAATTTCCGTTTTCCATTGTATTTGAAAATTGATTTGTTCTTTTCTTTTTTTTCCGTTCAGGTTGGAAAGTTCTTTTCGTAGTTTCTCCAGGCCAGTACTTCATGCAGCAGCAAGAGTTGTGCAAGAGATGGGAAGAAGTCGGGCTGCTGCCTTTGCTGTAGGATTACAGGACATAGATGAAAGAGTTAATGTGAATGCCGTTTCCGAGAGTGCAGATGAGGATTTTAATGAAAATCCATATGCAGATGGTAATTTTTTGAGAGTCAAACTGAACTATTTTTGTATTCTACAAAGATCCCTGACCATCAAACTATTATGTTGTTACTTTCATGTCATTATTGTATCAGCCATATGGTGCTTTGTGCTCCATTGGTGGTGCCTGAAGCAAATTTGTTTAAAATTTTCATTCTACATTGACTTGAAAAAAAAAATATTATTCATTAACATCTTGTGTAGCCTTTTACAAACACCATTGTTTGGGGTGCTTAAGTGTATTCTACAAAGATCCCTGACCATCAAACTATTATGTTACTTTCATGGCATTATTGTATCAGCCATATGGTGCTTTGTGCTCCATTGGTGGTGCCTGAAGCAAATTTGTTTAAAATTTTCATTCTACATTGACTTGAAAAAAAAATATTATTCATTAACATCTTGTGTAGCCTTTTACAAACACCATTGTTTGGGGTGCTTAAGTGTATTCTACAAAGATCCCTGACCATCAAACTATTATGTTACTTTCATGGCATTATTGTATCAGCCATATGGTGCTTTGTGCTCCATTGGTGGTGCCTGAAGCAAATTTGTTTAGATTTTTCATTCTACATTGACTTGGAAAGAAATATTATTCATTAATATCTTGGGTAGCCTTTTACAAACATCATCAACTTGAGTGTGGAATTCCATATATGTGGTTTGCATGTATGCATATGCTTGACACACAAACCCAATGAAACTGTGACATGAATTTGCATTATCTGTTTTAAAGTGTATCATACAAAATTGATCTCATTTTTATGTTCGTTTCATTGTGTCTGCATTGCCTATTATAAGCTTTCTGCTTTCTTCCTTTTTTCCCATTGTGTTTCTTCTATTATTCCATATTTTGTGGCTGTGAATTTGAGATGGAGAGGCCAATGTTTGGTGGAAAGGTGCAAGCTTGATTCTTGAGATGAACTTCTGAAAAGAGATGAAGTGCTGGACTGTCCAAGTTCTTAATTTTAAGAACTCAATTATATTGGCCGTTTAGTTATTTTTGAGATGTCATCTTCTTGCAAGTCCAAAATCCATGAGTTCATTTAGTGGGTTTTGAGAGTTCACTAGTTTCAGAGAAACTTAGTGCTGATAGTTTTTATTTTCCGGGGTTACTCGTTCTGTTTAAATGTCTTCCTTGGGACATATGTCATCTATATGTTGGATCATTATATGATCTTAGTCTGTCTTTAATCCTCTCCTCCTTTTGTTTTATAGGTGCCAGGAAGGCTTCTGCTGTATCTAGTGCAACAGGTAGCAAGGATACAATTGCAAGTTTATTAGCTTCATTAATGGAGGTAGTGCGGACAACTGTAGCCTGTGAATGTGTCTATGTTCGAGCAATGGTAATCAAGGCATTGATATGGATGCAACTTCCACATGAATCCTTCGATGAACTAGAATCCATTATTGCATCAGAGCTTTCTGATCCATCATGGCCAGCTACATTGTTGAATGATGTTTTGCTGACTTTGCATGCTCGTTTCAAGGTATGCTATGCATTGAATTAAGTTATATTTTCTTGGGAGTTCGACATATTTATTTGGAGCTCATGCTTTGATATGCATTTGATGATTATTAGTTTTTCCCTTTTGATAAGTTTGTGTAGGCTTAGCCCTTCTACCATGGGAACTTTGTAAAGGCTAAGAAGGGTGATGAGTGATAAAACAAGTTTTGAATTACTGGTAAATACATAAAATTAAACACAAATCGCTAGTTTTAAAAGTGCTCATAAAGACTAACAAATCAATCATTCACATGACTAATAGAATTCTTGTTGAAAACTGAAAGAGAGTTGTCACTGGGTTAATGAGTGTTCCTTAACAATAGAAAAAGGTTTTTTTTTTCCTGACTATGTTTAATTATGACTAGGGAAATGGTATATAGAATAGGAAAGAGGAAAAAACAGATCAATAAGATTGGAAGTAGTCTACCTGTTTCTCTCTGGATAGTGTATTGAGTGATTGACACTTGACCTTGGTTTATTGCTAATGTTATTGATTATAAAACCCAATGAGAGATGCGTGGACAGTGAATCACCTATGCACCTTCTTAACTGTGGATTCGAATGTTAAAAACTGAAAACAAGGACTCAGTACATCAACTAACGTATGAGGATGGATAGAAGAGAGTTCTGTTCTTTTACACAATGATTTGATGTGTCTTGTTCCATGAAACTGCACTTACTAAAATTTTTCTTGGTCAGGCAACTCCGGATATGGCTGTCACTCTGCTTGAAATTGCAAGGATCTTCGCAACTAAGGTTCCAGGAAAGATTGATGCTGATGTGTTGCAATTATTGTGGAAAGTAGGATTCCATTCAACCTGTGATCTTACTGATACTTTTTGCTTTTTGTTTTTTTGTTTTTGGATTCCAATGTCCATTTTGAATTTTGTCTTCTTGTCTCTGCTATTTGCATGTCCATCAACTTAGGAAGTGATTCCAACTTGTTTGATTTTAATCTGCTTGATATGTTGGTAATGGTCTAAGCATATCACTGATAGATATGCTTACTTTAAAAGACACTAATGTTAACTGATGACGGCCTGTTCCATTTCCAGACATGCCTTGTTGGTGCTGGTCCTGATGGAAAGCACACCGCATTGGAAGCAGTCACTATAGTCCTTGACCTACCGCCACCACAGCCTGGTTCGATGTTGGGATTTACTTCAGTGGACAGAGTATCTGCATCTGATCCAAAGTCGGCTTTGGCATTGCAGAGATTAGTCCAAGCAGCAGTAAGCAACTTCTTTAGTCAACAATTGTTTATCGTATATACTGTAAAACTGAAAGAATACTAAGGAATAGATTTCTTTCTTTCATTCTTTTTATCTGAATCTGTGAACTAAAAACCTATAGGTATGGTTTCTTGGAGAAAATGCAAATTATGCTGCTTCTGAATATGCTTGGGAATCTGCGACGCCTCCTGGCACTGCATTGATGATGTTAGATGCAGATAAAATGGTTGCTGCTGCCAGTTCTCGTAATCCTACTCTAGCTGGTGCATTGACTCGACTACAGAGGTGTGCTTTCAGTGGCAGCTGGGAGGTATAAGATTCTACCTTGATGATCATTCAATATTACAGTTTTGTTATTGGTTGATTGTACCAAAAGAGAGAGCTGTCTGCTTCCCTATGTAATTCAGTAGTTCTCTGGAAAGATATGAACATATGCACATTCTGTTTTTTTTTAGTTCATCACATGTTTGAATACTCTTAAGATATATTTCAGTAGTCTGCTTTTGAGCTTGGTACCCTTTGAATATTTGGGTCTGTGTAGCACAAAGTTCAACTGCCCCTTTTATCAGCAGTATCTTTTGTGTATCAGATAACGGCCTCCAAATGGTGTGGCATTAGTGTATCTCATGCCAGAGTGCTTCCTGAGAAGAAAGACATGCCCCAGCCCATTCCTAAAGCATAGGCTATAGTACAAAATCCAGATCACTTTCTTTTAAAAATTAAATTCTATATTGCTAGGGTTAAAATGATTAATATCAACAAATTAGGGTTGACTCTGCATTTCTCTTCTATTGTTGTTTTCTCCATTCCTCTTCTGTGTTTCAGTACTGAAAATTCTGTTAATTAACTAGGTTTCAGTGTTTTCAACCACTGCCAATTTTAACTGGCACACCTCACAGTGATTGTCATTTATGTTCTAGACCAGAATGTGCATAATGCTTGGTATTGGTATTTGATTGTCTTTACCAGATCATATCCACACATTGGGACTCGCTTTTATTAGTAGTCTCACGTACATGTAACTTTGATATTAGATGGATGGCAATGTAGTATTACATTGGTGATGCATCCATGCATCTGTGTGAATGGGCAGAGTGAAACCAATCTCTATTTTGTTTGGGGCTTTCATTTCCTTGACTTCATTTTAGGTATCCCACCCTCCCCTTTTAGAAATGATAGTTTTTGAGTCTTGAAGTTTTTGAATGGTGTGCCTCACTTTGTTCTGGTCTGCCTTTTCTTTGCACGTAGGTTCTATCAGACCTTTGCCTTAAAGTGTGCCTTAAGCTTTTTACAACAAATGCATCTGCTTGCTTAAATTTCCCCTTCTCTTATTTTTTTCAATCTGTGTGAAAACTCCAGGTTCGAATTGTTGCTGCTCAAGCCCTCACAACTATGGCAATCAGGTCTGGTGAGCCCTTTAGGATACAGATCTACGAATTTTTAAATGCTTTAGCACAGGGTGGAGTGCAGTCTCAGTTATCCGAAATGCATCTTAGTAATGGGGAAGATCAAGGAGCTAGCGGTACAGGCCTTGGAGTCTTAATAAGTCCCATGGTAAAGGTCCTTGATGAAATGTATAGAGCGCAGGATGAACTGATCAAGTAAGAACTGAAGCTTTCCACCCTTTTCTGTCTTTTTTTTCCCATTAACACTTGTTCAATTTCACCATGTTTCAGAGATATAAGACACCATGACAATGCAAATAAAGAATGGACAGATGAAGAACTGAAGAAACTTTATGAAACGCATGAGAGATTGTTAGATCTGGTTTCATTGTTTTGTTATGTTCCAAGAGCAAAGTATCTACCTCTGGGGCCAATAAGGTACATATTTATTGACAAGAATGATTTTCTTTTGACTTTACTGGTGTGTTTCATCAGGAAAGAAGAGGTGAGAAGCCATGATTTAGTGCATGTAAATAATAGGTCTCATTCTTCTACCCTTTCCCAGGAGGTAATGGCTATTCATAGCTATTTATTACCTTGACACCAAAGAAGGAATTGGCCATTTTAATTACTATCATAAATTACTATTTATATGAACTGCACCAATCATTTTAGGGTGACAACATCACTTGCATTACATGTACCAAAGTGTTCTAACTTACCACCATTCCCCTTCATGATCATGCTTTGGGATTGAACTATTTAAAGTGTTGAATGACTTTACTGAAAATCTCTGATTTTATTTTGCCGAAGCCTGCAGGGGTTTGCTTTGTCATTGTGATGCCATTGATTCATGTATGATGCTTTTGCCTTTTTTCTATGTCATTTATGATGTTTGTGGTTTTGATTGAAATTTAATGACAGTGCTAAACTTATTGATGTCTATCGCACAAAGCACAACATAAGTGCATCGACTGGTTTAAGTGATCCAGCTGTTGCCACTGGAATTTCTGACCTAATTTATGAGTCAACAAAACCAGCCCCAGTTGAGTCTGATGCACTTGATGATGACCTCGTGAATGCTTGGGCAGCAAACCTTGGTGATGATGGTTTATTGGGAAATAGTGCACCTGCAATGAGTAGGGTAAGAAAGTTTGTTTCTTTCAATATGTATTTGGAGATGAACTAAATGACAGATGTAGAATGCTAAACTCAAATCTTTCCACGACAGAATAAGTGTTGGTGATCTATGAATATCAAATATTTTCAGACTCCAATAACTCAACTGAAATAAGTTATCCTAAGACACCTTGGCAATCCCTTCCTCCAAATAAAGCATGTAATAAAAGGCTCCAACGAATCTTATTTGTGGGGTCCTCTGAGCGAAGTCCAACAGCGTTCTATTTGATTTATAGTATTAGGAAAGTCTGGCATCAATCATACATAATGCTGGTTGTCTTTTTGTGCTGTATAGGCATTGCCAAGTTCTAGTTTAATCTTTTGCATCAGAGCTCCAGCATAGTGTACTAGTTATCTCTTACTCCTGTGGTTTGCCCCTTGTTGCTTAATCTGTTCCACTGGGGTAATTTGTTGCTCAAGAATGTTGTTGTTGTAATTTCCCTTAAAATCAAATTAGAAATACAATCCGATCTTTTGTGGGGAGAAGTGAAATTGTTCAGTGGCAACGTAGATTCCAAATTGAAGCAGTTCATGAATCTTTGCCAATGATTGTTAAGCTGATCATGCACTTGTTTCTACATGTGGATTCTAATGGCAAATGAATGTTCAAGTTGTTTGATATGATCTGGCATAGATTGATCTGCAGTCTGCACCCCTTTTAATTTGAGTTTATCTACTTCATGCTAGGTCAATGAATTTCTTGCTGGTATGGGAACTGACGCTCCAGATGTTGAAGAGGAAAATATAATATCTAGACCTTCAGTTAGTTATGATGATATGTGGGCAAAGACCCTTTTGGAGTCTTCAGAGCAGGTATGAATTTACAATTTTTTTTTTTTTTTTTTTTGTCGTTTGAATGGCATACAATACATTTGGAGCTTGGTATTGTATATATGACCAGTGTGGTCCTTTAAAAATGATCCTACTCACAATTATGCTCCAATGAATTTGCAGGAAGAGGATGGAAGGTCATCTGGGTCATCATCCCCAGACTCAATTGGGTCAGTTGAAACTTCAATATCATCCCACTTTGGTGGAATGAACTACCCATCATTGTTCAGTTCTCGGCCCACAAGTTATGGAGCATCACAAATATCGGTAAATGTTTGAAAGAATTGAACTAGTACTAAAATTCTTATCATTTCAATAGAAGAAAATCTGGAACTTTTCTCCTTTGACATCTTGTCATTGTATCACTTTCATTGGGAACGCTGATTGGTAATGCTGTGCCATTTTTTGTTGAAGCATAATGCCTGGACCCATTCTTTTAATAGTCATGTGCTCATATTCAATTTGTGTGGGTGTAAACCATGTTGTTATTCGCAAATGGTTGCTTGAGTAAAGATGCTGATAACTGTCATGAATAAGTATTATCCCTAATTTCTACATGTATGGTTGGTTAAAAGAATTATTATCCCTAGTTTATTTGAATGTGACTAAAGAAGCATTCGGGTACCATAAATTGGTAACCTACTTTCACATATTCCGGGTGTAAGCTCTCATATAAAGAGAAAAAGAAAGCTTCTTGATTAAAAAACTCAATTTTAGTTTTCTTCCACTATGATGTCTTTCTTAGTTTTGATTGCTTGCTGGGTAATGGATTTGACGATGGTAGAAGAAAATTGAAATGGTCCTTTTGTTATCAGAAGAAAAACAAATCCTCCAAAGCATTTGACTTGGTGTCTCTGATCTCTTTGCATGCCTATTGGTGCATATATTAATGCACTTAAGTTGTTTATAACAGGAGAGGTCAGGAGGAAGCAGGTATAGCGCTACTTCATCCTATTATGAGGGTGTAGGTTCTCCGGTGAGGGTCATGGCCTCTTTTTTACTAATTATTATGCATTTAAATCAGCTGTGGCTTTAATACTCCCAATCCTTTTCAGATTCGGGAAGAGCCCCCACCATACACATCACCTGATAGGTCATTTGAGAACCCCTTAGCTGGGCGTGGGTCCCTGAGTTTTGAATCTCAGGAATCAGAACGACCATCATCTGCAACTCCGCAATTTGGATCTGCACTCTATGACTTCAGTGCAGGTGGAGATGATGAGGTTAGTTGACTCTTAGTTAACTTTCTGGTCATTGTAATTAGAATGCTGGTTCCTAATTCAAGAACGCAAGACTTTCTGATTTTTCAGCATGATTTTACTTTCTGTAGGAAATTGAGATAGGTTTTATGCATGAAACCGTAATTGGTAAGTTCATTTTCATTTTAGTCCAAACACAGATGATTAATTATGGATTTTCTTGCAGTTGAGTTTAACAGCAGGAGAAGAGGTTGAAATTGAGTACGAAGTTGATGGATGGTTTTATGTAAGTATACATAAATAGTTGAAACTAAAATAAGCAAAATTCTTTTTGAACTTTTCTACTTCCAGTAATTAGATAGCTATCACTTTTTTTTTTTTGGTTGATTATGGTTGAATCAAAATGTAAACTTTTTTGATCTCCTGTCAACCAAGTTGAAAAATCTCTCTTGGTGGGTAATTAGCCTACCCAAAAGGAAGGCAAATGTTTAAGCACAAACATACATCATGTAAGTGGCTAACGTCTTTTTATTCACCACCTATTCCAGGTCAAGAAGAAACGCCCTGGTAGGGATGGCAAAATGGCCGGACTCGTTCCAGTTCTGTATGTCAATCAGAGTTAAATGCAGATGAACCTGGAAGGAATCAAATCTCTTATGCACCGAGCTGGTGCCATTAAGTCTCATGAATGTTGCCAAAGTTTTCTGCCACTTTATCCTTCCATTTCATGATAGTCGAAGATGCCTCGCCGGAGTTTCATTTGGTGTGCTGGAGCTTTGCACAACTTGTTGCTTATTGAACTTGAAATTTTTTTTCTTTTCACATATTCCCCCGTAAAATGCAAGTCTACCCAAATTTTCGAAAGCGAGTTTATCGGAGAGTTGTCCCCGCTTGTTTTCTGTTTGTAATTATTGTGTGTATCATATACATACTTGTTTGTGTATTTTAGGTTGTAGAACGTTTTGATGCTGCACATTCTTTCGAGCGAAGTGAATACAGTTTCGGCTTCATTTTTTTTTTTTTTTTTTTTTGTGCCATCAATCTCTTCTTAGCGTATGATTGATTAATCTCTTGCTTGGTAACTAATAATAGTTTTCAATATTCACTCTTTTGCTTATCTAACGGGGAAACTCTCTATCTTCTGTGCTTGCAGAGGGCATGCACGAGAGTGTAAATGGATATGGATCTACCAACACCTGTAAAAATATATAATTTTTTTATAGAATTGGATAGGTATTTTTCATAATTTTGGCATGGATAATGATCTATATGAACATTAGAATTCTGGTCTCATTGGGCTGATGAAATTATATAGCATGGAAGAAGCCCTTTATCTGGACAGCCATTACATATGCAAATGTCATGTCCAAAGCAACCACTGTTAATGATTTGATATTAGTGAAATTAGTTCTAGTTTTGAGATACGAATTAATTAATCTTTTTTGCTTTTAAAAAATAATTATTTAGTACCTATGTTTTTTAAATTTACTTATAACTCAACCCTTTTTGCTTCTTTTTTTTTCAAGAAATTGAAAAGGAGAAAAAAAAAGTAAAAAATATGAAGGGATTATGAAAGAAGATGATATTTTTTGAAATAAAGTGATATTAAATTAAGTATAGTTAACAATTAGTTCTTAAAAAAAAAAAAAAAAAAAAAGAATGTTTAATAATTTATTCTACAAAAACTAACAGAAAAACTTTATTTCAAATGAAACATGGTTGGAATGTTAAATTTAAAGGGTAAATAATCATCTAGCCTCCTTTAAAAACACTTTTTTTTTTCTTCTAATGGCCACGTGCATGAGAGTCATCTGCAACAATTTCTTCAATTTTAGTCTGGTGATTTAATGGCTTTTTTAATGAAGTGAAATTCGAATTTTAATGGTTGTAATTTCTTGATAAATCCCTTTTTTTTTTCTTAAGAAATTGAAAAGGAGGAAAAAAAAGTAAAAAATATGAAGGGGTTATGAAAGAAGGTGATATTTTTTGAAATAAAGTGATATTAAATTAAGTATAGTTAACACTAGTCAATGAATTAAATAATTGGTTCTTAAAATTAAAAAAAAAAAAAGACTGTTTAATAATTTATTCTACAAAAACTAATAGAAAAACTTTATGTCGAATGAAACATGGTTGGAATGTTAAATTTAAAGGGTAAATAATCATTTAGCCTCCTTTAAAAACACAAAAAAAATTTTCTAATGGCCACATGCATGAGAGTCATCTGCAACAAATTGTTTATTATTTTATGGTTGGAATATTACGAAAATTAATAAATAAATAAATAAATAAGACTTGATTTTAAATGAAAAATAACTCACTTCGAGAGAGATGTTAATTAAAAATTGAAAAATGAATTAAAAATTTAGGAAAAGTGGCATCGATCTAGACCATTCATCAAATTAAAGTCATATATTGTACAAGCGAGGTGAGGGATAACAAGAAAGTCATGGCTAAATTTTTATAAAATGCCTTAGGCAGTATACATAAAGGAAACCTAATTAAACCAGAAAGAACATTAATAAAAGAAAAGAAGACAACTATATATATATCTGTAATCCAAGCTTAATTTGCACTGTATTATGTATGATCTTTATCAATCGATGATGTTTTCCCTCCTCTTAATTAGTCTAAAGCTTTGTGAGGATGAAGACGAACTGGAAGTCCCTTTTCAGGGATTGGAAGTGGATTAACTACAATCTTCTCATCTTGGATCAGCTTATCAAATTTGAACCTTTTGACCAAATTATGCATGAAAACAAGTATTTCCAATCGAGCATACTCCTTTCCGGGACACATCCTAGGTCCTCCACCAAACGGCACAAATGTGTAAGGAGCCGGTCCATTCCCTTCAAATCTTGTAGGATCAAATTTCTCAGGCTCAGGGAAGTATACAGGACTTTTGTGGGTTGAGTTGGTGCTCCAATATAACTAGTTACACATGTTTTAAATGAAATTTCATGTTAGGTTCTTGAAAAAAGAATACAAAGTGGTCAAAAAAGAAAAAAGGAACGTGATTACAATGAAGAAATATTTACCTTCCAACCCTTTGGAATTGTGAAACCATTGAAAATGAAATCATTGATAGCTTCCCTAAAAGCACCTTGAAGTGGCGGCGAAATCCTCATCACTTCACAAGCTACATTCCATGAATATTTCATCTTTTTAATGTCCTCCCAATTCAATAATTCACCAGCAGCTTTGGATTTAGCTATCTCCATTTGTTCTATCACAAGTAATTAAAAAAATAATTAAAAAAAAGGTATTAAGTCTATTGTATTCATCTCGATATTCATAACCATGAAGACTATATGGTGGAATAAATAGCGATTATTGTCCGTAATTATTCAAGCTAGATAACTTTTTTAGTGAATACTACGTCCTGTCTCTTTGCATAATAAAGACATATGATTTCGACAAGCACTAAGAAAGTTAGAAAGAAATTTCCAAAACTTCATCATAGTTATATACGTTAACACTTACCCTTGTAAACTGCATCATAGATATGTGGGAGCTCAGCAAGATACTTGACAATGAAGGTGCAAGCAGCACTAGCTGTATCATGTCCACCAATCAACAATCCGAGAATCTTATCAGCAATATCAAGCTCGTTCATGAATTTTCCATTTTCATCACATGCCAACAACATGTGTGACAATATATCCTTTGTGGCGGATGCTTTTCCCTCTGCAAGATCCTTCTTTCTTTGCCTAATAATAGCTACAAGCTCAGTTCTGATGAAGTTTGAGGCTTTGATGGCACGGTTAAATGGAGTTCCAGGCAGGTCAATGGGGATGGAAATGATACCAGAGGCTAAAAGCTCAAAAGGGTCAGAAAATTTAGCTATGTGGGTTGGATCTTCAAGACTCACAAACAATCTACAAGCCAACCAAAAGGTGTAATTCTTTGCCAAAGGAAACACTACAACTTGCTCTTTATTTTCCCATCCTGAGGCAAAATGTTTCTGTGCGATGGTATCCATGATACCAATATATCTTTGCAAGGCCTCAGGTTTCAAGAATTGAGGGAGCAATTTTCTCATCCTCTTGGCTTCCTCTTTAGATGATGTCTGGAGCGAAGAGGGAAAGATTTTGTTAACCGAGTCGGGCCACCACGCTACAACGAGCTTGTTCTCGTTGGAGAACAAGAACTTGTTGCCAGCAGCACCACCAAAAACTGCTGCAGGTTGGCCAAGAAGATTTGTTTTGAAAATTTCAGATGAGTATTTAGCTATGCGATCAAAGATGAAATTTTCAGGATGGCCATTCCATCCAGCGGACAAGAACTCTAAGCTCTCTCCTACATATGGAAAGCCTAGCTTGCCTGGAGGGAGGTTGGGATAATTGTGCTGGGATCTATGACTGTAAAAGATGAAAAAGAGGGAAATAGTGATGAAGGAGACAAAGAAGAGGAGGAGGGTGAGGAAAAGATGTTCCATTGATTCTGTGGGCGTCTTCCCAGTTGTGCAAAGTGATGAGTTTGTGGTGCAGAACTATGAGCCCATGTTTGATCTATTTATAGGAAAATATTGCATGGTTTTAGTGGGAGGGGACGTTAGGTTTGGGACAGTAATTATTATTAACTTTACTAAAAAAAATGCAAAAACAACGTAATTGGCAGCAGTTAAATCTTATAGTTTTATTCCGAACATGATTGATGTTGTTTTCAATGTGAAATAGAAATATCTAAAAAAAATTATAAAAAAATATATATATATAATAACAAAGGCATTACACTAAGGAAAAAAAAAAAAAAACCTTCCCTACTATACTACGAGAGTCTATATACAATCAATTCCATCCATACTAAACTATATATACATAATGCAGTGTTTATATTTTATATCATTGATCATTTTTTTCGAATTTAAATTTTGAAGTTGGCATTTCAAAAAAATAATTTAATACATTAAAACGAGAATTTAAATATATTTTTAAGATTGTATAGAAAGATAACTTAAATTTTATTGACGTATAAATTAAACTAAAAATGCCTTTCATCGTTGGATAAAAAAAATTATTTTTTTAAATACGTTATATAATAAGTATAATTTTAAAATTTATTAGAAAAAAAATAAGTTTCAATTAACGTGTAAGCTAAACAAAGGTACCTCTAACCATCAAATAAATAAATAAAAAATACTTTTTTCTGTTTTTTTTTTTTTTAATGATTGGGAGAATAAGAACTATGATGGTTTTTTTGGGGTTGGTTTAGAGATTAAAGAAAAGGTATCGATGTAAATTAATGTTTTAGAGATAAAGCGGATTTAGGTGAGAAATTTTATAATACATCAAGAGTAATTAATGACATGTATAATAGTTAGTACATGAATCTCTCTGAGGAAAGAGATAGACAAATAAAAAATAATGAAATTACTTCGATACCCATAAAAAATGATAAGAAGATTTTCACGTCTCGCTCAAATTTTTTTATTTTATCTCTTTTATTTCTCTCTTTCTCTCTTTTTTATGTTTACCTCTCTTTTTAAAATGAGTTATAAGTTCATAAATAACTCCTGTATATGTCTTATCTGGGTGTATTAAAAAATTACTCGATTTAGGTTTAGAATAAAAAGTGAGTGGAAATGTGGAAATTTGTGTTTCCGTGTCTTGGTCATCCAAATGAAAGAAAGTAGTCGCAGTAATGAATTAGTGGGGCCGGGCGCTGCTCCCAGACCTCGTTTGGGTCTCCGCTAAGTCAAACAAAGCCGCCAGTGATACTGATCTAATTACATTATTTATTTATTTGTTTAAGTTTTTAATTCTTACATGCAGCAAAATATTTCCGAATTGTACCAACGATATTAAATTCATTAGTTCTTAAATTAGATCAGTATTGAATTATATCTAATCATCGGTCAATTTCAAAAAAAAAAATCTAGTAATAATTTATATTTAATATTAAAATAACACAATAGGATTTGAAACAAAAACAACATAAAAATAAAATTATTAAATTAGATAAAAAAATAGGATGTCAATTAAAAAATAAATAAATTGTACATGATTTTGATAGATAGGGTTTCAAAAATATATATATATATATATATATACATATATGTTTTTTCTTGTTTTAACAGGAGGACTTAGCTGTTGTTGGGATATACAAGGGGAAAATAATCTCTCTAATTTGTAAGCCTTTATCTAATTTTTCTTAAAATTTGAAGCTAAAATTTAAAAATATAGGAAAAATCTCCAATTTTAATTATTCTGATATTCCATGAGACAATTTAATGAAATATATATATATATATTTGCATTCATTCAACATAGGAGGCAATGAAATTTCATCAGTACTATAATAGTACTACTATGAATGAATGCAGAAGCAATCTTAATCAATCAATCAATCAAATCATTATTCTCAAAGGAAAAAAGGAAAAATCAATCCAAAATTGCATAATTTAAGTGATTTACATGTGACTTTCTATTAAAAAACAAAAAGAAAAAGAAAGGGAAAATTCACAATATGTGATATCACCAATTTGTGCCATCACGACTTGTGTAAGAGTTGGCCAAATCCAACTCACCTAATCTAACCATTTGCTTGAGAGATTCCTATTATAATTAATTCTCATGGAGTCTTCGTTTCTTAATTTCTACTTCCATGGCAACAAGATTTTTTTTTCCCCTCTTTTCTTCATCTATTAATTTTTTATAAGATGAAAAAAAAAAAAGAGTTAATAGTTGAATCTATTTTTATATAATAAAATATTTTTTAAAATTTTTTATTATATTGTTAATTGAGTTGAGTTTATCATTGAATATAGGTCAATTTTTTAATATATTTTTATGAAGATTTTTAGACTAAATCATTAGAATTATTCACATAATTTGTGTGTGATTCGTTTTTAATCACATAATATAATTGCAAGCTAATTAAGTATAAGATTTGTTTGTGGAAATTGTATGATTAATTATAATAGTTTAACTTAAAAATTTTATAAAAAAAAAAAAAGATTAGACACTTGATTTTTTTTTCTTTCTTTTTTTGTTTGAAGCTTAGGAAGCTTGGTGGATATTGTACCAAATTACATAGTAGTACTGAATTATCTTAGTTAAACCCATTATTTACACCTTGCTTTTTTACCAATTCATTAAAAAGTCCTTATACTATCAATTTGATCAATTGAATGCGTGTCTATCAAATTTCAGCTAGATAATTATAGTTTTTCAAATTTAAAAATTTATTCAGCCAATTGGATAGATTTTATTTATTATTATTACTTAGTCATTATCATCAAATTCTCTTTTATTCATCTTAATTTCATCATCCACCTGGCCTCTACGATTCTCACACTTAATTAGTTGAAATTAAAAATAAAAAAATAAAAGTACACAATTGACTGAAAATGATAATAGAAGGACTTTATTGATGAATCGGTAAAAACACAAAATGCAAATAATTAATAGTTCAACCTCAATTATCATAATATTATGCATAAATTAAAAAGCTTGACATAAAAAGCAGGAAATTAAGCAAATAATGCTCCCATAAAGTACCAATATATATATATATATATATATATATATATATCTTCCCATGTTAAACTTGAGTACTAATTCCCAAATTCACACCTTACCAATTCCACTCCATTGTTAGGCAGGTCAAGACAAGACGACTAAACACGACTCTCATTACGAAAAAAAAAAAGAAGGGTTTTCTCATTAGAAAAAAGAAAAAGAAGAAGAAGAAGCAGGTATTTCAAGGAAAGTGATCATGGTATGGAAGAAGAAGGATCCCATCTTTTGCCAAGGAAACAAGTGAGAAATCAACAGATTCTACTATTGCGAAACACGGTTGATCATGATTGACCAGCTAGGTTTCTATCCAGCTATCTTCTTCTTTCTTCTCCAAGTGGCTTACCCTTAATTTGGTTTATAAAAAGAAAGAAAGAACGTTAAAGATGATTAGACCGGTTAGACAAGGAAATAAGGTCTTTCAATTGTTACGACGTCGTTTTCATGACCTCATCAATTTTTGCTGACGTTAACTAGTTTACAAATCAAGCACAGCTTCTTCTTCTTTTTTTTTTTTTTTTCCGATTCTTTAATGAAAAAATTCACACATATTTTTATTTATTCAGTCAATAGAGATATCCATTCTAGCAACTTTCTACTCCAAAGAAATTTTAAACCAAACATGCAAGTTTGCAATTTAAAAATTTTATACCAAACACATGGCAGTGGTTTTTTATAATAAAAAATTATAGATTTTAATCTTAAAAAATTAATTCTATTAAGACTTTTGAATATGTGAATTAAAAAATATAATATATTGAGCAGTTTATTTATTTATTTATTTATTTTGGGTATATTTGGTAAATCAAGAAACTATAGATTAAAAGATATTGGTTTAAGAGTTGCGATTAATAAATTAAGAGCATCAGGAAGTGCGTCTTTTAGGCCGACTGGACGTTTATGCCATCAACTTCATGGTCATTTTCAGCTGTTGGATCATACAATTTGAATTCTCGTGTGTAACGAAGTGAGAAGTCAAATCCATGTAAATCTTTGATTACGTTGTTAATTCCTTCTATATGGTCACAGATTTTAGAGCAAATTAACTCCATTAATTAATGGAGTTCCTGCTAGAGTCCTTTTTATTATTATTATTATTTAATGTTTATAGATATATATATTGGGGTCTCTCAAGCCAGACTTAATCAATTCAGATTAAGTCTATTATTCTCTAAATTAGGAATTAGGAATTAGGTAAGAGTCAAATTGTTAGAAAATAATATAAAATTATTTTTTAAAACTCACTCTATAGCTTAAACATTAAGATTGAAATGATTTTTTAACATGATATCGAATAATTTCTCTTTTAGGATAACATCTTTCTCTCGTTTCTTTTTAATCAACCGTCTCATTATTTTATAGTATTAGAACTTTAATGACCAAATGAATATGAATCCGAATCTCGTCACTTATATTTTTTGTTTTTGAAATTAAATAATTAAATATAAAGTAATAGTGAGTCCGTACAAGTTTCAAGCTCAAAAAATTTTTACTTGAAGAAATATGTCATAGAATAATATAAAACTATTCATCGAAGGAGCCTCACCGACAACTTAAATTTTTTTTTTTTTTAATTGAGATAGTCGTTTGGCACGAATCACGCCTAGTTTTGATTGATTTTAAAAATCGAATTTTTGCAAACCCATCAAAGGTCCATGTCTCGTGTCATACAAAAGACTAGAGTCAATTAGTCCCATTTGTTTAACTACTTAATTCCGCTCTCAAAAGTAGTTTATTTCCCTCAAACTATAACATTGACTAGAGTCAATTAGTATCGGCTTGGTAGAATGCAGACTTCAGAAAGATTTACGTTATTTTAATCTCAATTTTATAGCTAGCAATACTTAGACCTATCGATTAAAAGAAACTAGCTAGTGAGAAATCAAGAGATTCTATTATCGTGGAACACGAGAGCGACCATGATTGACGAGCTAGGTTTCTATGTATCTTCTTCTTTCTTCTCCAAGTGGCTTTCCATTTGGTTTATGAAAAAGAAAGAAAGAAAAAAGGTAGATAAAGATGACTGGACAAGGAAATACGGTCTTTCAATTGTCATGACGTTGTTTTTGTGACCTCAACTTGCATGGCCTTCTTTTCGTTTCTTTTCTTTTCTTTTTCTTTTTTTATTAAAGAGATTCTATAATGAAAATTGGATTACAAATGAACCTTTAAATGTATGTTTTTTTTAAAAAAAATATTTAGAATTAGTTTTGGTAGAGAGACTATTTCAAATCAAATAAATATAAGAATATTAAACAATATAAAAGATTAAAAATGAACTATTAGCTATAAGATTTTTTTTTTTTTTAATTTTTATGAAACAATGATGAAAACCAACAAGAGATGAATTTTTTATATAATTATATAGCTTGGACATGTTAAAGAGCAATATAAAACCTTTCTTAAGGTCTCACTCAGCTCCTTCAATTTTTGAATTAAAATGGTTTTTTTGACAAGATATCGGAGATTTGATGATCAATTGATCACGAGTTCAAATCTCATCATCATTTTTTTCTTTTGATTAATTAATTTTTTTGACAAAGTATCAAAGATTTGATAACTAAATGATCGAGAATTCAAGTTTCATTATTTGTCTTCTCTTTTGATTAATTAAATATAAAGTAATAACTTCGTCCGTCGACTTAAACTTTTTGATTAAGATAAGCTTTTAACAGGACAAGCTGAAAATACGTAGGTAGTTAGTTAGGAGAGCACAATTTTCCATAAAAGGATTAAACCTACTAAGAAATTTGGTGCAATTCAAAACATTGTTGATTGGCATTTGTAGTTTGACCTTTTCCCTTAATTAATTTGTAGGATATATATATATATATATATATATATATATATATATATATATATATATATATATATATAACTTTGAAGCCAAGGTATCCATTAATTGCTTGCTTCCAAATCAAAAACATATCTTTGATTTAAATACTTCCATACAAAAATATATAATTTAATTAATTTCCTCCCATTGACCAAAGTCAAGAACGGTTTGGTAGCATGACTTTAGAAAGACTGACATTATTTTAATAATCAAATTAGTAAAATTTCAATTTAGAGACCCTATGTTTGCGTCAAATTAGCAGATTGAATCTTATGTAAATAATTTTATAAATTTAAATTTATAATTGTTATATTTAGGCAATTCAATCAACTATGCTTTAAAAAAAAATCCATTTGTTATATTAAAACTTGATGAATTAGAAAATATCATCTATGTGCATCACAACTTTGACTTGGACGTTTAGATGTTTGGCTTTAATTTTTAAAAGAATTAAAATAAACCAAAGATTTATAAATTTTTGTATTTCTAATTTTTCCATATGACTATCAAATGATTCTCTAATAAGTCGAATTTTAAGTAGAGCAAGCAGTTAAAATTGTGAATTTCAAAAATTATTTATATAGAATTTAATTTGCCGATTTAATAATGGTTCACTTTAAGAAAAAAGATAAAAAAAAAAATTACATCCATACCATCATAAGAGATAAAACTATTTTTTAACTCTTTTTTCTTTTTTCAATTATCTCTCTCCTATCTCTTTTAATACCGTAAAATTTTACTATACAACTGATCCCATTTATACATATGCTGATAGATTAAGCAATATATATATATTGGATTACAAGTGAATCGTTAAATGTATGTTTTTTTTTTTTATGAAATAACGATAAAAACCAATGAGAGAGATTAATTTTTTATATAATTATTTAGCTTGGACAAGTTGAAACTACGCAGTTAATTAGTTAGGGAAGCACAATTTTCCATAGAGGAATAAACCAACTGTATAAGAAATTAGGTCCAATTCAAAGCATTGCTGATTAGCATTTAAATTATGAAGATTTAGGGTACGAAATTTGTGATTAATTAACTAATTAGCTGGGTTTTTAGTATGAAGAAGTCAACTCGATCTGAAGTCTTTGCACAGATAAGTGAGAAGTCACCATCAATTTCATCTATAAAATCTTTGAGGTTGTAATTCCTTCTAAAAAGTCACTAATCAATTATTTTAGACCAAACCCAATTGGACCCCCTGCTTGCATGATTATTCTTAAGTATATCTCCTCAGACCTGGCACCAATCAAATCCATATGCTTTTCTTTTTTTAATACTTCCATTAAAAAATATATGATTTAATTAACTTCCTCTTACTGACCAAAGCCAAGAACGGTTTGGTGGCATATGACTTTAGAAAGGCTGAGTTATTTTAATAATCAAATTAGGAAAAATTCAATTTTAATGCTATATATTTGTACCAAATTAGTGTTGCGGGGTTTTTTTTTGGAGGATTTTGTAACGAAAACAAAATAAACGATGATCGAAGCGCAGTACACAAAATAATTAATCTCTCAATCCAATTTGTAGGAAAATGAATCAAATTAACTTTAAAATATAAACTACAATTAATCTTAATTACATTTTTAATATTTTATGTTATTAAGAAACTGAATTAAATTGGATTTAACATGCTGCATAATAACGGTTTGGTAGCATGACTTTAGAAAGATTGACATTATTTTAATAATCAAATTAGGAAAAATTCAATTTAGAGACCCTATGTTTGCGTCAAATTAGTGGATTGAACCTTATGTAAATAATTTTATAAATTTAACTTTATAATTGCTATATTTAGGCAATTCAATCCAACTATCCTTAATTGTAAAATAAAATAAAATAAAATAAAATTTTTTGATGAATTAGAAAATACTATCTATGTGCATCCCAACTTTTAAGATGTTTGGCTTTAATTTTTAAAAGAATTAAAATAAATAAAATAAACCAAAAGATTTATAAATTTTTGTATTTCTAATTTTTCCATATGATCATCAAAGGATTCTCTCGATGAGTCGAATTTTAAGTGGAGCAAGTAGTTAAAATTGTGTTTCATTAATTTTTGTAATTAACAATTGAATCGAATTGTTTTAATTAAAATGAATACAGAGTTGAATTTTGAAAATTATTAATTTATGCAAAATTTAATTTTCGGATTTTATACAAATACAAGGTTTTAATTGAAATGAAGTTTTTCGTCGAATTATGTTGGTTCGAATAGCGTGTTAACTAACTAATTACGACGTCGTTCAATTTCCTTATCCCACGACCAGATCATTAAATTAATTAAAACTCAGAAGTGTCATATTGCATGCATGTGGAAACTAATCGTCACTTTCAGTTAACACTAATTAATGTCAACCTAATTCTGTGTTTCCTTACCAAAATACCATAGGTTGGACGACGTCACTTTCAGTATAAACTAATTGGCCACAAAAACATCTAGCTTAAATTAATTGCTTCTGAGACTACGATGATTTATCTTTTGGATATTCTTGACGACGACGTTTATTATATAAAAAAATACAACTTTGTGCTTTAATTATAGACTGATGACATAAATTTTTTTTTTTTGTAACAATTCACTTTACGGAGAAAGATAAA
Organism: Dovyalis caffra; assembly: GCA_963924115.1. Classification (NCBI taxonomy): domain Eukaryota; kingdom Viridiplantae; phylum Streptophyta; class Magnoliopsida; order Malpighiales; family Salicaceae; genus Dovyalis; species Dovyalis caffra. The sequence goes on along the minus strand of CAWUPB010001168.1, from coordinate 2,970,833 downwards.
TATAAAAATAAGATAAAAAATTACATTCAAAGCATCTAAACTTTTCTTTTCTTTTCTTTAGTTTCAATTCTATCTCTCCTATCTTCTTTAACACCATAAAATTTCTCGAAACAACTGATCCCCGTTTATACATGCTGATAGATTAAAAAAAAAATTATATATTAATAGGAAAGTAATTAACATAGTTAATATTCTTTGCAGTCTCAAGAGCTTCAAATTGGCTAAAGCCACCATGATGGTGTACGAAATCCATTAGTAAATAATAATAAAAAATAAAAATATATATGATGAATTAATTTTTAAAAAAATCTTTGGTTTTTCAGATTGTCATTCCTCTTTGCATTTACAAATATTAGGTATATAATTTGCTGTGTTTTAGCTATAAATTAACACTGAGATGGCTAGGATTACAAATTTAAATCAAGCACATATCCAATGGATGGATGCTCGGTCTATATATATATATATATATATATATATATATACGGACCACAAATTAATTATATATAAAAAAAAGGCATAAAGGATTGGCAATATATACTGACCAACCAGAAATATTTGACACAGAATTCACCAACTATATATAGACAATACTACTGAGAAATTAATCATAATAATGGAAGAAGTGATCAGCAGCAGCTAGCACTTGTCATTTTATAAAGAAACAATATATATATTTATTTTGTAAGTTAGGTTGGATCGACAGACGACAATTAAATTAATGAAGAAGAAGTCAATAGTATATACTTATCTATCAATCTAGGATATCAGTCAATCTTGTAAAAAAAATAATTAGAAAATAGCTTTAGGAAGGTTGAATTTTGAATTGGGTGATTGGACGGTAGACGACCTGCAAAGTCAAGTATTTATTTTTTATGCATACATGGTTTAATTTAATAGTATATATTTATTTTGTAAGTTAGGTTGGATCGACAGACGACAATTAAATTCATGAAGAAGAAGTCAATAGTATATACTTAGCTATCTATCAATCTTGGCTTTATGCATACATGGTTTAAATTTGATTAAAAAAAAAGTCAGCTTATAACAATATGTTAAAAATAATAATTTCCACATTAATTAATTTAATCAACCTAAAGTGACCTCCTCATAATTATATATATACTATTAAATTAATTACAAATAAAATTTAATTTCCATTAAGGAAATGTATTTGTCTTGATTAACTTAGAATTTCATTTTTTTTTCTTTTTGTTTTATTATCACCTCATGTCTTTCATTTCATTTCCAGTTGATTATAAAGAGAAATATATACAATCATTTTTGAAATTAACTCAATAATTTAAATTTTTAAGTTGAAATGTTTTTTTATAAGGTATCAAAGCAATTTCTCTTCAAGGGTAACATCTTTTCTTGTTTCTTCCCAACCAGCCTTCTCCTTATTTTGTGGTATCAAAATAATGATTACTAAATGGTCACGAATTTGAATTTTACTATCTCTAGTGTTTCTTATTAAAATTAAATAATTAAGCATAAAATAATGGTGAGTCTATATGAATTTCAAGTTCAAAAAACTTTTATTTAAAAAAGTGTTTTAGAAAATAATATAAAACTATTCATGCATAAAGCCTCACCAACAGTTAAAATCTTTGAATTTAACTACCTTTATTGTTTCTTATTAAAATTAAATAATTGAACATAAAATAATGGTGAGTCTTTATAAATTTCAAATTCTAAAAGTTTTTATTTAAAAACGTATTTTAGAGAATAATATAAAACCATTCATGCATAAAGCTTCACCAACGAGTTTAAATTTTTTAATTGAGATGGTTATTTAATATGAATCATATCCAGTCTTTCATCAATTCTAAAAATCGAATTTTTTTAAACCTATCAACAATCCAAGTCTAATATCATACAAAGGGAGAAAGAATTTTTTTAATGATGATAATCAAATATTTAATCCGACGAATTAGAAATATTCTTCTTACACATCCACCTAAATGCAACATCATGAGTATCATTTGTTTAAGTACATAATCCCACTCCCAAAAGTAGTTTATTTTCCTCAAACTATAACATTGACTAAAGTCAATTAGTATCGGTTTGGTAGAATGCAGACTTCAGAAAGATTTACATCATTTTAATCCCAATTATATGTTGGTTCATATAGCACATATTATCTTATATATTATATTAAGAGCACTTTCAATTTTTTTATCCAACACTTAACCCAAAAGATTGATCATTAAATTAAATTCACCCGTTTCATGGTCAACCTTGTGTGCTTTCTTACCAAATTACTGAAGCAATTGAGGAGGAAAAGATGGTGAGAAATTACATGAATATTGGAGATATCTGATATTTTTATTTTCTTATTAAAAAAAATAGACATATCTTTATCTTTACGTTTCTACCAAAAAAAAAAAAACAGAGATTTCAGTACTGGAAAACAGAGGAGGAGTGAAGAAAACAACAATAGAAGAGAAGTACAGAATCAACCCTAATTTGTTGATATCAATGTCCACTGAAGTAAATCCCAACATCATCCCAGGCTGTTGTGGCGATAGGTCAAGGACTATGGTGTGACTGCTTCCATTGCTGTGTGCTTCCCATCAGGACCAACATGGCATTTCTGGAAATGGAAGAGACAGTCATCAGTTAACATTAGTGTCTTCAAAAAGTTAAGCAGACTAACATCAAACAAGTTGGAGTCAATTCCTAAGTTACTGGACATGCAAAGAGCAGATACAACAAGACAAAATTCAAAATGGACATTGGAAACCAAAAACAAAGAAAAAAAAAATGCAAAAAGTATCAGTGAGATCACGGGTTAAATGGAATCCCACTTTCCACAATAGTTGCAACACATCAGGATCAATCTTTCCTGGGAACCTTAGGAGCGAAGATCCTTGCAATTTCAAGCAGAGTGACAGCCATATCTGGAGTTGCCTGACCAAGGAAAATTATAGACAACATATGTCCAAAGGAAGACATTTAAACAGGACGAGTAACCCCTGAAAATAAAAACTATCAGCACTAAATTGAACTCTCAAAACCCACCAAATGAAGTCATGGATTTTGGACTTGCAAGAAGATGACATCTCAAATTCAACTAAATGGCCACTATGATTGAGTTCTTGCTAGGAAGAATTTGGACAGTCCAGCACTGCATCTTTGGGTAAATATACACACTTATCCCTTAATTGCATCTCATTTGTTTGAAATGTAAATCTGCCCTGTGATCAAATTTTTTGACTATGAATTTTTTTTTATTAAGATGTGAAAATAAGATTAAGAACAAAAACATTTAAAGTCACATGACCTGCTTGTTTGATTTTTGAAGTTCTTAGATTTTTTTTTCTTTTTACATTTCAATTAAGGATATTTTGGCTAAAAAATGTTTTATTTGGCTACTTGATATATTTTAAAAATAAATGAGATATAATTAAAAACTTAATGACATATAAAAGATTTTTAGAATTACATAAAGATAAATAAATATATTTATCCTTTCATCAGTTTTTTCGTAGTTCATTTCGAAAATCAAGCCTACACATAAACACCCCAAAAGATGGTGTTTGTAAAAGAATACAAAAGATGGTAATGAATAATTAATATTTATTTTATCCAAAACCGTATGTTGAGTGGTGCTTTTTAGCCATGCTTAAAAAGAGATTAATTTTGAAACACGTGAAAATTGATTCGAAGACATTCTTATTTTTAACTTAAAAAAATATATATTTATTTTCAATTCAACGTAGAATGAAAAATCTAAACAAATTTGCTTAGGCACCACCAATGGAGCACAAAGCACCATATATAAATTTCATTAAATTGTCTCATGGGAATATCCGAACACTTAAAATTGGAGATTTTCCCTATAGTATCAATTTTTTTATTAGACTCAAATTTTAAGAAAAAATAGATATAGGCTAAAAAAGTAGAGAGATTATTTTCGATTTAATGGCATATATTTCCTTCTAATAGTATTAGAGTTGTGACAAAATAAAACTTGTACTATCAATTTAATTTATTTTATTTTCAAACTATTATTTTTTGAACAAATTATGTTTTTTTTTTCCTAATATTTAACCTGTTAAGATTGACCATCAAACTTCAACTATTAACGGAAAGAATAATATGGCATTGTTTTGATTATTTTTTTTTCAAAAAACTAATTTTTTTTTAAAAATATCTTTAAAAAAGGCAAACAATGAACAACCCTTCGTTTTTAAAAATCTCTTTAGTATATGCAGAGAGGTTTTAATAATTTTTTTTAAATAGTTTTACGTGTGAGAGAATTTTTTTCAAAAATATGTTGCATTAAGTTTTATATTTAATGGTGAAAGTTTAATCATTAGTATTAACTGTTCAATCGGATATATGAAAGAACATAATTTGTCCAAAAACCAATAAATTAATGATAAAATGGACCAAATTAATAATTCAAATCTTATTGTGCCTATAAATAAATCAAACAAGTGCTCATAATTTTGCAACACAAACTGACCATCACCTTGCACAACTACGTGCTCAGTGCCCACCGAATCAATGGAGCATCTCTTCCTCACCCTCCTCCTTAATTGTCCTCTTTGTTTCCTTCATCAGTAACATTTCCCTCTTTTTCATCTTTCACAGTCATAGATCCCAGCACAATTATCCCAATCTCCCTCCAGGCAAGCTAGGCTTTCCCTATGTGGGAGAGAGCTTTGAGTTATTGTCCGCAGGATGGAAATGCCATCCTGAAAAGTTCTTCTTTGATCGCATAGCTAAATTCTCATCTGAAATTTTCAAAACGAATCTTCTTGGCCAACCTGCAGCAGTTTTTTGTGGTGCTGCTGGCAACAAGTTCTTTGTTTTCCAATGAGAACAAGCTTTTTTGTAGGATGGTGGCCCGACTCGGTGAACAAAATCTTTCCCTCTTCCCTCCAGACATCATCTACAGAGGAAGCCAAGAGGATGAGAAAATTGCTCCCTCGATTCTTGAAACCTGAGGCCTTGCAAAGATATATTGGTATCATGGATACCATCGCACAGAAACATTTTGCCTCAGGATGGGAAAATAAAGAACAAGTTGTAGTGTTTCCTTTGTCGAAGAATTACATCTTGTGGTTGGCTTTTAGATTGTTTGTGAGTCTTGAAGATTCAACCCAGATAGCTAAATTTTCTGACCCTTTGGAGCTTTTAGCGTCTGGTGTCATTTCCATCCCCATTGACCTGCCTGGAACTCCATTTAACCGTGCCATCAAAGCCTCGAATTTAATCAGAACTGAGCTTCTAGCTATTATTCGGCAAAGAAAGGACCTTGCGGAGGGAAAAGCATCCTCCACTAAGGATATATTGTCACACATGTTGTTGGCATGTGAAGAAAATGGAAAATTAATGAACGAGCTTGATATTGCTGATAAGATTCTTGGATTGTTGATTGGGGGACGTGATACAGCTAGTGCTGTTTGTACCTTCGTTGTCAAGTATCTTGCTGAGCTCCCGTACATCTATGATGGAGTTTACAAGGGTAAGTGTTTTTATATATCAACATTAAGGAATTGGAGGTTTCTTTGTTTGCAAGTTATTGGCCCAGTGGCCCAGTGGAAAACGTTACATTAAAGGTAGATATTCTTATTGCTAACGTTTTGAAATGTAAGTAAAAAATATAAGAGATATTCTCACCTCATCAACCCTGTACTAGATATGAACTAAAATTCTGTAATTCTTTTAGCTGTATATTGTAATATAATTTATAATTTATGAATAAAAAATGATGTCGCAAAATTATTATGTTATAATAATTTCTTAATCATTCCCATAAGGAAAGAAGAAGAAGAAGAAGAAGAAGAAGATGTTTAGTTTCTTAATCAGATATACATATACATACATACATACATACATACATATATATATATATATAATGAAGTTTTGGAAAATTCTCTTTATCTTCCTTAGTGCATGTCGAAATCATATGCCTTTATTAGACAAAGAGACAGGATATAGCATTGACCAAAAAAGGTATCTAGCTTGAGGAATTATGGACAATATTCCTTATTTAGTCCTCCATATAATCTTCATGGTTATGAATATTGAGGTCAATACTATGGGCTTAATTAATACTATTTTATTTTTTTATTTAATTACTTATTGTCATAGAACAAGTGGAGATAGCTAAATCCAAAGCTGCAGCTGGTGAATTATTGACTTGGGATGACACTAAAAAGATGAAATATTCATGGAATGTAGCTTGTGAAGTGATGAGGATTTCACCACCACTTCAAGGTGCTTTTAGGGAAGCCATCAGTGATTTCATTTCAATGGTTTCATGCACGATTGGTCAAAGAGTATGCTCGATTGGAAATACTTGTTTTCATGCATGATTTGGTCAAAAGGTTCAAATTTGATACGTTGATTCAAGATGAAAAGATTGTAGTCGATCCACTTCCAATCCCTGAAAAGGGACTTCCAGTTCGTCTTCATCCTCACAAAGCTTAAACTTCTAGGTAGCCAGGAGGGAAAACTTGATCAACTGAAAAATTAAGATAATAATATAGTGCAGAGCTTGAATTACTTTAATTGTCTTCTTTTCTTTTATTGTTCTTTCTGGTTTTGGTTAATTTCCTGGTTTATTTATTTCATCAACTTGTGATCTAGTGCCTAATTAAGGGTTTTTCTTAATAAAAAATTAGCCATAAAATGTTACTTTGTTCTATTGATATTTATATTTATCAATATAACAATATCTTTATATTGATCGATATTGATAGTGTTTGTTAGATGTTTGAAGTGGTCATGAATATATATATGTTTTTAATTCGACCAAACTATAAATAGATGTCAGGTTTTATAAATTTAATTCATGTTTTTTTTTTTCAAGATATAAGAAATTTACTTGTTGCAAATGACTTTCACTTGACCTTCTAATTGGATTTTTTAAAAATAATTAGTTAATTGCATATATTTTTTATCTATCAAAATAAAAAATATTCCTAAGAAATATTTCAATTCAATTATATATATAATATTAACTTAAATAATTTTTTTACAATGAGCATTAATTAAATTTTATTTTATATTTTTATTTTTAAATTATTTAAAATATTAAAACATAGATATGATAAACTTATCCGCGACAACGAGAGGGTATTAAGCTAGTAGTTACTGATCCTAACGAAACATTAAAATCCAAAATAAACAGAAAAAATACTACAGACATTACTCCCTTGATCACTAGACATGTCATCTGCTACTGTCATCCTTGTTACCAATCCTAACTACGTGTGATTCCTTTTGTTTTCGAACCCTAACACATTTAAACATCACTAACCAGTCAGGTTCAGGGTTGAACATTATCATCCATTGCAAATCTAAAAATGATGACCTTCATGAACAAATAGTACTCCCTTTTGATGGCCATTACACTTCGGATTTTTGTTCCAATTTCTGGGAAACCACACAGTTCTATTGCTGGTTTGTAGCATGTCAAGGCCAGGTGAATTACATAAAAATTTCTGGCGGTTGCGATGTGAATGGGCAGCTAGATTGCTTTAATATCAGAAGCAATGGAGGTTTGACAAAATAAGGATGGTTTCATTGTGGTGAATCATTGCGCACTTCTGCTATAAAGAAAAAATGATGGATGGAGCAGTGTTCTTATGAGACCAATAAAACTTTGCAAACATACAACCATGCAACAGAACAAATCTTGGTAAACAAAATTACATGACAACAAAAGCTAGGAATTGCACAAATATTTTTCTTACGATCCTTTCAAGTGAGAAACGGAACGTCTTTTAATGTGAATATTTGAGTAACAGATAGAGATTTACATTACACTCATGGACATTATCTGACGAGCAAGACCTGGATCTTGCTGCAGAAGTTCCCTCAGGTTGTTCTCAACCTCTGACATCTGCTTTTCCAAGTATTCCTTTGAGGTCTGTCCAAAGGATAGCAAACGGGATCATTTCCACTAAATTCTCATGGAAGAAAAATCTATTATGTTTTAAGACTAGATTAATCAAAGGGTACTGCTTCAAATGTTATTTGCAAAAGTTTTAGAAAACTACAGCAAAGGATGGTACGAATACAAACCAAACCAAGCAGCGGATAGATTGGTAACTATGCACAGCTTAGATTGCTATTTCCATGGGTACAATCTAACATGGCCAGATGAATAACTTCTTCAAACTGTGCAACTAGCCTTCTAAGTTTTCATTGTGCCACTTGTAGATTGAAACTCCAACTTTACATAGCAACTGCATATCTTAATCTTCTTTTGATTTATTTAAAGCCATGCAGAAAGATTTTTGCATACGTGAAGGGAAATAACTTTTACAATTTACCAGCAAGTTAAATAAATTCAATAGAAAAACACATTTGAAAAGATGATAGTACAAGCTAGACCAAGCATAAAACTCCAGCATAACTGAGATAACTCGCTATGGTTCAGCTGCAGATCAGCAGCAAACATTCACAGGTATTTATAATTGGAAATTAAAACGTAGAATGTATAATTCATGGCTAGAAAATTGTAATGCAAGAGGGGAAAATATACTACAGTAGCACACATGTATTGAATATAAGATGAGCCGATAAGAAAGTCAATTCACATAATAATTTTAACATACAGCAGCTCTAAAATAGATTGGGAAAATTCAACAGAAGAAAGGAGAAACAGAACTGAGTCCAACGCAAGGTGGCAATGGAGTTGGTTTGCACATAAATCCATAGAAAAGAAATGGTTACTTTAACACAAAAGTCTGTGTATCTGTGTGTGAGAGAGAGAAGAGTGGGGAGAGAGATTTACCTGTAGTGAGGATATTGCAGTCTCACTATCCTTGAGTTTCTTCTCTTGTTCACTCATTAAAACTGACTTTGGCTCCAAGACAAACCTGACCACCATATGATAAAAAAGGATGAGTTCATAACACCTGCCATCCATCCATTCAAACAACCCATAAATCACGATTCAGTTTAATTTGTTTGAGTTATGCACTACTCACGTTCTCCCTGCAAAACAACAAAGCGATGAACATCAAATCAGCAACTCATCCGCAGATAAAGAAAAGCACATATAATCAAAAGAAACCAGCCCATGATCAATATAGAAATAAGAAACCACAGGACATCACACAAATACATTCACATTCTCAATTAAAGATGCGACCCCAGCCACAATATACGAATGCTTGCCTGTAATACAGGAAATGTCTGCCAACATACCTATAGATTTGTATGTATTTGTATCGTCAGGAACTTGCCGCAGCTCCTCCAAGGTTAAGAAAGCACGCTTCTTTTCTCCCTCCTTGGTTCGTATCTGGTTCTGGACCTAAAAAACAAAGGGATTACTCACTTCATTCCGGTGTTAACTAATCTTTTTACAAAGACATATAAATGACACAGGAATTCGCTATTAAACCAAGCATCTTTTATATAAACATCACTGATGTATACCCTAAATACCAAAGAAAACAACAAATCCAGAACAAATGATCGCACTTATAAACCTACATACTAAATTTAGTACAGATACAAGCAATGCAACTTGATGTGCTGCATCCACTAAATTAGGTCATGGACTATTCAATTTTAGTTAGATGTGATACCAAATAAACAAGTTATCATTTTTAAAGTATTAAGTTGCAGTTGAAAGAATACCCTTTCAAATCCAACAGGAAAATGGCTTATAAATTGCACCAAACCTTCCTACAATAAATTCAATCAAACCCAAGTACAAAAAAAAAAAAAAAAAAAAAGCGAATAAATCCAAGTTACCTGCTTGAATTTTGAGGTGGTCTCAATCATGCGACCTTGAAGCTCTAAAAAAGCCTGTTTTTTTTTTTTTTAAAACAGGAAAACAACAATCAAATCAAATTAAATACTCAAAAAAGTTGACAACTTTGATCTTATAATGAGTTTTTATCAGTCTATTTATCATATACAGAAGAAACCCAGATGCCAAAACATTGAAACTTTGAAAGAAAGAAAGAGAGAGGGATTTGAATAGGAGGAATTACAGTTCTGTTGGCTTCGTCTGCCATTGAAGAAGAGGGTAAATTTTCAGACTTCCAGAGAGTGGAGCAAATAACAGGAAAAAAGATCCTTGTTAGGGTTTTTATGGGTCAAATTTGGCCCATTAGAGCCCATTTGATTTTCACTCTTTTGGCCCACGTAAAGTTTTAAAGGCTTTGTTAATAACCCTTATTTCATTTTTTTTTCTATCATAGATTTTTAGTTTAAATCTATTAACAAACATGAAGCATGATGCATGATGCAACATATTTTTTACAGTTGTTTTTATTTAATAATATTTTTTTAATTACTAGATAAGAAAAAAAGATTAGTGACTAATAATTTATTCAAAATAACAATAGTAAATAGCAGTTACTATATACATTCATTAATTAAATAATAAGTTTTACAGATTAATTGCATCCTAAAATTTCATCTCTCAAAATCTTTATCTTAATATCTTTTAGTATATTTTTATTATAATTTCCATCTCAAAATTTTGGAATAATTATCAAAATCTCCTTATATATATTATATATATATATATCGGTGATTTGAGTGGTAATTTTTTTTAAATATCAATACTTTGAATTTATATAAAATTTTAAGAAACACGTCTAAAAAACTCTTCTGGAATCATTAAAAAAAAAAAAAACAGAAGAAAAACTAAATAAAAAAAACCCCCATTATTTTGATAGTGATGTATAGTGTTCTTTCTTTTGTTTGTAAACAAAAGAGCAAAAGACAAAGAGTTGAGTACTCCAAACTTCCAAGATAGAAGTCTTCAGATTTTATTCCGTAAAAGAAAATCAAAGTCTCCTCCATGATCATACCATACGATGTGAAACGTGACCATTGATGAATGCTTTTCAAATTTTGCATTGAAAGCTGAGGTCAAGCATCCTAGGTGGGAATCTCCCAAGTTGATGTGCCTCCAACAAGAAAACATAGTAATCGATTTTGTTTTTAATTTTTAATTTTTTACATGGTTTAAAATTAAGTTTTTTTTTAAAAAAAACAATTTTAAAGATGTATTATCATGTAATGTATATAGAGAAATTTAATAAATTCTTATGAGATGAAAAGGAAAAAACACAGTGATTGAATTTCTTGGCATATATGGAAGGAGAAAGAAATGCTCCTCAAACATGGAAATTTAATGGCAAAATTAGTGTATAATTAATTAATATTAGGAGGGATGTTGCATTAAAAATAAAGAGAGTAATTTAGGGATTAAAAAGATGGGTCCTGCCAAATGGGGCCCGCTTGCTTTGGCGTTTTTGGCGGCTATTCTTACAAGACATCTCCGAACTCAATATTTCATTACCAATCATTCTCTTTTCTCTCTCTTAAGAAACACATAGAAACTATCTTCTCTCTCTCTCTCTCTCTCTCTCTCTCTAACCTTTTATCCTTGTTGTCCGTTGATTTTTACAACTTGTAGGTTCTGTTCCTGTTTGTTTCGTGACAAAATCCTGCATTTCTTGGTGACCCTTTTGAGATTTGAGTGATCCCAGATCAGATCAAGACCCATTTGTCATTTCTTTGGTTTTTGTTACAGCAACAAAGAAGAGATTTTTCATTTATTTATATTTTTGGTGGGGAAGGAGGCTAATGTGGGTGGGGTTTGTATGCAGTAAATGGGAAGATGAAAGGCAATAAGTTAAGATTTGGTCTAAGGTCAAGATTAATGGGGATTTGTTTCAGTACTGATAATGACAAAATTTCACAAGAACAACAGCAGTTATCTTCTAAGGGAAACCAAGGTACTACTTTTAAAGTCAACACCTTTTTAGTATTTGTCTATGTTCTTTTTGTATTTTGTGTTTATTGCCTTTTGATAACTTTATGCATTGATTTTCTCCGGCATAGTTGAGGAAATTGGTTTCATTTGGATTTTTGTTTTGTTTTTATGCCTTTCATGTTCTTAACGAAAATGGAGCATTTTAGTGAAGTGGATTTATTTATTGTAAACTTAAAAAGTGTTTGTATGTAGTTTAATAAATGCTTGAATTAATGTGAGTTTGGCATTTAGGAAATTAAGTAATGTAGATTGTTGATATATTCTGTTAATTTGGGACTCTTATTATTAGCTTTACAACACGCAAGAAGTTTCTAACTTGTTAAATGTTACTCAAATTGTCCTTTTTTCCCCAAAAGGGTTAGGGTTTGTTGATTTGTGGGTGTAGTAGGTGAATGTGCAGTAGCTTATTAATAATTGTTCCTCTGAAGATGCAGGGCATGACTACGATCAGTCTCCAACTAGATCAAATGTTTTGGAGTCCGTTGAGATCAAAAGAGCAAGTAGTATTCCATCAATTCCCAAGAATGTTACAGATCTACGTAATAGTCCTGGTTATGTTAATGTTGATATCTTTACATACGAGGAAATGACGCTGGCCACGAAGCATTTCCGGCCAGATTATATTCTTGGTGAGGGTGGATTCGGAGTTGTTTATAAAGGAGTCATAGATGAGAGTGTAAGGCTTGGTTACAATACCACATATGTTGCCATTAAGGAGCTTAACCCTGATGGGTTACAAGGTGACAGAGAATGGCTGGTATTCACCATTTTATACTTTTTCAGAATGTTTATTTATTTTGTAAGTTATAATGGTACTAATTATCAAATTTGGTTTCATATTTGCCATCCATAATGGTCTGTACTGAGTCGACTTAACTTTCATTTAGTTTGGATAAGACATATTTCAGTAGGTTTATTTGGGAGACTTAGTTATGTATCTATTGATTTGTGTCTGGAGGATAATAACTCATATTGATGTAATTGAGAATTGAGAATGAAAAGAGACTGGAATCTTATATCATATTTCACTGCACTCAAGAAATGAATTTGCCTAGTGGGATGTGAGAAATCTTCTATTAGTTAGAACGGGGATGGGGATATCAGTGAACAAGATGTATATGTCAATTTCCTGAGAATGCCCATTATTTTTTGAGGGAAGGAGATCGGATAGTGATTACAATTTGACAATGTTGGTTTGCCATTGGGCAAAAAACTAAACTTGCTTTTCTTGTGTAAACTATTCTGTTAAAGATGGCATTTAGTTGCTTTCATTTATAGTATCCTGTTTGGTTTGCAGGCAGAAGTCAACTATTTAGGTCAACTCAGTCACCAAAATCTTGTGAAGCTCATTGGGTATTGCTGTGAAGATGAGCACAGGCTGTTGGTCTATGAATACATGGCAAGTGGGAGCCTGGAAAAGCATCTTTTTCGCAGTAAGTAGCTGTTGAAAATTTGAATTTATTGTGCTTATAGGGAGTGAAGTTTTGTGTACAGTTTAGTGAGGAATCTTATTCAGTAGCATAGAATTATTGAATTTTGAAGCATATGATTGATCTGAACTTTTACATAACTATCTATAAAATAACTATGTAAAAGCTATTAGGATGTTTGTGTAGCTTACACTGTTGATTGTATGAGCATAGCTGCGTTTATGTTTTCCAGTTGGAAATATGTAAAGTCACAAACTTTAAGCAATAAAGGTCTGATTTGTTTGATCTCATGGTTCATGTTGTCTATAATTTATTAGATAGTCAAGGTGTGTTTAGCAACCAACAGGAAAAGAAAAACAAAGGAACATTTTATTCAGGTGGATTTAACATTGTATTAGGACTAGATTGTACTGTCTTCAATGTAGTTTATTTTATGATATTCTCGATGATTTTAAAGCACGGAAGATTATCCTCTTTCTTCAGAAGAAGATATATGTTTTTATTTTTTTTCGACTTATTTGTTAGGAGTCGGTTGTACTTTGACGTGGTCAAAAAGAATGAAGATTGCTTTAGATGCTGCAAAAGGACTTGCTTTTCTTCATGGTGCAGAAAGATCTATCATATACCGTGATTTCAAGACATCAAACATCTTGCTGGATTCGGTTAGCTATCTTTGCTTCATTAGTTGTTAGTTATTAAACAAGTTCACCTTCCTCCTGGGGAATGGTGCTGTTTCCTCCTTTTGAAATTCAAATAACTGGCCAGCTGGACCTTATCTTGCTGAAAATCTGTCTTACTTCTAGTGGTACATTGTTAAATTAACATTGTTGTTTCCTTTGAAGCTGGTGAAAAGAATAAAAATGATCCATGTCTCATTCATGCTGAAGTTGTAGAATTTTTTTCTTGGCAAGTATCATTTATGAAATAAAGTGCATTAGTTAGTCTTCACGAAGTCACTGCATATGCTTGAGGAAGTTTTTGGTAGTTCTGTTACTGAAATTGTGATGATAATATGCAGGATTTTAATGCAAAACTTTCAGATTTTGGACTTGCAAAAGACGGACCAATGGGAGATCAGACTCATGTGTCAACACGTGTGATGGGGACATATGGATATGCTGCTCCTGAATATGTAATGACTGGTAAGTGTTTGGTGACATATTGCAATAATCATTCCATTTATGGGGGTAATTTTGAAATTCTGAAGAATCTCTATTCTCTATCCCAAAGCAAAGAGATAAAACATAGTTATAAATGTTGTATTGGTATTGGATAAACGTTTCAAGCTTTTCATCTTTATGCAGCATTTTTTGCATTAGAAAATTTGAATTGGATTTAACTGGTTCAAATTCTCGTACTTTCTCCTTTTCTCTCATGGTGAATAAACAGTGATTGATTGCAGATAGATTGATAGGCGTAGATATTTTCTATTTTTCAAAGCTCTTCCTCATTAGTCCATGACTCCATCACTCATTACTCTTTTTTAGGAAAGATGTTTGTATTTGGTACTGAAAACAGGAAGTAGTTTGTAATAGGAAAGTAAATATTGACAATCTATTTAATGTTCAACTGAGATGATTGATAAGAATACATCTTTGAACTAAGCTTATATAATTTTTCTGAGCAGGGCATTTAACGGCTCGAAGTGATGTTTATGGGTTTGGGGTAGTGTTACTTGAGTTGCTTCTTGGAAGGAGAGCATTGGACAAGAGCAGGCCTAGCCGAGAACACAACCTTGTTGAGTGGGCCCGCCCTCTCTTGAACCACAATAAGAAGGTTCTGAGAATCTTAGATCTCAGACTGGAAGGGCAGTACCCATCCAGAGTTGCAATGAAAGTAGCGAATTTGGCATACCAATGCCTTAGCCAAAATCCGAAAGGGAGACCCCTCATGAACCAGGTGGTTGAATTACTTGAGAGTGTCCAGTCAAAGGATGAAGATGCCATGTTTGAAACTAGTGGGAGAGGTGTAACCCTTTATGAAGAGCCAAGGCGCACTCCATACACTCAAGAGAAGGAAAGAAACCGAACTAGAAGTCATGATCATAGAGAAGGGGAACCTTCTCCTCACACTCCGGATAAGGAAAGAAACCGAACTAGAAGTCATGATCATAGAGAAGGGGAACCTTCTCCTTACACTTCTGAGAAGGTAAGAAACCGAGCTAGAAGTCATGATCATACAGAAGGGGAAACTCCTCCCCTCACTCCTTCAGAGAAAGAAAGAAACCCAACTAGAAGTCATGATCATAGAGAAGGGGAGCCTCCAAGGAGTAGCAAACCTGAAAATGTAAGGAGCAGAAGTGAGCCCCCAACTGATAGTGATCTGTACAGCCCTCCTTCTCGTGTTGGAATTTCGAATCCAATGACAGGAAAGCATCTGCATTGAGTTGAACTTGTACCGATATGGATGGAAGTTGAAATTGTAAGAAATGTCTATCCATTTTGGTGTTTTGAAATATTAGTTTATTCTCCATTTCTTGGAATTTCAAATTCTCAACAAATATGCTGCTGAATCTATCATCTTCTCTCTTCTTCTTTTATAAGTTGCAATCATATGGCCGTGTTTTTACTTACAGGAGATTCAGTTTCATTTTTATGGCTGAACTTAGCATCCCAAATGCAACTATTAGTAACATATTATCTTTCAGACTTGTATAATATAATCAATATAATTTTTGCGTTAAAAGAAGGTAAGGCAGCATCATAATCCAGATCTTGCTTCAGGTTATTAAAGACATTATCCGGTATGGTTTAATAGTGTTTTTGACGCTTTAATGGCAATTCGAAAGACCGAACAGAAGGCATTAGCTCCATTCTTAGTCTCAAATTAACCTAAACTTTCAAATTTCAGTAATTTTCCATATAAATTCACCCTTTAAGGCACAGTTTTAGTGCTCGATCATAACCAATTGATCTGTCAAAAGAAAAAAAAAAAAAAAAAAACCTTCTGGGTAACTTTTAATGGCAGTATTGAGCTCAATTTTGAGCACTTCATTGTTTTTACAGGGAGGTGCATGAAAGTAAGTTCAATTTTGAGCTCTTGTCCATGCCATTATATGTCATTTCTCTCGCTGTTTTGGAGAATATGCAAAACAAACATATTGGCCTATTTTTCACAAAATTTCAATTTGGTAGACCATATCTCCATACTGGAGGACTTCAGTTATCCTACAATCCCTGCTTCTTTCTGTTTTTAGAACAGCAGTCAAGAGCATTAACAACTAGCAAACTACTCATACGAGAAAACATCGCAGTGCAACAACCAGCATCAAATCTGGCTTCAGAACAAACACTTGGCTTCTAAACACATTGGGGAAAGGAAAGTTTCAAAGTGGAAGGATCGGTATTGCTCACATGAATCCCAACGTCCAAGCAGCAAATGGATTGGAAACCATGCTTCAGATGGGGCTAAAACTATCAGGAACTCTTCCCTGCAAAAAAATGCGAGATCTAATTGTTAGCATTGATAAAATTCCGTACCAGGAATCATAAATAAATGACAGTTTATCACATTGCAGGTGCTATACCATTTTGGTCACCACAAGTGAGAAGTGCTTGTACAATGCAAATGTTACAGTTTACACATGCCACAACAGAAGACCATTAATCTCTTCTGTACATAATAGCTCTTCAAGAGTTCGCTGTTAAACCTTGATTAACAGATAAATTTTATGCAAAACTATTATGTTTGATTAACAGATAAATTATACACAAAACTATTTATGTATCCGGTACCAATTAGCAAAACAGCAACAAGGAATTACATGGATTCTGTTTAAGTATTTGTTATATTTTCATAATTTGGAAATTTTCATGCTTGCCATGATATTTGGAAACTACTATTGCTCCAGCATACACTGAGCATTCAAAACCAAATGAAAAATACTAGTTCGGTGAAATATGCCTATAAAAAATAGACTCCTGAATGAACAAGTTGCCTTACCCCATAGTTGACGCAACTTCATGGCAAGTTGAGAGATAGATCTTCTCTCAGCTGGATTGGAAAATTCCATATTTACAGCCTCCTGGATCGCACAAAAGAATTCTCTTCTTGTTTTTGCAGAGAGAACAAGATAATCAGGTCCATTGATTGCACTCAAGTCTACCACCTAAAAGGAGAAAATTTCAGAGGGTTTTACTATGAATTTCAAGCCACTGAAAGTAATTGAGGCACAGTAATGAAAGATAAAAAATAAGAAATTAAAGTATTTGCCTGCTGCAACCAAGGGATAATTGAGTTCGTAAACTGATGCTCCAAAAAGTACGAAGCCAAAGTGCTAAGAACATCACCAGCAGTCTTGGGAGACAAACTGTCCAGTACAGGACCAGTCCTATCAATAAGCTCAATCAGAACAAGTTCATCACCAGAACAAAGAGCTTCCTCATAAGCAGACTCCAGGTCGCCTTCACATAGGAAACCTCTCACACATTGCCATGTGCAATTTTTGCTCTCTGGACCGCTTTGTCTAGAATTGGGACTTGAGATTGAAGCAAAGACAGATTCAACTTTTCGTGTCTGACCCATGCTTTGTGCCCCCTGCCCAGAGCGTTTCAGCATGTCCTTTCCTATAGCATTCCTACTAGTCTTTACAGAGGGATTAGTCCACATCTCTGTCCCATGTTTAGCAGAGTTAATTGGTCTGCTTCTGCTGAATGTTTTTTCCTCCCATATATCAGAATTCTTTGTAGAAAGCAAAGAAGGTTGTCTATTGCGAATATCTACAGATGGCCTAGGAGTGTATGTTGAAAGTCTGGGAGAAGAAACACTTTGATTCTGCTTCATAAGCCTAGAGATAGCTGAATCAGAACGTCTCGCTTCTTGCATGAGAACTTGAGTTATTCTATCTACTTCATGTTCTAAACCAGACACTTTAGACTGTAATATAGACAAGTTATCCATCACACCTGTTGAAAACACCTGTAAATGAAATTGAATGATTAAAAATAGCACATAGACTTCACAGTTGGCAAATATTTAGGCCCTCTCTTGATTAGAAAGAAAATATTTGAGCAATCCCTCAATAGAATACATCATCAGAAAATGAGGAAGCGAAAAGAAACACAAAAGTAGCAAGAGGTCACTAGCAATAGAATTATAGCTAACAAGAACATACCTACTCGACACATTATGTTTCATTGTTCTAAACTAGCTATAAACTCTATACCTGTAAAAGACATCAAGAAATTCTAAAATTATTTACCTGTAGCAGCTCCATTAAATTCGACTGCTTGTTTTCCAGCTCCAAAAGTTGCTTCCGAATGCAAGCCATTTCACTGGCTACCTGGGAACAACATCCATGCAATGTTTGGAAACTGTTCTCTGTAACTGTAGAGTCAAGACTCCTACGATCTCGCATCTGTGCAGAGTATATTTGTTCCTCACTGTTTATCCCTTCAGATGCAAACTGCTGATTCCGACCCCTTGACTTGAATGAACTGCCATTCTCAAGCAAGCCATGAGAAACTGTGACAAACTTGGTCTCGAAGTTGTCAGCAACTATGTTGGACACAGATGAAGAGTCTTGCTTGTCATCCATTGGCAAATATTCACATCTAACATCCGGAGGACTCAGTACACCGGCACTCATCCTTTCTACAGTTTTGGTAATGGAACTACCCTCTGATTCCTCATTTTGAAGATCTGCCAAAGAAATGTTATTCTTTTTTGGGACAGCAATTTCAATATGCCAATCCTCTGCTTTGGGATGATGAGAGTCCACATAATTTTGACATAATTTCGTAGCTGACAAAGGAATCCTTCTTTTATTCGAGTCTGAAACTACTCTACTCAGTGTGGCATCCTTCCGCACAACATCACTGGCACTTGTGACATCACTGTAGTCACCTCCATAAAAGTTTTCTGTATAAAGTTGAAGATAGGATCACAGAAAGAATTGATCCAAAAGCAGAAACACATGGTAGAGGAGGCATCTATGGGACAATTGTAAGCGTATATGACCACATCACACATGGAATTTTCAAGACACTACTGCATTGTTCTTTAAGAAATTGGGTAAAAGATTCAACCACAGTTCATAGAATGATACTCTCTCCAGCTCTTTACACCAATGCTCTCAAGAATATTACAAAGCAAATTTCTACAGGCTGCAGAACAGTCACTTCAGTCAAATACATGCAAATCTTCCCAACCCTGTGAAATTAGGAACTCATACCCATGGTAATTTATTGCACAGCCAGAGTAACGGAGTTTAATGAAATGCACTCATAGAAAATTAATTCACAGAATGTAAAGAGGAAGTAAGACAGCACAGGCTTTGCAAAAGTTTAAACAACCAAACAGTGGTGATGTTCTTGCATACTATACTGAGAGCAATAGTTATCTCATGGATTATTCAAAAGGATAGAGGGATAGACAAGCATATCTTGCAAGGGACCTCAAGTCTGCTGCTAAAACATTTGTGCATCATGAAAAACATATGATAAAGCATTTAGATTTGCAAAGGCAAAATCAATAGAACAGTTTACAAACAAACTCAGCCTAGCATAAATTTCAAACCTCCATTTTAACACACGACTCTATTGACACTTTAAATTAATGAGCATGGACACAAAACCTTTTATAGAAGATCCAGTTTCAGAAGGTTCAGGGGTATCAGACCCTGGAAGACTTTTCCAGTACTGAAGTGCATGCTGTACTGTGTCCCTAACTGGTTTCACCTACAAGAAACACAAAAAGCATTTGAGTAATCAAGCACACAATTCATCAGATGTGAATCTTGAAATATAAATCTTAATTAACAGCAACCTTGTCAAATCGGCATGATTCAAGAGATCGGATGCAGGAAGCCCTGAAAGTTCCAAAGCAGGATGCACCACTTGAAGCAATTTCTCCCAGTGCTACAGAAGCTGCTTTCCGTGTTGTCCAATCACTATTTTTGAGAGCTTCTTGGAAACTAGCCATTGCAGCAGATAGAATATTTTGAGATGGAGCACCTCCAGCCTGAAATAGAGAAAGGAAAAATGCCATTTTGCAAATTACTATGAGTACATGCAACTAGCATAACAGTTCATACAACTGATTATTTTGTAATCATAGGCAAATATTGAATTTAAACTGTCAAGCCAGTTTCCTAAAACACAGCAACATTAGATGAACATGATGTAGAGAATCCCAGGCAACAATTTCAAAGTTGAGAAAACAACCTGAATGATACTTCTGTTCAACTCAATTACTGCTGGTTTTGCCATGAAATGTGGATTCTTGAGCAACTTCATCGTCCGAGCCAACATTCGCTGCAGAATAGAAACTGGAGGATCATGAGAATTATCAATGACCCTTGCCAAGCACAACGCAGAACCCGACTGCACCTGCTTATTCTGTTCACCCAAAGCTTCAAAAAGCGGTTTGACCAACATAACAAAAACCCCATCTCCCTCATCCCCATGATTACTCAACTTAGAAGCCAAAACACCCATCGTCTCCACACAAGCATCCCTCACGACCGAATCCGGATCCTTAAGCCTCTTAACAACACTAGCAACCATCTTACTCAAATGGGGTCCCACAAAACCCTCATGAAAACTCACCAAAGTACCAATCAACCTAACACACTCCTTCCTAACCGCACTCTTCTGCTCCTTATCGGTATCCAAAATACACGAAAGAAACGGAGCAACCCCATCTGGGGTTAAACATTCCGCCATTTTCTGAAGCTCATCAACACCAATTTGACAAGTATCTCGATCCGCAAGCTTGTTCAATGCAAGAACCACCTTTTGCTTAAGCTCAAAAACTACTTGCTGCGCATGAACCCTCGAGGATCCTCTAGCTTTCATTTGGGAATGCGCCTTCATCTTGAGATAACACAATTCCCAAAACTAAATCCTCCAAAATCCCTAACTTAGCTTACATTGTCAAATGTTTAAAAAAAAATCTCTCATATGAACCTCAAAATCCCTACAAAAAAAAAAAAAAAAAAAATCGCTAATACCATTAGACAGAGAAGATTACAGAAAACAAAAATTAAACCATAAATTTAAAAAAAATAAAAAAGCTTTTGGGACCAAAAGATCAAGTTCCAAATTCAAAAATGGATACCCAAATTCCATTTTCTGAGAAAAAAACAAAAAAATGAGTGAAACGACACCTAACCTTGTCTTGGAAACTGCAAAGAGAGAGAGAGAAAAGAAGAGCATTTGATTCAAAAGAAAGAAATTCAAAACCAAAACCACAAACACAGAGAGAGAAGGAGAGGGAGAGAGATTTCAAAAAAATAATAAAAAAAACAATAAATTACAATTACCAAAAAAAGAGAGCAAATCTCACAGTCGCTGTCTCCTCTGTAAAAATCGATGCTTTGCCTTTTCTTCTCTCTCTTTCCGTGCTCTTTGGACTTTGGGAGAGAGAGACAGAAGTGTCTTCAAATTTCGCGCTTGGTACTGCGTTTTCGAATTTTGGATTAAGGAGCGTTTGAACTATGCAATTACATTTATGCCACTGACCATAAATGTAGTTTTCTATTTTCGTCCTTATATGCTTTGCAATTTGCAACCTCACCTCTTTTTTTAAAAAACTTTTCAAATTTGAATTCCATACAACACAAACATATAATCCAATATTAAATGACAAATTAATCCTTCTATTTCATGGAAACGAATTCATTACTATTTTTTTAAAAAATAATCTTTTCATTCATTAATCAATGCTGACCATACTTAATTTGATATCATTTTATTTCATAAAATATTTTTTTCTCATCAATTGTTTCATATTTTTTTTAGTTGTTTTTTCTTTTTTATTTAAAAAAAATTAAATAACAACTATAAAAAATAAGTTACAACTAGATTTAAAAATATAAGGATAATTATTATTTTTTAAAACTAAAAATATTTTTTAATTCTTTAAAAAAAATAATTAAAAGGACTAATTTACAATTTACTCTACAATACAAGGATGTAGAAATTAGAATAGAATAGCAGAAGAAGATGGAAAAAAAACAAAAAAAACAAAACAAAGAGAGATGAATTCTGATAAATAATATAATGCTAATTTTAATTGAGAATATTGTATTTTAAGTAAGTAAACAAATTTTAGATTTGATCTCATAATTCAAGAAATTTTAGAATGGAGTAAGCATAAAAAAAATTTTATACAAAATTTGCATATAAACACACGTGGCAGTTATTATTTTTATGAAAATTCAACTATTAAGTTTATACAAAAAATAAAGGAAATCTCATCGGAGATGCCACATTAAAAACACGTATTTAAAAAATAATAAGAAGGCTATATTTAAAAAAATTGAAAGTTGAGGAATCAATTCTTAAATGACTTAAAATTCATGAAAGGTTTGAATCCATTCACATCCAGTGGCCTGATAGCTATGAGTGCATTGTACTTACATGCTCAAATAAATGACTTAAAATTCATGAAAGGTTTGAATCTATTCATGACTTAAATGCTCAAATTGAAGGCATTTTAGATTGCAATCTCAGGTTAACAAACCAACACACTCGAAAGTTAAAACAGTGATGATCATAGAACCCAACAACACTTTATAACATTATAGTTATTAGTTACTGGGGCTGTAATTGGAATGGATGGATTGGTTTACGAAAGACAAGTTGCATAAATTAGAGACGAGATAGAAGAGCCGCTACTCATAGATACATTGCATGGCTTAGATTCTGGTGATTAATAGCTACCACACATGAAGCTTACACCTGAGATGGAACTTTGAAGTTTATTTTCTTCCATCCCACTTTTGGAAGAAGTTTTGATTGATTGATTGATTGCTCTTGCAAAATAACCACATACTGTTTCAAAACTTATGGCTTCTGCTTCTTCTTTTCCCTCCTATGGTTGCGATTCCAAGCAGTGAAAGATGCATAGAGCCTGGAAGAGATAAGCAGGGGCTTCAAAAACATTCAAAATGTTACCGAATGCATAAGGTACTACTCTTATGAAGCCTTAGCCTGCAACACCCGACACCGGTATTCTCCCAATGCCCAAATGGGGAAAATGTCCCTGTAGGCAGCATATGTTATCATACAATTCCTATTGAAAACTCCCATGATTTCCTGTATCGAGGGGACAAAAGAATAGATTTGAGTATATGAATACCACGGGAGGACAATAACATGCAAGGGTAGGGGATACGAGCAAAAGCACACGACCATATGAAGTAAAGAAACAAACTCTGGCAAACTATGATTAAAATAAATAAGTGGTTAATGAGCAGGTGTAGAATCACTGCTGCATTAAAATAAATCAGTGGTTAAAAAGGAGGTGTAGGATTACCTGCTGCGGAAAATCTCCATTTTCCAGTTGGGAATTTATCAAATATCTTGCTGCACGGTGCAACGGCTCTGGCTCTCTCTCAGCCTGCATATTTAATAGCATATTACACAAAATTGCATGCACAAGAGGGGGAAAATGGAACTTGCTAGCACGTGAATACCATGGTATGCAATTACAATATCAAATTTCCCATATAATCCATCATGTATAGTTAGACACACAATATACAAGACATCAAAGAAGACAACATGATTTAACATTATTACAATAGAGAGGACATTCCTTGTCTTTCTCCAAATCCTAACTACTTCCAGTATGATACCAGTCAATTTTAAAAACTTTACATGATATTTCGCTCCATGAATGAAATGATAAGTGGTAATAAGATGCTGTATAATTCAATGTCAAAATAGTGAGATTCACTATACCTGCCCAGCTTCAATGAGAGACAACATAGCCCATCCTGTATTTACCACATGAGCCCTGTTCCCTTCAAGATTTGAATAGACCTGTACGGAATTAAAATAAAAGTAAAAATATTGAAACAAGAACTATATGAATACATATCTTGAATTGAACAAAAATATATGATTATAACATAAGAACTTAAGAAACATTAATGATTAAATATGACATGCATCAGAGGTGGGAGAAAAGGTAGTAAGTACTTAATAGTGAAAGCATCTAACCTTGTTTTGACATGAAAGATAACTCTCTCCCCAGCCACCAGAAGAACACTGCTTGGACAACAAAAAATCACAGGCTTTACGAATGCTTGAGCTATTATTAAAGTTCTTTCCAGCAGCCACCATCCCTTTTATTCCAAACCATGTGGCATAGGTGAAGCAAACAGCCCATGAGCCATACCTGTTGAACAATTTAAGATATTGAAGGACTAAATATTTCTTCAGTTGAAGTTAATGAAACTATATATCTTAGGCATTTAAAACATTGTTGAATAAGCAATCTTTACAGGTGATAGACCGAAAATAAGAAAGGTATGATACACATTAATGATTATATAATCAATTAGTCCTCCAAAGAAAGGTTTTTAATGGAAGAGGAGCAAACCATGATCCATCCTTCTCCTGGATACTTTCAATGAACAGAGTTGCCTTTCTGATACAATTTTCTACTTCTTCTGGTCGATGTCCAGGATATAATTTCTTAAATGACACCAATGCTTGAATTGCAGCAGAAGTACATTCGACATATCTATAGAAATGCCATAGTTAGCATTCAAATGAAGAAATTAAACAGACAAGAATATTGCAGGCTATATAACTCAATGTGCTGATATCTTACGGGTAATCGATAACAATGTCACCAAAAGTTTCAGCTGGGTTGATTACCTGGCAATGGCAAAGTGAAAAGAACAAAACAAAATAAGGAAAGAAAAGAAAACAGGAAAAAAAAAAAAAAAGCAAGTAATTAGATACATAATCCAATTGCCATGATAGAGTAGATTCAAGAAGTTCATTGCTACTTCAAAGCAAAAGCAAAAGCAAAAGTAAAAAGGAAAAAAAAAAAAAAAGTGGTGGTGGTGTTATGATTCACTGTATAGCATGCAATATACAACAGATGATTTCTTCAAGCAAATTTGCAAACTGAGGACTGAGATACTGCCTATGCTCAATTGCGATCGTTAATCTCAAACCTCTATTCAGAGAGCTTTATGTGAGGTGAAACACCAAAAATATGTATTCCTTCATCATTCCAACAATGTAAGGATTTAGTTTAGCAAGGAGCTCACATTATGTTCACAGGTGACCCTGGTGTTCTATAGTCAATAGCTTCATTATCTGCCACAGATTGTACAGAAAACATAGCACACAAATCCAAACGAACCAACTTATGGGCAGAACTTTCTTTTTGGCCAACATAGACATAAAGACAACCTCTACCTACATAAGGAGCTTCAAAACAAGGTCTAGTAATCATGGTATGTATATAACAACATTCAATCTGACATTAGGATAAAGATTATAAAAGAACATGGCTTCTATTGATCCCATGCCAAAAATTATTCACTAAATGCAGAGTTGTGGAAAATGCAATTGTCAAGGTGACTACCTCTAACCAGCTGTAAGATCTTGTGAGCTCATATGTTGCAAAGCTACCATCCCCATTCTGCAGAAGGCAGGAAAAAAAGCATTCAGTTGAATCAAGAAAAAGTTTTCCTTTGAATAGAATATGGTAAAGAACAATCTTTGAGAAAAATTCTAAATGATTGTCACTTTGTTTCATAACAGCATATGTTTCCCTAATCCCTACACAGAGTGCCCAACAATCTTTAATAATAGTATTCCCATGTCCAAAACCCATTTTCTTCTGTGTAGTATCAAACTTCAAGTCCGTGAAATAAAGAACAAATGCTAATCAACAACAATTTATAACAGTGTTCCATCCCCTGAAATAAAAAACAAATGCTAATCAACCATGAGACTTTAAGTCCGTGAATTATTCCAAGTTCATTAAAGGAGATTCATCTCCTTCAATAACTTTCCCAGTCCCTTTTTCAGATACTAATAATAATTATGACATTGAGAAAAAAAAATCATTTTTTGAATACATTTTATGTTAATTACAAAAAAGTATTGGATAATGGTTAAAAGTCTTGGGCATGAAAATTTGTGGCTCCAGGTTCAAGTCTCCAGAGCAATCATTTCATATAATTATGATGAAAGATAGGGCTCTCTCCCAATTCTCCCTTCCAGAACTCCACTTCGGTGGTATCATATCTATTTGAAGGCCATTGGTATAGTTGTAATATTGGAATTTTATATCTTTTTGCATGTTTAAACACTCAGAACCTACATGTTACAGAGCATGAATAACTCATAACTCAATGTTGTCACATTAATGCAGACTTCAGATACATTCACTAGCAATATCATATAGTCATAAATTACCTGTAATGAGAGGATGACATTTACTGCATCATAAAATCGGTTTGCAACTAATGGTTCCCCAACAATCTCAGGTGGAATTTTCGATAATAAGAGAGCAGCCTGTTAAAGATTGGCTATATAAGTTACAGAAATAAAACAAGCATAATGAGAACTTTTAATCTGATCAGCCATTACTTTTAGTCCCTCTGCTGTGCAATCTGAGATGGGCCATCCATGATCTGCAGTGGAGAAAGGCCATGCACCTTTGGAAATATGGCGATACCAGAAACTAAGATCTCCATGGCAATCTTCCAAAACCTTTAAAGCAAAGAATAATGGATCAACATGGTTAAAGTTCGAGTAGTTAAAGAGACAGCATTATAAAAGCTCTCCAACATGAAACACCAATGAATTAAGAAAAAAACACACCTGTGAATTTTTCACGTATGTATGTGCTTTTCTTAAAGTTTGGCTGTATTCCTTCACAAGATTAGTTGAAATAATTGCTTGAACAGCAAAAGCAGTGTCCCACAATTGACTTCCATTGTAACCCTGGAACAAAATTATCATGTCTACAGTAGCTCGTAATTTCGGCCTCACAGTGCACCATATAAAAAAAACATAACCTGAATCTATTGCCCACAGAACCTCCCATGAGTTTTCAACAACATAGCACCCATACATTGCTACAACAGCAAACAATGAGTTAAAAAGCCAACTCATTGTATTGCAAATCTTTGCCAATTACGACTTGCATGAATACTTATCAAGTAAAACAGTTCATCAGTAACTTCTCCCCGATATTCCTTTTTGAACACCCAGTCCCCCACCCACTGGTTGCAAAAGCACCAACTAGAAAAAAGAAATTGAGATGAAGAATGCAGAAATTAGGATTGCGGACCTGCATTTTCATTCCATCTTCAGCAAGCCACAGGTAATCATGTATTCTAGGAAGATGCAACTTGAAAGCTTCTGAGTTAGGGTCTTCCACCCAACAACAGAGCATATTTAACACCTGTATAACAAAAGACAAACAGGTTAGAAAAACAAAGAAAGACACCCATTGTTGCCTAACTGCAATATTATTGATGGCATTGCCCCACATGCATGAAGCTGCTGCTAAATACTGATGAATCAAGTCATACGTATTGGAAAATGATTTCAAGAAAATGAAAGGAACCAAAGGAAAGAAAATCATCTCAAAGAGACATCTAAACGAGAACTAAAGGAATCAGATTCATTGCAGATCTGAAAAATGTAGAACATGTTACTTAAATGATCATTTTTCACAATTTCAAATTAAGTACCAAAATTTTGACAACAATAACAGAATTAAAATGCATACCTTGTTTACAGGTCCTATGCAAATATAACGAGTATTTTCATCTTCATAGTGTATGTGCTGAATTGCAGTACGAAGTGCCTTTTCTCTCAACTTTTTTCCAGGCCAATGCATTAGAACAGGTTCAGCAGCCTTGTCAAGTAATGCCCAAAGTACATCTTGCACCAAAGGATGAGGGTAGTATAAGTCCTCCTGCAAAAGATAAGCAATGTATTTTTAAGCACCAAAAGGTGAAAAAAAAAAAAAAAACCAGAAAGAAAGAAAAAAAAAACCAATAGAATTAAAGAACATGGCATCTCTTATATTAATCATTACAATTCCTTCAGCTGCACCATAGTGGAACTAAAAGTTGGTGTTGATAATGTCATCATGGGAATTAGTATGTCATGGATAGAAGGATTATTTGCATATCTTTATAATTTGTATACTAGTAATACTTTTTTCTTATTTAACTAAATCATAGTATCCAGTACCACATACCTTGTGCATATTTAAGAAAGCCTTAACCATATGTCAAACAGGAATACTGAATCAAATGCTTGTTCATCTCAATGGCACATCCTAAAGATTCGCTAACAATCTTCACATGATGTAAATGGTGTAACAAGTGAAAATGTAAATCAAGTATTTTAAGGGTTTAAGTTGCAAATTTTACCAACCTTTGCACATAGGTTGCGTGCTTGATTCCAGTCTATTTCATGATATGGGACAGTGAACAGCTCCTTTCGTAAAGACAAAACTGTTGGTGTGATTGGGCCAACAAACTTCTTCCCATATAAGTAGGACATAGGCAGATAGACCATCCGGCAGTGACACCACATCCTCCCTGCAGAGAATATATAGTATTGTTTCATTTTCTACACATCTTGACATGCGTATAGACATAGATCCCTAACATTCAGATTTATGTATTGTGCAAAACATAGGAAAAAAATACTGAAAGCGCATGTAAACAGGCAAGAACCTGGGTGGACTGGCAGCAAATATGGAAGAAGCCACATCTCAGGGGGCATTGGATTATTCCCAGACCACTCAAAGACTCCAAGCACCTGTTGCCATCAGTCAATACTTAATTAAAACATCAAACGAAAACCCCAAACAAAACTAAAACTCAAAACCAACCAGAAACAGGGTTTTATTACTGAACTGAAAGCCACATTTTCCCCCACGATGTTATCATAGTCGCACTACCATGATTCAGAACCCAATCACGCCCTTTCTCCATCGCACCTTCTCCATCATTCGGCCCTTCTCCAAGCAACCTTAAAGTAACATAATTCAACACCGAACCAAACATCGTACTCGGTCCCTCAATATGCAAACCCCATCCCCCATCTCTGTTCTGCAAATTACACACATCTCCAAATTAAAAAAATAATAATAATAATAATCGAAGATTCACACTAAATTCTAATAAAGCTAAAAAATTTCGAAAAAACAACCACATGCCTGATGATTGTAAAGGTAACGGATCATCTCCTTTTTGTGTTCATCTGATAACACTGCATTCAGCGCTCCAGTAATTGACAAAGTAATCACCTAATAATCCATCAATTAACAGACAAAAATAAAAACAATAAATAAATAAACAACTCAAAATTCTTAAAAAAAAAAAAAAAAAAAACAACGAAAAAGAAATTAAATTCAAATAAATTATAGATTACCAATCCTGG
This sequence comes from Dovyalis caffra, assembly GCA_963924115.1. NCBI lineage: Eukaryota > Viridiplantae > Streptophyta > Magnoliopsida > Malpighiales > Salicaceae > Dovyalis > Dovyalis caffra. Next base: position 2,941,467 of record CAWUPB010001168.1, on the reverse strand, counting down.
CATAAGAAACATAGGACCACCATAATCACCAGGCCAGTGTCCATCATGAGCTTGAATACGGGAATAATAATTCAAACCTCTCTTCAACGTAGAAGTAACCGCCTCCTCCGTAACTTTCTCACCCTCCTTCACTTTCACCTGCGGCAACACCTCCGACACCGGATTCTCCTTCTCAAGCTTCAGAACAACAAAAATCACCACAATGCCACTCGTTGCAAAATATACTTTTAAAAAGAACGAATGTGAATTATTTTTTAATCACAATAATTTACCTGCATGCGCATGATTAGATCTGCACTATGCTTGAATTGAAACCGGTTTTTAGTAAAATTCTGACGCGCATTTTCGATCTCTGAGATCTCTTGAGGAGATAAAGTAAGTGTCGGATCTAATTCCCAAATCTGTCTTCCGGTATGATTATTATTTGTTCTTAGCCATGGATTTCCTCCTTCTGCTATCTTTAAACTCCACATTTTCAGTCTCTATCGAAGGAACAAACAATTATTAGTGATTGATTTATTTCTATTTCCAGAAATCAAAAGCGCATGAGAAATGCGATACGATTGTGTAGAGGAACAGTAAAGTAAGCAAGCAAGTGAGACACGGAAGTAAGAATGATGGAGGTTCTGTTTCGTTCTCAAGAAAAGTTGAGAAAAAAATTGTACCTTTTTTGTGTGCTGGAAGGACTCTGGATGAGAGAGCAGAGTGAGTGTGCATGTGGCGCTGTCATTAACGTTTTTATTAGATACTATAAATAAAATATTCAGATTCTACTGGGAGAGAGAAAATGATATCCTGATATGTCCTTTGATGATTGAGTATGTTTCAATACGGTCCCCATACTATAAATGTCTACAGTTTTGACTTCTCAAGATCGTTCCAATCTCTACACTTTGGTATTGTTAGTGTATAGTTGGAAGAGATTTCCCAAGCTTTTTTTTCTTGGTTTTAACCAGAGGGTTTTGTAAGAAAATAGGTACTAGTTTTATTTATTTTGTAATTAATCATTAACATGCTAGTTTTTCTTCTTCTTCTTCTTTTTTTTTTTTTTTACCTAAATCTATAAAATAGAACTATACGTCATTGCAATCAATACATTAAAAATATGATAACCCATAAAATAAAACTTGTAGCTAGAAATAACGATAAAAAATATATATATATAAAATTTTAAATGTATTCAAATAAAACTTTTTTATAATTGTATTACACCGTTATATATTCAACACATTAAAATGATAATTAACATTTAAATTGAATTTTAAGTTATAATCTAGATAAACATATGACATTTATAATAAAAATTGTATGAATCAAATACCTCTTGAAATTACTAATTTGAAATAACTATTTTCTTTATAATTTTTTTTATTATTATCTTTTTTTTCGATATTGAAAGGATTTCATAAAGTTTAATTGTACTAGAATCTAGTCTTACAAGAACTATTTGCGAAAGTTCAAATTATCACTTTTTTGTTTTATCTTTTGTTTTGTATTTTCTTAGTGATAAACTATGAACAATTGGTATAAAAGAGAGTTTGACGGAGAGCAAATTCTCTCTTTCACATGAGGAGAAAGAGCTTTTCTTGCTATAATTGAAGTAAAACATGACATTTGAATGCAATTTAGAAAGTAATTTAACAAGTGGAGGGATTTGGAAAGATACCATTGGGTTAAGGCCTTAAGGGTGATATTGGGTCAATCAATAGAAAGGAGATGAAATTGAAACCTAATGAATAAAGGGAAGATATATTTGTAGTTTGCCTGATTATTTTTATCGTGTATATTTTTATAAAATAATAGTAATAAATAAGAGATCAGCAATAAAGCGTAAGGAGTCGACAAAAAATGGACAAGTTAGGAAAAGAAAACTCAAACCATATTAAATTATTAGTCCATAAAGTATGACATCATTCACTTTCGGGCCCTGCTTATTTATTTTCCCTTGTCTTATCCGAGAGTCATTCTATATAAAAAAAAATAATAATAATAAATCTTTTCTCAGATCATTTAATTTCAACTATTCAATTTGGGTTCCAAGGGCTTCGTTAAGCCGATCTCATATCCTATCCATAAAAAAATATTTTATCTATTATTTTATTTATTATCTAATAATAATTACTTATTTATTTTTTTATTCAACTTATATTTATTATATTATACTCGTTAATATCTATTTACTCACTAATTTTTTTTTAAATTGAAGATTTTTTTTTCTAATTTTTTTATCGAATTTTTTTATTACAAACACAGTTGACTCATGGATAAATTTTGCATCATCAATGTATTGCTTTGTAACTATAAAATTTGCATGTCTCGAAGAATGTTCATAGAAAAAGCACAAAAAAAAAAAAAAATCAAATAGTTAAGATGTCGAAATCTAATACTGCAAACTATAAAGAAGAATTTAAAAAGCACATAAAGATGCAATATAAGATAAAAGTATAATTTTTTCCTTAAATTGAAGACCTTTTTTTTCCAATTTTTTTTACTGAATTTTTTTTTTTGTCACAAACACAGTCGACTCATGGATAAATTTTGCATCATTCATGTATTGCTTTGTAACTGTAAAGTTTGCAAGATTCGAAAAATGTTTATAAAAAAAGCTCACAAAAAAAAAAAAATCAAATAGTTAAGATGCCAAAATCTAATCCTGCAAATAATAAAGAAGAATTTAAAAAGCACATAAAGATGCAATATAAGATAAAAGTATAAATTGCCATGAGAAGATAGTTCACTTGGGCACTATTCCATTTCTGTAGCTTAAAATTGTAGTGATTTCTGAACTGTAATGCTTTGTTTTTTTTAAAAAAACTATATTTATATTTTAATATTTTTAATGTTATTGGATAAAAGATATGCATTAATAGTGTAAAAATAGGTATTTATATTTATGAATAAATTATCTATTAACATAAATGAATACTATTGTTTTATTAATATTTAGTTCATTATTCATTAGAATATTTTAAAAAGAGAGTTCAAAAACAAATTTTTATTTTTTTTACTCATATATCAATTAAAATTAAATTTATTGTCTCAGAGAGAACATTTCAGAGTGCATTTTAGGAGGAAAAAAATCTTCTGAAAATTCAAAGATTCCAACCGAAGTTAGGCAAGTGGGTCAAGTTAGTCAAACCATAATAATGGATCCATCGCTCCTTTGGTCCAGCAATAACTGGGGGCAGAATGAAGCAACCTCAAAATGTCTACGTTCCATTCATGATGGCCTTCTTGGAGTAAATTATAAATTAATCTTTCTATTTTTTTAAAACGAATTAATTAGTCCTGTTTATTTGAAAAACTAATCATTTAATTCCTTTAATCAGTGTTAATTGTATTTATTTAATACTATTTTATTTCATAAAACATCACTTTTTTTCATCCATCCTTATTTTTTTCCTTAAAATAAAAAATCAAAATTAAGCAAAAGGGCGTGAAAAGGACTAATTTATAAGAAAATTACAAATATATGGATTACATGATTATTTGTTAAAACAATGGGGGCTAATTAGTTCATTTCTCCAAACTAAACTAGAGGGACTAATTTATAATTTACTCCCTTCCTTCTTCTTCCACCCATCGTTTTTCTTTGGTTCATGTTCCGTCTGTCTTGGACTTTTGTAAGCAGAAAATAAAGCATAAGTGGAGGAGATGGTGCCACTTGTAAATTAGCTGGCGGTGGCACCCCATTAGAAGTCAACTGAAAGGACAAAACCACCGACTAGGGTGTTCAAACAGTAAATACCGATTTCTTAATTTTTATTTCGATTCTACCATTTTTATTTTTATTACTAAACCGTAATTAAAAATAAATTTATTTTACTTTAATTAAAAAATAATTTTTTTTAAAACATCATATATTTTGCTTTTAAAGCAAAATAAACCTTAAATCTTGTTTTAAGACCAAAATCAAGTAAAAGTAATATTTTTTTAAAAGCTTTTTTTTCCCTCTTTTTATAGAATCAGCTTAGGTTTCTTGTAAAACAGACAGACACTTGTTTACGATCCCCAGCATGCAACTCGTTTAGGTTTTTTATTACTGAATCATAAAAAATTGTAGCATATATTATAAGAGTATATATATTCTCCATGTGAAAAAGACTGAAAAATAAAATATTTTCTGAATAATTGTAGGGACATTTTTGTAATCTGCTGTTATTTGAATGTTTATTTAAGAGCTAGATGATCATGCTACCTTATATTGCTCTTGCAATTTTCTTTCCTCCTGCCGGCTAAAGCCACAGTCCTATTCTCTTCATAGTTTTTTACTTTTTTATCACCAGTGAGAATCCAAAGCAGGTACGTACAATTATTGGCACAATATCGTCGCCATGATTTGCAGTTCATGTAGCCATGCATTCATGGCGATACACGTTTAATTTTCGTTCTTTACAACTTTCAGTTTGTTCGACCGCAATTTTGGGTTTTTTTTTTTTTAAGTCTCATTTATCATATTATATATTAGAAATATTTATTAAAGGTTCTCTATCAATGTTCATGTAGGTGGTTTGGAGGAGTTCTGAGGTAGAAAAACAATGTGGAAACTCAAGGTTTCGGAAGGCAATGATCCATGGCTTAAAAGTGTGAATAATCATGTTGGTAGACAATTTTGGGAGTTTGATCCTTATCTTGGAACTTCAGAAGAGATAGCTGAAGTGGAAAATTATCGAAATGAGTTTACGAAAAACCGGTTTCGAATCAAACACAGTTCTGATCTTCTAATGAGATTTCAGGTGATTGAGTGAATTTTGCATTTTTTAGATGCTCTATCCCCTTGTTTCCAGCTTGTTTTAATAATATATACATTATGTTTTGTACGTAAAAGTTTGCAAGGGAAAATCCATGTGAGAAGATGGAGCTGTCTATGGTGAAAGTAGAAAGCGAAGAAGAAATCACTACGGAAGTGGTGGATACCACATTGAGAAGAGCCTTGCAATTTTATTCAACTCTGCAGTCGGAGGATGGATTCTGGCCTGGTGATTATGGTGGCCCTTTGTTTCTTCTACCAGGCTTGGTAGGTTCTTGAACATTTGCTGATATATATATGTATAAACAAAGATTTAACATTGCTAATATCATCTCAAAACTAAATCACATTTGCGACAGTACTTTCTTATTACATAATTTAGTATTTTAGGACAAATAATAACAGTTGGACGAAAGTATTTAATTGACGGTTTTGAAAATATTAATGTACTAAAAAAATCTATATATTCAATTAAAATAAAATTCAAAATTAATATGCATATAGTGTAAAGATGTCTATAATTTGCTCTTGTGATACTATATGAATTAATATGGGTGCATCCTTATCAAACAAAAGTTTTATGATTATTACTATAAATAAATAAATAAATAAAAAAGAAGAAGAGTGATGCTTTCCACAAGGAAAGCTAGCTTACTACGAGAAATTTTATAATACATCAAAAATAACTAGTGATACGTACAGTAGTTACTTCATGAGTTCACTTTGAGGAGAAAGATAGACATATAAAAAAAAAGAAAAAAACAGGAGAGAGAAAATAAAAAAATTTGAACGGACGTAGAAATCTTCTTATCACTTTTGATGGGTATAAATGTAATTTTTATCTTTTTTATGTGTCTATCTCTCTCTTCTTAGTGAACCCATGGAATAACTATCGTACATGCTACTAATTACTCCTAGTGTATTATAAAATTTCTCAACTTACTACTCGCGACACAATTAATAATAAAGTGATATGATTTTTTAAGCTCAACTTTTTTATCCCTTCCTTTTGGGTCTTACCGTGCTTGATTCTTGATTATTTTTATACTATTGAATAATAATAAAAAAGAAAATACCATCCAAAAGTTATAAGTAGAGTAGTAAGAAATGCAATCCTAATTCACTAGGTTAAGTATTTTCTAATATTTGAAAAACTCTTACTCCTCCTTCGTGTCGTATTGAATATGGAATTCAGGTTTAAAACGACAAACTTAATTTTAACTGATATAAAAATTGATATGAAAATATTTTACTAATTATATATAAAAAAATAGTAATTTTAATGTGGAATCTAATAGTAAGTTTTACTAATCGCTTGTGTATATTCCATTTTTTATCATCTTGTTTTTATATCAATGTATACTAGCTAGCATCACTCTATAATTTGTAGAAATGGTCTACTTAATAAGTGTCAATAATTAAAAAAAAAAATTGAGATTAGGTTAGATACATGCAGCCATTTTATTTTCTCTAGTCTTTAATTAGTTATTCTGCTCGAGAAATCTCGTGGATTGCACTTTTATATAAATTTCTCAACTCTTATTTTTTGTATATATGTTACATTAATACTAAGTTAGTTGGGAAGGTCACTTTCCTGGAATTAAAAATTAGACAAATAGACTGACAAAATTAGCATATTAAATGTTAAATTCGTACCTTGCATCTATCATGACATAATCACTTAAAAACAATTTTTATTTTTTGATAGAGATGTTAATTAATGAACATATCAAACAAAAATTGATTGATGAGAGACGTTATTGTCAAGTACAATAACAAAACCGAATAATTTACTTTATTTATTCAAAAATACTATGATGTCGATATTTAATATCGGTACAATGTCGATCAATAACAATCAAAATTATTAGATTTTTAATTCTATTTAAATTCAGTGGTCCTGAAATCGACCAGCATATTAAATAATAGTGGTAAGAATAAGAATTATTAATTTTTTTTCAATTTTTATTGAAATTCAGTGGTCCTGAAAGCTACTAGCTAATATTTTATACCTATTTGAAAATCAGATCGCTATAGCCGTCGGTGTATGTCCACATGCTGCTAAAAATAAATAATGTCGTGTATTTGTAGGTGATTTGTTTATTTGTGACGGGTGCCTTGAATACGATTTTGCACCATCAGCATCGACACGAGATGCGTCGCTATATCTATAACCACCAGGTATTTCTGTTCTTATTATTATGGTACTTAAAGTATCATTTATTTTTTTCTTTTATATTGCTTTAGCAATTTGATTTAGAATTCACTTCTTATCAAGAATTGATAATTTAATAAACAATGAATTTGATTCCTAAAGTTGTTTTATTTCTTAAAGCAACATGAACTTTTTCTTTCTTTGTTGGATTTAGAGGATTAATTTTTTAATCCCTTTAATCACTATTGATCATGCTTAATTTAACATTATTTAATTTAAAAATAATATCTTTTTTTCTCATAGTCTATCCATAATAATATTTAAAAAAATTAGAAAAGAATATAAATGAACAAAATAATTAAATAATTAGTTTTTGAAACAAAAAAAACTAAGGCTTGATATTCTAAAAAATCACGAACTATATATTTTTTAATGATTTTAACTCGTTCTTTAAAAATTGTATAGAAAGGTCATCAACTAAGCCTATGATAATAACATTAGCACCGATCCGATTTTTTGACCAAAATCATGGACAATGCCGACATAACAGGTGATGAAGCATGACATGTGGACTTTAGCAAGTCACGTAGGATCTACATAAGTAGTAACATGAAAAATTAATTACATAGATCTTAGGTGGTTTGCTAAAGTTCACGTGCCATACGTATATGGATCCTATATGATTTGCTAAAGTCCATGTGTCATGCTTCGTCACATGTCATGTCGGCGTTGCTCGGAATTTTAGTCCGAAAATCGATTGGTGTTAATATGATTATCGAGGCTTAGTTGGTGACTTTTCTATATAATTTTTAAAGAAAGAGCTAAAATCATTAAAACGTGTATAGTTTGTGATTTTTTATAATATTAAGCCAAAAAGTAAAACTAGAGAGACTAATTTATAATTTACTCCCCAAACATGTGATCTTTGCTTGCTTAAAGGGGTGAAAATGTTGCCATAATTGAAGGAGTGAAAATGCTTAACAGTACTAGTATTTTATTTTTGTTAACAATGAGGACAGAATGTGGATGGAGGGTGGGGATTGCATATAGAGAGTTCAAGCACAATGTTTTGCACAGTTCTCTCTTATGTCACCCTGCGATTACTTTGGGAAGAAATGGAAGGTGGGGATGGTGCCATGGAGAAAGCTAGAAAATGGATTCTTGACCATGGTGGAGCCACTTTCATTCCATCATGGGGAAAGATGTGGCTTTCAGTAAGAATTCCTATATACTAATTCGTCTTCTTCGTTGATTAGCAGCAAACTATACCTATCATGCACTTTGTCGTCTCTGTGTGTTAATTATATGCCTAAATAAAATTATAGGTGCTTGGAGTATATGAATGGAGTGGGAATAATCCCTTATTGCCCGAGCTATGGCTTCTTCCTTACTTTGTCCCAGCACACCCAGGTGCCCTTTTTATGCATTGTATATATTTAGTTTTTGGAGGCTTACTATGTCATGATGATTGAGGGTTTGAATCCCCTTGTGCTCCCTTAAATTTTACAAAAAATTCAAAATCCCCCTTACGCTTTGAAATGTTTCAAATAAGTCCTAATGTAATGGCCACCTTAAAATCAAAATGTTATATTAAATTTGACCCTCTCAACACCTTAAAATAAAAAAATTAATTTGTGAATGGCTTGCTCAAGATCCGATCAAGAAGGTACTAGTCTCAATGCTTGAAAACTGATCCCAAGACACCCTTACCATTAAAACTCAATTTAGTGACCAATTAAAGTTAACAATTAATTAATATACAAACAGACATAGTCTAACGGTCGTGTACTCGATTGTCAATGTTATTAAGATGTTGAGATGAAATTGCAGGAAGATTGTGGTGTCACAGTCGGATGGTGTATCTGCCAATGTCATATTTATATGGAAAGAAGTTCGTGGGCTCGATTAACTCCCTTGTTTTATCACTCAGAAGAGAGCTTTATACTCTTCCCTATCACCAGATTGATTGGGACCATAGCAGGAATCTCTGTGCCAAGGTATAATCTTTGAATCATCAAAAAATCGATTTTGCATTAATTGTTTTTCATATTACTAATATCAAAGCATGCATTGTCTTGTAGGAAGACTTGTACTACCCTCATCCCCTATTGCAAGATATTCTATGGGGTTGCCTTCATAAAGCCGGGGAGCCTCTCCTTACAAGATGGCCACTCTATAAGCTTAGACAAAGGGCTCTAGACACTGTAATGCAAAGTATTCATTATGAGGATGAGAGCACTCAATATGTCTGCCTTGGACCAGTAAGCAAGGTATGCTGCTAAAGTTGCTACATTTTTTTCATAGTCAATAGTTGTAATTTCTTCTCATTCTAGTTTCGGTATAAAATCATTTCAGACATGAAAACATGATTTGTGATGCTGATGTTTGAAAAATTTTCGAAAGTTGAGACTATTCTCACAACTTTTCTTCAATATCGGAAGCAGGTATTAAACATGCTTTGCTGTTGGGTGGAGGATCCAAATTCAGAAGCATATAAGTGTCACCTTGCCAGGATCAAAGATTATTTGTGGGTAGCTGAGGATGGCATGAAAATGCAGGTACCTGATGCAGAATGCTGCTTAACCGTACAAACACCCTCTGAACTATAGACCGCTTTGATTGAAATCTCCTGAATTAATATTTTCTGTTTTTATTTATTTATTTATTTATTTATTTATTCATGGGAAGCTAAACCTGCTTGTGTATTAGGATCTTTTGAATTTTTGATTGACACCTTTTCTGCTATATTCACCGAATTATGTCGTCCGAGGTTTGATTTCTTAATGATAATTTTATCATGTTATAAATGATAACATGGGTGTGAAATTTTGTTAATAGGGGTATAATGGTTCTCAATTATGGGATGTTTCATTTGCTGTTCAAGCAATCCTTGCTACCAATCTTGGTGATGAATTTGCTCCAATGCTTAAGAAAGCACACAATTTTATCAAAAATACACAGGTAGTACCATTAATCTGAACTTCTTGTGTCAATATGTAAATGAAGCAAATCAAGATTATAGCTTATCCTATAATTTTTGCTTTCTTCGATTTAATGTAAAGGTGAGAACCAACAGCTCTGATGATTTTAACGATTGGTATCGGCACATTTCTGAGGGAGCATGGCCTTTCTCCACCCCGGACAATGGTTGGCCTGTATCAGATTGTACTGCAGAAGGCTTAAAGGTAATTAATATTTTGTCAGCATCATGTGATCTTTATGTAGGATGCTAGTTATGTGCAAATTGGATAATATTACTTACGTTTGCAGGCAGCAATCTTATTATCTCGATTGCCATCGGATACGGTGGGAGAAGCGATACCGGTAGATCGGCTGCATGATGCTGTTAATGCGATTTTGTCTCTGCAGGTGCGTTTGAACTGAGTGGTTTTGGATAGTTTTTATAAGTGCTCGAAAAAACATCAAATTGATGTTTTTCAGCCTAAACACATTTTCTATAAAAACATCTGCCTCGTATTACCAAACACGGGATACAAGTTGTGTTAATGCTGATGCAACTGGGCTCTGTCTCTGAGTTTTTTGACACATCAGGGATATTGTCTGGATTAGAACAGTACTCTTATGTTGTTAAGTAATTGAATTTGCATATGCTTGATGTTGTAAACCTTATCGATGCACCTTCACATTTCAGAATAAGAATGGAGGTTTTGCATCGTATGAGCTGACAAGATCATATGCATGGTTGGAGGTAAGGCATTAATCTTCTCTCTTCCCTTTCGTCGCAATGAACCAAGAGAATATTCTATTCAAGTCTTAGCACACTTTGCTTAAATTGCAGATTCTCAATCCTGCTGAAATATTTGGAGACATCATGATTGATTACCAGTAAGATAATAGATTCTCATTGTTCTTATATAGATTTTCTGTGTTACAATGTACTAGTCCTGTGATTACAACTTTGTGGATTTTTCAACTTTCTTTGGTTCTTGGCACATGTTTTTAGATATGTGGAATGCACTTCCGCAGTAATTCAAGGCCTCAATTCCTTCAAGAAATTTCATCCAGGACATCGAAAGAAAGAAATAGAAGCGTGCATAGGGAAGGCAATTGACTTCATTGAGAGCAAACAACAACCTGATGGTTCTTGGTATGTTTTCTTCTGAAAATTCCCAAGTAGAACTTGTTTTCAGGCTGAGGCTTGGATCTGAAGAAGTTGTAAAAACGTAGAACAAAATAGAAGCTTGGATCTAAAGTAGTCTGCTTTATTTAGGTATGGGTCTTGGGGAGTCTGCTTCACATATGGAACATGGTTCGGAATAAAGGGGCTTGTAGCCGGTGGAAGGACCTATCAGAACAGCTATACTATTCGAAAAGCCTGCGAGTTCTTGCTATCCAAACAACTTGTTTCAGGTGGTTGGGGTGAGAGCTATATTTCATGCCAAGATAAGGTAACGTCATGGTGCATCCATGCATTCTCTGTTTTTTCTTTGTTTGGTTACATAGGAGACGTCCGAACTTGAGATCTCTTAGAGAGAGGGGAGACACTAATGCCAGTACTTGAGCTATAATTCACTGACTGCATTTACTCTCTTTAGATCTTAAATCATGATGATCTCATGGCTTGTTGTGTTTGTGCGATAATTTCCCTTCTATGAATAGGTGTACACAAATTTAGAAGGTGGTAAATCACATCTTGTAAACACTGGATGGGCAATGCTGGCTCTTATTGAAGCTGGACAGGTGAACTACACGATTTAAGCATTAATCAGAAAACCATATTGAAGGAAATATCATGATCAAATCACTGCTAACATTGTTGTTACCTTGTGCTTTACTAGGCCGAAAGAGATCCGACCCCATTGCATCGTGCAGCTAAGTTGTTGATTAATTCAGCAATGGAAACTGGAGAGTTCCCACAAGAAGTAAATTATCTTCTAGTTTTTGGTATCCCATTGTAGCCTTATTTTTAATGAACTGATCCTGACTGTATCTTTTGTAGGAAATCATGGGAGTCTTCAACAAGAACTGTATGATTAGTTACTCTGCCTATAGAAACATCTTCCCCATTTGGGCCCTCGGAGAGTATCGCAATCGCGTGTTGCTGAAGTAAAAACTATCTTGTGTAAATGCTCCTGTGAAACAAGCAATTATGGGATCAATTTCTGCAGTAGAAACTATCTTGTGTGAATTTTTTGTAAAATAGTATTAGCTGCTTGTAGTGTGATGAGTTCTTTGAAAATAACATTTTCCCCTTTGATTTTGATGAATCTACATGGGAAGTGCCGGTCGTCACGAAGATTAAAGCAAGATGTAAACGAAAATTGCAGGCTTCCTTGATTAATGGGATCCTTGTCTGTCACCATATGTAGAAGAAAGTCGAGTACTAAATTCTTAAGGAAATTAACTACACATTCCTTTGATAAGTGGACTAACTGAAGGATTAGTTTGGGGTTCAGTTGCTGGATAGTTTCAGCAGGTTTTCCCACACAGAAATCTGCATATTTTTCCTCTGCTCATTATATTTTTGGTGTTTGTAGCTAACATCTTACCCTTGAAATGTGTGATCCAAAATCTCAATTCAAAAGCAGTCAGGGCCTTTCTTCCAAAAACACCATCAATATAGAAGAGATTCCAGCGCATGAAACATGGAGCTTGGAGGCTAAGAGCTAAGGAAATTTTTTCCTCGGTTAGACATACAAAAAAATACTTCCCTTAATCTGATTGTCAATCGAGACTAAATCTTCTCTCTATAGGATTTTAGGGACACACCTTTCATGTTGGTCTAATGCAATAAGAGAAAAAAATTTCCTCAATGCTGAGATTAGAACAACGATAGGCATGTGAGCCATTAAATGATAAATCCTTGCAAAATCCCAACATCAAATCCAAGCAGTGACGCCATTCCTTCTCCATGGCCTTGCCTCCTTCTTCACAAGACAGGATATAGCATTGAGAGAATCTTATTCCCTTACAAAAGGACATCCGAGCAATGAGTCTTTACTCACCGAAAGGGAGATAAACGGAGCAGACAGCATCAAAACAAGAGACCAAAACACATTGAGAAATAGAGTTCAAAATAGTTGGCAATAATAAGATCACTGCCAGACAGTATCCCAAAGTCACAGCCAAGCAATTAAGTCATTCCTTCCTGAAACTCCTAGATTGGCTAATAACTCCGGATATAGCTACTCTCAGAAGAGAAATTGAAAATCCCTCAAACTTGAACGGGACGAACTAAAATTTACCAAAAAGGAAAATCCAAAGTAAAGAAAACAAGCCTAGAGAACATATAGCATGGAAATACATAGGGCTAATGGTTGCATGTTAGGGAACCACTAAAGCAAGAAAAATAGAGTAGAAAGACAAAATCGATCATACAACTGCATGCCACATCCAAGTAAATCTCACTACTTAATATTGTAGAAGTCTCTCAACCTTTTTTTTCGTCTTTTTATGCTTTTTCGTGTTAAGTTTATCCCTCTAGGTTTGATTTTTGTCTTAGTCTTATTTTTCTGTTAACTTTTAGACTAACCACATTGATTTTTTTTCTTTTCTGTTTTAATCTTGTTTTAAAAAAAAACTGAAAAAAGTGAAGATATATATTCTATCATTCTCTCTAAAAATTGAAAAAAAAGATAAAAATATATTTTTTATCCAAATATGCTTTATTGGTTTAAATTTATCTCTATGATTATAAAACAAGTTTTAAATATGAAATGAAATATTTATAATTTTTTTTTAAATGTGAAGAAAGTTCTAGTTAAAATTTAAACTTTTAAATGGTATTTATAATTTTATAATACCTCAAAACAGTCTAATATAATTTCTTATTTTAACTTTACAAGTTTCTTAGTTTTAAAAGTTTAACTAAAACTCTCTTTGTATATATTAAAAATATTAAAAAATTTTCATTCTATGCTCTAAATTTGGTTACTATCATAGGGACACATTTAAAAAAAATACTATAAATATTTTATTTTAAATTCAAAATTTGTTTGTTATCACAGAGATACATTTAAGCACATAAATAATATTTTAGATAAAAAAGTATTTCTATCTTTACTTTTTTTTTAATTTTATTTTTTTAGAGAAAATGACTGGATATTTCTTCAATTTTTTTCCTTTTTTTTTTAAAAAAAATTCATTCATTTAAATTTGGCAAAAATAAAATAAAATTAAATTAAAATGAAAAAAAAAATAGAGTAGAGGTATGATGAAAAACAGAAAAAAGTTAGCACTATTATTAGTCCAAAAGTTAACGAAAGGACAAGATTAAGACAGAAATAAACATGTTGAGAGATAAAGTTTTTTTTTAAAAAAAATAGACAAAAAAAGACAAAAAAAAAAAGGAAAAAAAAAAAGAGAGTAGAAAGATTCTCCCTAAGGATTCCATAAGAATTCTTCTTTATCGTGAAATGCTCCTAAACAGCTACTGCAAGCCAAAACCCCTGCCAAAGAAGCTACTTTGCAACCATCAACAACAGCTCAAAATCTAATCCATACCCAAGAAACCATCTCCAACATGATACTTAGCAACAGTATTCCAATTTGCTCCCCATCTTGGAGATAAACAAATACCAGAGCTGCAGAAGATGTTTCTACGTAGTCCATAACAGTGCAACTTTTAAAATCATTACTTGGAAACTCACAAATGAACCCTAGACAAAAAAACACCTACTTCATTCTACAATTACCAACTCCATTCAACTTTTCTTTTTAATTTCTATTAAGGGTAAATTAGGTTAATACCCCATGATTTGAATGCGGTAATTAACATTTTGAACTTCTAATTTTTCATGTATTACGCTTTACAACTTTAACTCATGAGGTTAAAAAGAAGAAGAAGCAAGTAGTGAAGAATCTGGTATTTCCTCTTCTTTACTTACATCAACGAATACTAAGTTATATGCAGGCATGATTAGGCTATGATAGTACAACATAAAATCAGCCAAGATCTTAGCAAAGATTGCTAAGATTAAGGAGACAAAATAGGCAAGAGATAATTGACAAGCATCCTTTCCTTATCAGCAAAGATTGCCAAGAGTAAGGAGACAAAATAGGCAAGAGATTATTGATCAGCATCCTTTCCTTATCAAGTAGACGGCATATCAAAGTCAACTTCCAATGGTCTTTGCAAATTTTCCAGACATATAAATAAAAAAAATACAATATCGGTTAATTAATATATAAATATTTAGTTTAAAAATATCCGTTGTCATTATATATAAAAAGGAAATTAAATAACAGGTCATACTGGCTGCTGGTGGAGTTTTTAAGTGTCAACGAAATTTTTATTTTCTCCTTTAATTTAACTTGATCAATTAGTATTTAATCTCTTAAGTTTATTTCAAAAATCATCTAATGATTGAAGTGGAGTGAATTTTAAATTAGTCTTTCTAGTTTTGAGAAATGAATTAATTATATATCCTTTTTGTTCTCAAAGTTAAATATTTAGTTCTTTGATTAGTGTTGATTGTACTTACTTTAATATTATTTTATTCTAAAAAAATCTTATTTTCTCATCATTTTTTTCATAATATCTATTTATTTTTTATTTTTCTATTTTTAAATTAAATAAATTTAAAAAAGTATAAAATAAATTAAAAAAACTAAACAATTAGGTTTTAAAACATAAAAATTAATTAATTTGTTTCTCAAAATTAAAAAGACTAATTTATAATTTACTCTCTATTAAGTGACACCGCAACTACATGTGAAGTAAGGAATGGATTTTGTGCATATCATAATTCAGGTGGTAGGTTAATTAATGAGATTCTGTATTTTCTAATTTTTAATATTGTTTAAAATTTAGATGGATGATATATATATATATTTGTTCTGTATTTAATTAGTATATACTTATTAAATCAAATCGTACAAGCAATAACTTGTTTTTATTCTTGGTGTATATATATATATATATATACACATCTAAATTTTTTAATAGAACTAATCTGTTAAGATTTGAATCCATAACCTCTTGTAAGAGATCACCGTCACTCGTGCTACAAGTTCTTTGATGTGTTTTTATTCTCGGTATATTGCATGAATAGAAGAGAGAACCCACAAGCTTGTCCCTAGAGAAATATTTTCTAATCTTTCCCAGTAGATATACACCTTTCGTTGCCTACACCTTTCTTTGCTCAACCAGCTAGCTAGCAGTAAAGGAAACGAAAAGAAAGGAAAGATGACTAACCAAAGAATGGATGTGCAGCTCATATTTCAAGTCATGATGCTGTTGCTGTCGTTATTTAATTGTTTTCCATTTTTATAGTAGAAGCACAAGCTATAGCAAAGGCTGGTTGTGATGATCAGTGTGGGGAGGTCAAGATTTTCCATTTCCATTTGGAATGAATTCCAATTGCTACTTACAAAAGAGTTACAAAATAGATTGCAAATCTAACACTCCCACAACTCACATAAATGGCACCAATCTCAAAGTAGACAAAAGTATCAATTGATGGAGAAGAAGACACCATTCATGTCAATTTCCCAATTGTCTTCCAATTTTTTTTTATAAAATGCTTCATATTAAGCAATGTTAGTGAACATATTCCATAAAAAATAAATACAAAAATATAGACTATCGCTACCCGACTTTTGATGGGACTCCCAAAACAAAAATCTTTTAATCTCTTTATTTTAAGATTTATTTTTATTTACAAAATTATTTACGGAGTTTAGAGTCGCCACCTAGTAGTGAAGGAACTAGGAACCTAAGATGGACACCGGTTCGTAGATTCTATGATAAAGAGTTTGTTACGCTTATAGAAAGATAATTAATCACTCAAAAGCGCTCTTTCCTAAGAAAGATACTACGTCTAGCTTAGTCCTAAATTATTTCCCAAGGTATTTTATTTTTGCCAAAGTATTTTTTGATTTTTGAGACTCTAATTTTTCAAGTCAAATTAAGTTTTTTATTTTTGAGCGTGACATCGTATTGAAACGATCGTAGGACCCCTTCGTTGGAAGACACGTTGGTTCAAACATCGGATCCACTTTTTGAGTCTCGACACAACAGGTGTATTAGAGAACACTTGTTTATTAAAATGAATTTTTTTTTGCTAACAACAGATCCTTATCGGATAAGAGATTTTGTTAAAAGTTTTATAATTTTTATTTATTTATTTATTTATTTATTTAGTGAAAGATTGTCATTAGTCCCTAAAAAATTAGGAGATTTGACAATCTTCTACCTATTACTTACCGAGCCTAATTACTAAACAAATAAATTAAAGCTACATGAATTAAATAAAAGAAAAAAGTTCAAATACCGAAGTTTAAATTAATAACGAGCATGCGTAAAATAAATTCAAGTGTAAATTAAAACAATTACAAAATATTAAAATAAAAAATTCTAAATTAGTATAAACTAACTAACATGCATAAATAAACTTAAACTTAAAATTACATTAACTAAGATAATTAAAAAAATTCAATACTTAAATTAATTAATTACAAACATGCATAAATAAAAAAACACATATTGTTTTCTTTTTTTTAGTTTTCTTTCTCTCTCTCTCGTTTTTTTTTTTTTGTTCATCCAAATCCGATCTCAAAATTTTCTTCTTTTTTTATTTTTATTTTCGGACTGGACTCGGAATTTTAGTCTAGCATATTAACCGTGGGTTGGGCCAAGCCCAACCCACACCTCTTAAAAACAAAAACCCAAGAACCAAAACCCAATCCCCATTTCAAAATAACTTAGATTAAAAGCCTTTTTTTTTAATCAATTTTCCTTTCCTCCTCTCTTTTTCCAGTTTCTCTTTCTTCTTCTTCTTTCCTTCTCTCTACCCAACCGACATGGATGAAGCGAGTGGTGGTTCGTCCCTATTTCTCTTCTTTTTTTCTTTCGTTTTCTTCCCTTTCTTCTCTTCCTCCTTTCCCGCACCCCTATCTTTTTTCTTTTCCCTTTCTTTCTTCTTCTTCTTCATCCCGAATCCGCCATGGACGAACTAGAACGGGTTCATCCATACCTCTCCTTTTTCTTTCCTTCTTTCCTCTTCCCTCCTTTCCCTTCTTTCTCGAATCAAAAACCCCTAAATCAATTTTACAAAATTTTCCCCAATTTGGTGCTCGAACCCTAACTTTTCAATCTTTCAAAATTCCCTTTCAATTAGTCTAATTAACTTGATTTCTCTTGAAATCAAGTCAATTCAAACCCTTTAGAACTCAATTTTTTGAAAAAACCCTAAATCAATTTTTTTTTTAAATTAGGAACCCTAAGTTTTAATTGAAATCAAATCGGTTTCGGTTTTGGGGTTTAAACCCCAAATTGAAACTCCAATTGACTTAAATTAAGTTTAATTCATGTTTTTCAACTTCAATTCCAACTCAAAACAAAGAAACCTAAAATTTCAAACACACCATATATTACGTCAAAAAAACAAAATTAAAGGGGAAACTAAAAGAAATTACCCCAAAAAAATTGGTGAAGGTGGTGGATTTGCAGCTTCAATTTAGGTAGAATTTCTATCTCTCTCTTTTTTTTTTTTTTTAGATTTATTCTCTCTCTTTTTTTAATTATTTTTCTTGAATTTTCAAACTCGCCTAATCTTCTCTAATTTTCGGATCGAATCCCCCTCCCTCTTTGTGTTGTGACTTGTGCATATATATATGTCTGCGAATGTTTGGTTGGTTCCCTCACTATGATGGTGGGGGATTTTCTACAGGATATGGGTGTCAAGTGGGAGAGGTTGGATGGGACTATGATTGTGGGTCGTGGCAATGGTGAGACTGCTGGGGATTAGCTTGGTGAGGCTAGAGATTGTGAGTCGTGCGAGTGGTCGGCAGGAGAGGATTGGGTGATGATGGAGTCGTTGGAACTTGCAGCAGTAGGGTGGCCGGCGGTGCAGAGAGGGGTGTCGAGATTGTTGACCATGGAGGGGAGATTGGCAACTGCAAGTTGAGGGAATTAATTGCCGTTGAAAATTGAGAGCCGAAACCGGGAACCAAACTAAAAAACGAAAGCCGATTCCGAGTGGAAGTAGGATGACCAAGAGCCTAGAAACTAGTTCGGGCAAGAGTGGGCGACCGGCCGCCCATTCCTCTCGCAAACTTTGTAATTTTTTCTTCTTTTGATTTTTTTGTAATTTTTGCATTTTGATCTTTGTAAATTATTATTAGGTCAACTTGGTCCCTATGTAATGTAATATGATCCTTGAACTTTGAATGATTCAATTGTATCCCCAATGACTATAATTATTTTGAATTTAATACAATTGCATCCATGAATATTAAATTCACATTATTTTTGTTTTTTTTTCTTTTTGCAAATTATTAAGTAAGGTGAAATAAATAAAAATAATAACACCGATTAAGATAAGAAAATAAAAAAACTTAAAATGAAATAAAAGAAAACAAATAACCAATTAAAAATAAAACAAGTCCGAAATTTTGGTTATGACATAGTATCGTAAGTGAGAACGAATGTTACTAAATATATTTTACCCGGAATAAATATAAAAATATAAACTAATATGAAAAATATTAAATGGACCACCCACCACAAGAACTTAAGTTTTTTGAATAAAATCTAATCTTAATTATTTAACTCAACATGTCATCGGGATATCTATCACAAAAAGATTGATTATAAGTGAGAGTGAGTCTTACTCGTCTTAGCAAACATAAATGTTAGTGAATATAAAAGACAGATCTGTAAGTGAAGAGTAATGAATATATCCCACATGAAATAAATACAAAAATATGGATCTTAAGTGAAAGAAAATATTAGTAAACATATGCTACATGAATAAATACAAATATATGTGTTAGTAAACATATGCCATATGGAATAAATACAAATAGATATTGAATGTACCTTCCACGTAAGAGTTTAATATAAAACTATTCATAGAATTTCACTCGATAACTTAAGCTTTTGATTTGAAATAATTTTTTAATATGGTATTAGAATCTTGATGACTAAACGATCGTGAGTTCGAATCTCACAACTAGAAAGTAATATAAAATCTTAAATCTTTGTAGTGGGATGTCTTAAATTTCAGCTATCTAATTCAATAAACATAATCAAAACCTTGTGGGTTTAGGAGACAAATGCGTTTTTTTCTTTCTTCCGAGAAATCTCTAAAACTATATTGTTTAGATTATAATGAAACATTCTTCTTCTTGTTTGTGTATGTAAACATAACCAAATTATATAAAATATAAATATCGTGTAATTCTTTCTTTTTTATTTATTGTAATAGTTTTTATGTCAATGTGTTCGACCATTAACAGTTATGGGATTTCTCTACATTCCTAATCTTCTTCTTTAATTCGTCACTTCTGTAACTTCATTTATATACTATAGAGGATTTTTTTTATTTTTTTGAGAAATCAGTTCAATTCAAAAATTTAAATTATTATACAAAATTTCAAAAATAATTTTAATTATATTATTCTTTAACATCAAGTTGCTAAAATGAGGATGAGGAGAAGAAATAAAATAAAATACAAGCAAGTACAAGAAGACATTGTCCAAGTCAACTTCCAATTGTCTTAGGAAATTTTCAAAGCAAAAGAAGGGACAAAAAAGAAACAAGAAAAAAAAAAAAAAGGGTAGGCAGAGAGAAATATTTTCTAATCTTTTTGCCACTATATGTACCCCTCGTTGCTCAAACAGCTAACAGTAAAGGAAAGAAAAGGAAAAGAAAGGAAACAGGAATAACAGAAGAATGGCTGAGCAGGTGCAGCTAATGTTGCAAGTCATGATGCTGTTGCTGTTGTTATTTAATTTTCCATTTGTTATAGTAGAAGCACAATCTATAGCAAAGGCTGGTTGTGATGATCAGTGTGGGGGAGTCAGGATTCCATATCCATTTGGAATGAATTCCAGTTGCTACTTAGAAGAGAGTTACAAAATAGATTGCAACTCTAGCACGCCCACAATTCACATAAATGGCACCAATCTGGTGGTGACAGAAATTTCAGTTGGAGTAGCCAAAAATACTACCATTCACGTCAATTTACCAATCGTCTTCAAAGATTGCGAGAAGACTCTCAGCAGCAGTAATTCCTACGATGTATTCGTTGTCGACTTGAAAGGGAGTCCTTTTGTTTTTTCTGAAACTGACAATTGGTTCATTGGAGGGGGTTGTAATAACTTAGCGCTGCTGGCCAACAATGAATCAAGTTGTTTTGGTGGATGCATGTCAATTTGTGAGGAAGACGGAATGGTTGCCTCTACAATTAAATCTACTAGTTGCAGTGGCATCAACTGCTGCCAGACCACAATCCCTTCAAATCTTAAGGTTTTCCGAACAACCTTTGAATTTTTTCCGTCATAGTCTGTTGGGGGCATAAGCGACGACCTATGCAAGTATGCCTATTTAGTCGACCGAAATTGGTTTGATGATAGGTTCCATAACAATAGTCTTGAAAAGCCCTACTCTGTGAGGGATAGGAACGATGTTCCTGTGGTGCTAAATTGGTCAATTGATTTAAGATTATATTCTCGACTTCCTGTGAATAATGATTCGAGATATAATTTGTCTTCTTGTAATTTTACCAATTTAGCGTTATCAGATGACACAAACCAGACAGTCGTTCAATGTTTCTGCCGCGATGGCTTTCAAGGCAGCCCCTACGTTTCTGACGGTTGCTACGGTAATCTTTCGCCACGCTAGGCACTTTTTGGGTTTTTTTTTTTTTTTCCATTTTTTTCTGCTAATATATTTTATTTATATTTTTTTTCTGCAAAGTATTGAATTCTATTTTCTATATATATTCAGATATCAATGAATGCGAGATATACGGTGCCGACGCTTGCTATAGCAGGGCCTTCAAATGCGAAAACACCATTGGTTCCTACCAGTGTGTGATACATGAAGACGAGAAATCTCAGGCTAAAATGGCGGTTTTCGGTAAGTGGATTTGCATCCTATAACATGAAACGAATTTATTTTTTTCACTTACAAGACTATTCAAAATTCGTAGAGCAAGAGTCATTAAGATGAGTAGAGTGATTGAATTTATGAAAATATGAAGCAATGAAAGTATTAATTTGTTGAGTTATGCAGGTCTTGGCATAGGACTCGGGATATTGGTTCTCCTGACTGGTACATGGTGGTCGTACAAAATATTCAAGAGAAAAAGAAAAGAAAAACTCAAGAAGAAATACTTTAAACAGAATGGTGGTTTATTGCTCCAAGAACAACTATCTTCAGGTGAAGTCAATGTTGAGAAAATCAAAATGTTTCCTTCAAAAGAATTAGAAAAGGCCACCGATCGTTACAACGTCGACAGAATACTCGGTCAGGGAGGCCAAGGTACAGTTTACAAAGGAATGTTGGCAGATGGAAAAATCGTTGCTGTCAAGAAATCCAAACTAGTTGATGAAAGCCAACTTAGACAATTTATCAACGAGGTTGTTCTTCTATCCCAAATTAACCATAGAAATGTTGTTAAACTTTTAGGCTGTTGCTTGGAGACTGAAGTTCCCTTGTTGGTCTATGAATTCATTCCTAACGGGACCCTTTTCCAATTTCTTCACGACCCAAACGAGGAATTCCTTTTAACTTGGGAAATGCGGTTAAGGATAGCGACAGAGGTAGGAGAGGCACTTTTCTATCTACACTCAGCAGCTTCCACCCCCATTTACCATAGAGACATCAAGTCGACGAATATACTGCTTGATGAGAAGTACAGAGCCAAAGTAGCAGATTTTGGGACATCAAGGTCCGTAACCATTGACCAAACTCATGTCACAACTCAAGTACAAGGCACCTTTGGGTACTTGGATCCAGAGTACTTCCAATCAAGCCAATTCACAGACAAGAGTGATGTCTATAGCTTTGGTGTAGTCCTTGTTGAGCTACTAACTGAAGAAAAGGCAATATCTTTTACAAGGTCTGAAGAAGAAGGCAGAAGTTTAGTGACATATTTCCTTATGTCCATGGAAGACAACCGTCTGCTCAAAATTCTTGATCCTCAAGTTACGGTTCAAAGCAACAAAGAAAGTGTAATGATGGTAGCTAAGTTGGCTAAGAGCTGCTTGAAGTTAAATGGGAAAGAAAGGCCAACAATGAAAGAAGTCACGATGGTGTTGGAGGAGACTCAAAAACCACCGGGGACTCAAAAATTACCAACAGACTTCATCGGTCCACAAGAGATCATTGAATATGATAGAAACGAAGTAATGGGGGTTCCTTGGGACCTTAGTACTACTGGTTTAGATAGTCTTACTGCTTCTTCACTGGACAGAAAACCTCTCTTGAAAGCATATTCTATGTTCTGATTTCATATTACTTGATGTTTTTTGGAGATATTATTGCGAACAATTTCAGGTTTTTTGCTTATTATTATTTTGAATAAGATCAAGAAGATCTGCATCTTGTTAAAGAGAAATATCAGCTGATAATTATTTGTGATTTGCATTTTAGTTTTGTTACTCAATAGCTATGTTGTGCCGGTATGTATCTACATATATATCACATCAATGAAAATGCTCTGAAGTCGTTGTCTTCAAAGCTTTATATTGTTTTATTATTTATTTATTTATTATGAAAGTCGATCAATATATTAAAATAAAAAATAACAAGCATATAGTTAAATAGGGATTACGTTCGTTTTCTGTTGTTTGTATTATATATATCTATTATTTTATCTTTTTTGATCTGATTGGGAGGTGAGAAATTCAAATTCAAATGAAGTTTTATTTGGGAGATTTTTATTTATTTATTAATTTTTAAGGTTTATTATGCTAAAGGATATTTTAATCCAAAAGGTGGAGAAAGGACCTATTGAAAATATCCTCCAACATATAAGAACAAATTTATCTACTGACCCCAAAATATATGCCTAAATTTTTTAACAAAAATTAGATTTTTTTCATGTTGATATCATTTTCCAAGCAAATTTACTCTTTAAGAAACATTATACTGAGAGGGGAAAATGGGCACACACAACCATTAAATAATCTTCCAGTCTTAAGTCGTTTCATGTTCTTACAAAAGTATAGAAAAAAACTTTAAGTGAACTTTAATTTGCCTCTATGTTTATGGGTTTTTGATTTTATCAGCTTATATTAATCAATAAGTTTTACAAATATTCAAACCCCATGCAATTCAAGTTTTTTTGATTGAGACTCAAGTTTTTTTCTATCCAATTTAAGAGTTTTACTCTTATGTTGTTATTTCAAATTTTAATATACCATGTAAGCATACGGGACAAGCTCTAGTCAATGTTAATTTGCTACATCATTAATTTAATCATTTAATTTGAGCTCATCATGACACGTGGAATTGTATGAGTAATATCAAACTAGTTGATTTCATACAAGGACAATGTGGCCATGTTTTTTAGCACTATATATATACTTGGCAATTAATTTTGGAATTGTATGGGTAATATATATGTTTTTTAAGGCTATATATATATATATATATATATATATGTGTGTGTGTGTGTGTGTGTGTGTGTGTGTGTGTGTGTGTGTGTGTGTGTGTGTGTCAATTAATTTAAGAATTTTCTGAGTAATATATGTGTTTTGAAATCACGATATGGCAATTTTTTTAATTCGTTGTTTTTTTTTTTTTTTTTGGTTCTATTTGATATAAGCGTTTTGGACTAGGGGCCTTGGATCATTAAGCAAGGTGATTAAATCTTGTATCTGTGTGGGTCAATGGGGCAATATTGATTAGGTTGTATCTGATTGAGGATTTGGAGAAGTAGCCAATAGGGCAAATAGCTTAAATGAGTTAGAACTCTTTTGAATTTTTAATCTATTTGAAAATTAGTTACTGAATTTTTAATTTCTAGTTTGATCTCGACTTTTTTTTTTTTTTATATATATAGATTTAAGTCATATTTTAGTTTTTTTTGTAAAAGATAATGGTCACATAAATAATTCTATGATAGAAATCATTCAATAAAAATTTACCTAGAGCTCGGAAAAAAAGAAAAAAATATTGTTTTCTATTTTTTCTACCTTATTAAGGTTCATAAAATAAAACAATATACTTCTCGATTTTGAAAAATTCTAGAAATTTTTTAAAAAATCCTAATATAAGAGAAAAACTTCAGCTCGAAATACTAAAAATTGAATTTATAAGAAAGTGATATTTGGGGATGGACAATCTAAAAAACAATAAAATTTAGGGAAGGACAAATCTAAAATTAATTTTCAAATAAACTAAAGTTTTAAAGAGGCTTGACCCATTTATATTATAGTAGTGTCGGCTCCCCCAAAATTTAAGAAAAATTAGAAAAAAAGTACTTATTTAGAAAATAAATTTGGTGTTTTTATAAATCATATCTTCTTCCCCAAACACAATTAAGTAATTCAGCAGCCAAGGGAAACTCAACAGCCAACACAACATATCCTTTCTCCTGCCAAGTACCAACAACCATTGTCATGATATTTATCATAAGGACAAACCTAAGATTACTCTCTAAATTAAATATACTTTTTTGAATGGGTCCCCCAACTACAAATTTCTCAATAAGGTCATTCTCACCAGGATGTTTGCTTTTGCTTTTCGTAGGTGTTGTTTAATAGCAAGGAATAAAATGATGAGAATAGAAATGAGAATCTTATTTCCATTTTATAGATATTTAGTTGAAAGAAGTAAAGTAAAAATGAAAATAAATAGTGATAATGAGAATGAAAATTAATTATAGTTTCATTTATATAAAGAAGTGAGAATGAAAATAAGAAATTAAAAAGAGTGAGAATTTTTTCTTCAAAATAGTATATTTTTATTTATTATGTATCAACTATTTCTACCACTACCATTACTTTTATTATATTACCACTATCATCACCACTTTTTTTCATTGTCATATCTTATGGTGGTGGCATTAATTTTATTAAAATATATCATTGATATTATTAAGTCTTTTGAATTGTTTATTTTGGATTATTTTTGCCATGCGTGGTTACTACTTGTCAAAAAACCTTCTCAACCCAAAAAACCATGCATGGTTGCTAACTTTTTTAAAAATCATCTCAATTTAAAAACTTAAATTGTTGGATAAAGCCTCAAAATATGATTTATATTATTCTCCAACATATTCCTTCAAGTGCCATTTGGGGTTAAACCTTTTACAAACCCATATTATTTTGTACTTAATTCTTTTTAATTAATTAGAATAGAAAGTGCAGATTTATATTATTTTCTAATGTATCATTTCAAGTGCCTTTTGGGCTTGTGTCATTGAACATATTTTACATTGAATAATTAAACTAAATATAAATAATATAAAAAGTTGAGAAATTAGCCATATATCATAAGACTTAAGTCTTTTAGATGGAACAAAATCTCAAGTATTTAACTTTATTTTGTATCGAATTTTTATGACTAAACAATCGTGAGTTTAAATCTCACCACTCTTACTTTCTCTTCGAATTAAATACAAGGTAATAATGAGCCTATGCAAGTTTGAAACCCGAAAGGCTTTTACTTTAAAAAGTGTGTTTGAGAATAATATAAATATTTTTTGATATGATATTAGAGTCAATTTTTTACAACGTTGCACCAGTGACATCCAGTTCTACTTCTTTTACAACTCACAAAAATCAAAACACCCTGGAAATTAGTTCCACCCAAAACTTCACAAGTCTAGTCACCCAGCTTACTAATGCCCACTGCTTTATTTCTCTCATATTGACACCTACCAATTATCTTTTCTAGGGTACACATATGAGACCTTTTTTAATTGGGTAAAGACTTTTTGGGTTTATTGATGGCAGCAGTCCATATGCCCACCCACTCATAGTATTTTTTTTGGCTTTATATTACTCTCTAACAGTTTAAAATTTAAATAAATTCAAATTATCTTGCGTTTAATTATTTTTAATCAATTAACAAAATAAAATAAAGAAAGTAGGATTCGAATTGTTGATCATTAAGATTAGCAAAACTCTAGGCTATCACCATTGACGTAGGCCTTTCAAGAAAACAAAAGGAAGGCATGCGTCTTTTGATCGGCTTAACTGGATTGAATCATGTTGACATCCTATAATGTAATTCAAATCAATGATTAGATTTGCATTTTAATTACAAAAAAAAATCAAATTAATGATTACATTTAAATTTGAATTATCATTGATTTGAATTTGTAATTCAAATCAATGATAGTTATCACCTATCATCTAATATATCCTTCATAATTTGTTCGTTGTAGATGAATCCTTTATTAAATCCTATGTATGGTTGCATTTAGCTCCTTCTAAAGTGAAATGTTTAACTCGGCTACTTGTCATGAATAAACTACCTACTAGACTTTGTAGCTAAAAAAAGATATCATTAGTATATACCGGAAAATTTATGTCCTTTTTGTGAATGACGCAAGGAGTCGTAAAAACTTGCACTGATTTAAAATTTAGAAATTGTGGTCTCAAGTCATCATGTAAAACATTGGATTATCAAACTCACATAGTACAATTTTTTATTTTCCCTTTATTTTATGCAGCTAACAAAAACATGTACAGAATGAGATAGAGCTAACTAGCTAGCACTTCAATGAAGATATGCCTTATTATTCCAAGGATAACAATCAGACACCGTTTGTCGAGTAAGAGTATAATAATACACGCATGGGCCAGTTGCACCTATCGTCCAATTGCAATCACCACAACGAAAATCATCCCTGGAACTTTTGAAAATATCAAACCAATGGGATTCACGTGCCCATGACATGCTACAAAAGAACAGTGTATTTCCCCAAACATTGGGGCAAAAATCCATTGTATATTCGCCACGATAAGGGACTAAATGCGCCCCAAGATCATCATTTTTGGATTTGCAATGGATGGTAAGGTCCAAGCCTGGACCTAAGTCATTAGTGATATTCAAATGTGTTGGTGTCAAAACACATTTTGCATCACAAGAAGATATAATCAGTAGCAGAGATGATAATATTAGCAGTACGAAACGTCTGGTGAAGGAAATCATGTTTGGAAGAGGTTTTTTGATCTGTTTACTTTGGATTCTTTTTAGAATGCATGGTTCCCACTTATTTATAGGCCTGGATAATTGATTGCCAATTGAATGAGTTACCATATCAGATCTTTTTTGGGGTTAGGTTTGGTTTGTCTGGCATTATATGCCAAAAAGTTTCCATACATGGTGAATATATATGCAGATTTTCTTTTTCCTATATTTAGCAGGCATAATTTGGTAACTATCTAATGACAAATTTTCTAAAAGTGCATGGACAAAAGGGCCTTACTTGAGATTGATTGCCAATTGCATGAGTTGCCATATCAGATCTTTTTTGGGGTTAGGTTTGTTAATTGTGCCTAGTATTCTATGCCAAAAAGTTTCCATACATGGTGCATGAATATATATGCAGATTTTCTTTTTCCTATATTTAGCAGGCATTATTTGGCAACTACCTAATAACAAATTTCCTACAAAGGTTTTGTACATATGGAGATCCTATACAATTCGAATTTTGTTGATCAAGACCCTAAGTTTTTTTTTTTTTTTTTTTATCCAATTTAAGAGTTCTACTCTTATATTGTTATTATTTCAAATCTTAATGTGTTACGCAATCACATGTGGCAAGTTCTAGCCAATGATACATTGTCACGTGTTATAGTGAGTTCAAATTAGGTGATTGAATTGATGACGTGACAAATTGTTATTGGCTAGAACTTGCTACGTATGCTTACATGGTAAGTTGTCATTGGCTAGGATATGAAACAACAATAATATAAAAGTAGAACTCTTAAATTAAATAGAAAAAAATTTAAGGTCTCGGTAAAAAAAAAATCGAATTGTACAGAGTTTTAATATGCATAAAACCTTTTCTTAAAAGTGCATGGATTGAACAAAAGGGCCTTACATGAGATTGATTGTCAATTGAATGAATTACAATATCAGATTTTTTTGGGATTAGGTTTGGTGTGTCTAGTGTTATATGTATGCCAAAAAGTTTACATACATGGTGAATATATATGCAGATTTTCTTTTCCCATATTTAGCAGGCCTAATTTGGCAACTATCTAATAACAAATTTCCTAAAAGTGCATGGATTAAACAAAAAGGCCATACTTGAGAAATTATATCCCAAGATGCACTTGCATTCTGGGATCAGTTGGCCCTTTGTCTTGAGGAATAATTTGAGAAATTTTAGCGAGTAAACTACTCGGATGCCCTTTGATGCCGCAGGAATGGGATTGGTTTGCTTTCGATTGTCCAATTATGTGTATACAAGCTTTTTACTATTTTGTCCAAGTCAATTAATAATATTTTTAAATATAAATAAAAATTCAAACATGACAATCTTTTTAAAACAAAGAAATTATTTTGTTTTTGATGAAATCGATGAGTAGATTAATAAAAGAAGTTAGCAAGGGCAAGAAAAAAAAATACAACTAAACTAAGATGTCGAGTGAAAAAAATTGATTTTAAACACAAAATTAGGTTTCAGTCAGCTATGGTGTTCCTTTTCCTAAGATAGGAAGGAATCTGAATGTTATCCTTGGAATCATAAGGCATATCTTAGAAAAAAATAACTCTGTAGCTGACTCAAATCTGATTTTGAGATTAAAATTAGTTTCTTTCACTAATGTATTTCGGAAAAAAAAACAAAAACTTTGTAGTTGATTATTTGGCTAAGTCTAGTCTCATATCTTTTTGTTAGCTTGCTACTAACTTATTTCATTAATCTAATTACCGATTTCACAAAAAAGAAAAACTCTAGGAAAATAGATACCAATAGGAGCTTACCCTATTACAAAACTTAAATCCATGATAAATACATGAAACAGATTAAGATAATATCAATTGAATACAAATAGACTTAAATATTAAATTAAATATTATTTCAATTAGAAACTTCGAATTATGTAACTTACAACTAAAGCAGTGACAGGCAATCTTGGTCACCCACAACAAAACATCAATCTTTTAAATGAAATGCTGCATCGATTTTTTAATTTAATACATTATCATAACCTTAAAAAATCCAACAATTCAACAAAATTTTTGAAATCTGCACTTTATATATCAGAAAAATGATCTGCAAGTAAAAAAAAAAAATTAAAAAACAAGTTTTACATCTAATAAATAAATAATATATAAAATTAAAAAATAATACCCAAATAAAATTTAAACATTTTTATAAATAAAGTTCAATCTCAGTTATCTATTTCAATAAAATGTCATAATTGGATTTGATGAGCAATAATATATTCTTTTATAACAGAGCAATAATGAAAAACCCAGTAGCTAGTAAAGCTAGAACTCACAGAAATGTCAAGAGCAATAACGAAGACCATGATGAGATTATAGCAACGCAATGCAATCAGATGCTCTTGATATACAATCAAACTTCAAATCAGGACTTTAGTTTTTATTTTTCCCTTTCAGATATAGGCTTAAGAGACTGTTGTCTCCTTTTTCCCTCCTGTCTTGGCTTTTATGCCATGACTATGTACTGGTTTTCTGCCTTATGTGTGTGTATATATATATATATTCCAAAAACTATAATGAAATGAAACTTCGATGCATATCTGTCTATTTATTTCCTCTTCCCTTTTTATATTTTGCTTCTTCCCTTTTTATATTTTGCTTTAGATAAGAGATTGATAACATGGAAAATATATATGGAATCCAAATCCATTGGCTTGATACTAGATTCACCAGGTGTTTGAATACAGCTAGACAAAGCCACCAGAAAATCGAACTGGAATCAAGGCTGATTTTTTCATCTTATACTCACTTATTATATTGATTTAGGTGTAATTTCTGCTTGTTACGGCATTTTGGATTGAAAAGATGTTAGAGAATAATATAAATTTTATCTTGAGATTATATCTTAGGTTAGGCTTCATCCAGCAAGTTATTGTATAAGGTTTCAAAATATAATTTATATGTTCTCTCGGTAAGTTAGGTTTTAAAATATGATTTATATTATTTTTTAATAATTAAGATCCCAATCAATAAAATTCCTATTAAAAAAGGCTAACAAACAAAACTCATAGGCTTTGCTTATGATATAGGGATGATTTTAGCAAATAAATGCTATTTAGGCTCTTAAAATCAACTTTTACTGTTTTTCGTGTTTTTTCTTATTTTTTTGGATTTGTTTCTTTTTTGAATTGGTTTAGGGTTTTGCTGATTTTTTTCCTATTTATGTATGACTTAGAAGCAAAAAAAATGATACTTTTTCTTGACTAATAAAGTTTTATGAGAGTATTTCAGTCTATACTAATTTTCGGCATTCCTTGAATCAATGGAATTGAAGCTTACTTCTTGGTATTTATATGCAAATCAACAGGTTGTAGTAGATTAGTATCTGGAGTTTGTGTGTGAGTTCTAGATCAACCATATTTTTTTTCTCTTATGAGCTTTTGCTACATCACGAAGTAATTGGAATTCGGAGGAGGAAAAAAAAGGGCTTCCTTCCAGGTCAATAACAAGTGTCTCTTTCTTTGCCACTGCAATTTGAAAAGACAATTGGGAAGTTAACCGTAACAGTGCTATCATCAACTCAAATGTCTGTCACCTCCAGATCAGCGCCGTTTATCGAAAGTATGGGAATTTCACTAGAGTTGCAATGTATTTTGTACCCTTCTTCTAGGTAACAACTTGCTAGCTTCTCCATTCCAAACGGATATGGAATGCTAACGTCGCCACAGGCCAATCCACAAAATATTCCAGAGAGTGGCAGTACCTGTGCTTCTGCTATGAGCAACGGATCATGAAATGACCACAACAACCGTCAACAGCATGAGCTGAAAGTACAGTACTAACTCCATAGCTGCCTTTCACTTTTGTTCCATTCGGACTAATCAAGTATTTGTTTACAGGAAGCATATATTAAGATAAGATATTAATTTATCTTAACTTTTTGTTTTTGGATGAATTTGTTCAGACATTGTAACACACTTCTTCTTGAATTACTTGGCAAGTTCCTGAAGATATTGTATTTGCAGATTGTAGCGGCAAATTCTAGAATGTGTTTGGTTTATCAAAGACATTAATTCAATGCCTGCGCGCTGCCGGCAGGCGTAGCAAAAGAGAAGAAGTCATGGGCACAAGGATGGATGACACAACATATTAATTAAAGCTGGTCAATAGTCATGAAGGGATGTGAAATTAATGGGCTAATTTAAATAGATTTTATCCAAAGACATTCCTATGATGTTTTCTTCTTTATAAATTAGGCCCAAAATCCTACACTAATTAAATATCATTTAACTGATTGACTAATGATATATTTTTATGCATTCGAAAAATACTAGATTCATCCAACATGACATTCAATACTATAATTTTTCCCAAATTAACTAGAAAAATACTGGATTCATCCATCTAAAGACATTCCTATGATTTTTCTGCTAGTTTTTTTTTTTTTTTAACTCATATACCCGAAGCTCTTAACAGAACTAATCTGTTAAATTTGAAACCATAATTTTTTTTACAAGAGATCACTATTACAAAGTTACAATCTCTTTGATTTTAGCTAGGTTAGGCACATAAATAAATGACATCGAAATAAAATTTTTGACCGCACACCAAACCTATCTTAATTAGAAAAATACTAGAGTAATATTGAACAAATAAACAAATCATACAAAATTTTCTTATGAATTGATAACGAATGTTTTCTCTTAACGTCAAATAGTCATTTACTATTTCTAAAACTTAATTACTATTAATGTTGAATTGTGTCTTCAACTTCACCTTTACTTAAATCAACGAATATTTGTTAGTCACAAAAGATGAAAACAGTTCTAATCTAGCCTTTGTTAAGTGACGCATTAATTCTATTTAATATGTATTATTTAAGAGTGATCTTCTGTCTAGTGAAGAACCAGCACGACTATCCAAGCCAGAATCTGTTGAGACAGAAGCAAGGTCCCATTGTCCCTCCTTGAAATCATTAATATCATACTCGATCTGTTGAGGAATGATGAAGTTGTGTGATTTTTGAGTCCCGTATGACTTTTGGATCCCCTCTAACACCATTGTCACTTCTCTCATTGTTGGCCTTTCTTTTCCTTTCATGCTCAAACAGCTCTTAGCCATCCTAGCAAGCATCATTACATCTTCTTTCTTGCCTTGCATCATAACTTGAGGATCAAGAATCTCGAAAAGATGGTTTTCCTCCATGGCAGCAATGAAATATCCTACTAAACTTCTTACTTCTTCTTCTGACCTTATGAAAGAGATTGGCTTTTGTCCAGTGAGTAGCTCAGCAAGGACTACCCCGAAGCTATAAACATCACTCTTGTTTGTGAACTGGCTTGTTTGGAAGTACTCTGGATCCAAGTACCCAAAGGTGCCTTGTACTAGAGTCGTGACATGAGTTTCTTCAATGGTTACTGACCTCGAAGTCCCAAAATCTGCTACTTTGGCTCTGTACTTCTCATCTAGTAGTATGTTTGTAGACTTCATATCTCTATGGAAAATTGGAATGGAAGCTGCTGAATGTAGGTAGGAAAGTGCCCCAGAGACCTCTGTTGCAATCCTCACTCGCATTTCCCAAGTTAATGGGAGTTCTTCATTTGGGTCATGGAGAAACTGGTAAAGGTTTCCATTAGGAATGAATTCATAGACCAACATTGGAACCTCAGTTTCTAAACAACAACCCAAAATCTTAACCACATTCCTGTGGTTAATTTGGGAAAGGATGACAACTTCATTAATGAATTGCCTGAGATTCCATTCATCAAGGATTTTAGATTTCTTGACTGCAATGATTTTCCCATCTGCCAACATTCCTTTGTAAACTGTACCTTGGCCTCCTTGGCCAAGCACTCTATTCAAGTTGTAATGATCAGTGGCCTCATCCAATTCCTTTGAACTGAACAATTTGATTTTCTCAGCTTTGACTTCACCTGATGATAGTTGTTCTTGCAGCAACAAACCACCGTTCCGTTTAAAGAACTTCTTCTTTTGCTTTTCCTTCTTTCTCTTCTTTGCAAATTTGTACAACCACCATGCACCAATAAATAGGGCCAATACCCCAAGCCCCACTCCAAAACCTGCATAAAGATTAACAAATAAGCAAGCTTTCTTGATATTATGGTTCCCATTTTTGACAAACTCATGCTATCCCACACTGTTGAATAAAGAATAAAGTCCATTTCTTTCTTGATATTGGTTTCAAAGCAACATACCTAAAAGAACCATCTTAACCGGAGATTTCTTGCTTCCAAGTTTCACACAAGTGTAGCTGCCGTAAGAGTTTATACAGATTTGGTCCCCGGAGCAAGTCGCGTTATAACTGTTGTCAGCATACTCGCATTCGTTTATATCTGAATAGGTAGACAACAAAAAATTCCGTACTTCATGCAAGGTTTTTTAAGAAGTAACCATAATAACACAACGTTTTACTAGCTAGCAGAAATTTAGTTTTTTTAAAACAGAGTTGGTTGAGAATGATTACCATGACAACCATCTGGAAGATAAGGATTGCCTTGAAAGCCTGGCAAGCAAGAACATTCAAGCACTCCTGAGGAGTTTTGGCTTCCTGTCATGTTACAAGTGGAAGTCCCCGAAGATGTTAAATATGTTAAATTATATGCCGATCCATTCGCCACCAGCTTTTCGTATGATCCTGAATCGATTCTCCAATCCAGCATCACAGGCACAAAGTCCATATCTCTTATCACCGAGATGTTACTAGATGAACTCAGATTAAAAAACCAATTTTGGTCGACTAAGTAGGCATACTTGCATTGATTCTTTCCGTTGTCATCTACATCTGTTAAGGTTGCGTTGAAAAAATCGAGATCTGAGGGGATCGTGGTTTGACAGCAGTTGATACCATTGCAACCAGTAGTGTTTGCAGAGGCAGCACTACTGTTCTGGCTGCAGTTTGCCATGCACCCTTGGACGGTAGACTCATTTCGGCTTAGCAAAGTAAGGTTGCCGCAACCAACTGCAACTAACCGATTCGTAGTTGAGAAAGCAAAAGGGCTACCTTCCATGTCGACGACCGGTGCATTGCTGCTACTGTTTTTGTTGCTGCAATTTTGGAAGATGATTGGAAAATTGATTTGAATGGTGGTGGCACTATCCACTGAAATTTTTGTCAACTCTAGATTGATGCCATTTATGGAAAGTCTAGGAGTGCTGCTAGAGTTGCAATCTATCCTGAAGCTCTCTTCTAAGTAGCAACCGGGTTGCATTCCAAATGGATATGGAATGCTGATGTTTCCACAGCGATCTTGACATCCACTTTTTGTTATAGGTTGTGCTTCTGCAAGAAATGGATTCAATGACCAGAACAGAAAAATGATTTGAAACACTACCTGCATAGCCATTTTTTTCTTCGCAGCTTTCGTCTCCCTGGTTTTTTGAGCAGAAATGAAAATCCTGCCACTTGATTTTATAAGGAAAAAAGACCAGTCTACATCAGATCCTTCAAAATTTACTTTGCTGGTGAAGTTCCCAACTAATCTTTGAAGGGTTCATAGCTTTTTTTTTTTTTTACTAGATGTGGGAGTTGACCAAACCAAAGATGCCGCTCTGTATAAGAGTTGGAAGCTGGGTCAAAAGTTTGAATAAATTATAAATTAGTCCTTCTAGTTTTTTTTAAAATGAATTGAATAGTTCTTCTCATTCTACAAACTAATTTAATTAGTCTTTTAACCAGTATTGATCATAATTAATTTAATATTATCTTGTTCTAAGAAGATATTTTTTTCTCATCAATCTTTTCATATTTTTCTTTTTATGTTTATTAAAACAAACATACAAAATAAATTAAAAACAAATGAAAAGGTTAAGTTACAAATATATTTAAAACTATATGAACCAATTAATTAGTTATTGAAACTAGAGGAATTATTTAATTCCTTCTGAAATCTAGAGAGACTAATTTATAATTTACTCTCAAAGTCTTAACAGTACTATTTGTTAAATTAAATCCTGAGTTAATTATATCACTTAATTAAATAAAATTAATTAATTAGTCTTCATGGTCTTTTAAAATCTGTTTATAACTCAATTCTTACACCCGTTCCAAGTTCTATTCCAATTTATTTTTAAAAAATAGGAAAAAAGAAAAGATTTAGCCAGCATGAGAAAATTTGATTATGAAAGAAGGCCTTTTTGAAAAGAATCTAATAAATTGAAGATGGTCAAGCTAGTAAAGGGACTGGATTGTTAATTTTTCATACTAAGGGACTCATTAATTAGTTTTGATAAACTATAGGGACTAAGGTATGATGAACTCTTAAACTTTTGCACACTTCCTCCCAATTCACCTACAAAAGAAAGAAAAATCGTAGTTTCTTGGAATACAGAAATGATTGAAAATGACAAATGGTTTTGTTTTCCTTTTTACTTTCACTAGACTAGTATCATAACCTGTCTCAGTAGAAATTAAGGCTTGTATATGTCTCAGAGCCCTATTCTAGCAGCCATTCTTGACTGATAATGAAGGTCCTTTCGCCAATTAGCTGTTATCACAATATAATCACTGATTGCTTCATCATGAACTAGTCAAGAAAACATATAGGACCAAATCTACAACCTTAGCCTGTTGAGGTAGAAGCAAGATCCCAACGAGAATCCATTACTTCATGACCTCTGTCATATTCATTCTCCTGTAGATCATTGTTGAAATCCTTAGCTGATTTTTGATTTATAAATGAATTTTCAACGCCCTCCAACACTAAAGGAACTCTTCTTTGAAGGCCTTTCTTTCCTGGTTAATTTCAAGCAGCTCCTAGCCAAGCTAGCAACCATCAATACATCCTCGTTTTTGCCATGCATCATAACTTGAGAATAAGAAAAATATCAAATAGGCAGTTGTCCGGCCGTTTGTCCAATGAGTAGCTCAACGAGGATCGCACCAAAGCTATAGACATCACTTTAATTTGTCTGTGAACTGGCTTGATTGGAAGTACTCTGGATCCAAGTATCCGAAGGTGCCTTGTACTTGAGTTGTGACATGAGTTTGGTCAATGGTTACGGACCTTGAAGTCCCAAAATCTGCTACTTTCGCTTGTACTTCTCATCAAGCAATATGTTTGTAGACTTGATGTCTCCATGGTAAATGGGGATGGAAGCTGCTGAGTGTAGATAGAAAAGTGCCTCTGCTACCTCTGTCGCTATCCCTAACCGCATTTCCCAAGTTAAAAGGAATTCCTCGTTTGGGTCATGAAGAAATTGGAAAAGGGTCCCGTTAGGAATTAATTCATAGACCAACAAGGGAACTTCAGTCTCCAAGCAACAACCTAAAAGTTTAACAACATTTCTATGGTTAATTTGGGATGGAAGAACAACCCCGTTGATAAATTGTCTGAGTTGGCTTTCGTCAACTAGTTTGGATTTCTTGACAGCAACGATTTTTCCATCTGTCAACATTCCTTTGTAAACTGTACCTTGGCCTCCCTGACCAAGTATTCTGTCAACGTTGTAACGATCGGTCGCCTTTTCTAATTCTTTTGAAGGAAACATTTTGATTTTCGCTACATTGACTTCACCTGAAGATAGTTGTTCTTGTAGCAATAACCCACCATTCTGTTTAAAGTATTTCTTCTTGAGTTTTTCTTTTCTTTTTCTCTTGAATATTTTGTACGACCACCATGTACCCGTCAGGAGAACCAATATCCCGAGTCCTATGCCAAGACCTGCATAACTCAACAAATTAATACTTTCATTGCTTCATATTTTCATAAATTCAATCACTCTACTCATCATATCAATTTTTGGAGTGTACATAGCAGTCTGATGAAGGTTTGCATGCAACTAAACAAATCGGATGGCCAATTCTTCTTCTTCTTCTTCGTCTTCGTCTTCTTCTTCTTCTTCTTTTTTATGAATATGGCTAATGTTTATATATATATATATATATATATATATATATATATATGCGCGCGCGCGCGCTTGTTCTATATTTTTAATCATGAAAAATAGAGGTGTAGATCTCACTGTTCTTCTGTATATCATTCCATCAATGATAATTAACTTCCTTAAATTATTAAAGATCCAATCAAGCTGCAGGTTGTACTTGAAAATCTAGCAACCCCTTCCAGAATTGGTAAACTGAAGTTTTTCTTTGCGTACTTTTTTTCAGTTTTGTAAGAACAACTTAAGATTTAAGAGTGTTTAATTGTTGTATGGGTCCTATCTCTCGTAATCATGGAGACGACGCTGCACGGAAAATGATTGCCTGAATTTTTTTTTTCAAAACACAGTACATCATATCTATATGAACATAATATTCATGGCTGACTAGTTAATGTGAAACAGAACACTTGATAGAAGAAATTTCCTACTATTGCA
Organism: Dovyalis caffra; assembly: GCA_963924115.1. Taxonomy (NCBI): domain Eukaryota; kingdom Viridiplantae; phylum Streptophyta; class Magnoliopsida; order Malpighiales; family Salicaceae; genus Dovyalis; species Dovyalis caffra. Next base: position 2,903,399 of record CAWUPB010001168.1, on the reverse strand, counting down.
AAGAACAGGAATCGTGACTACAAAAGGAGAAAAGGGAACACTCAAAAAAATAAAAAATGAAAAATGGAGAGATCTGATTGTATAAACTTTTAAAAGTAAAGAATTAACCACTTGTTTTTGTGTAAAGACTTTGACGACCAAAGATTATTAATAAAGAGCAAAATTGTAAAAAAAATATTAATTTTAAGGACCAAAATAGCTTTTTTGAAATTTATGACTAAAGTGAAGTAATTCAATAAATTATTTTTAGGTGGTATTAAATGAGTAATAAATAGATGGATATTAAAAAGTTAAAAAAAAACAAATATTAGACTAATTCAAAAAAAAAAAAATTATTTTCTAAAAAGAAAAATTGACTATACTGTTTTTTTTCTTTCTTTCGTATAAATTATGAGCTTATAGTCAACATTACTATTATTTTCATTTAAATTTTAATAAATATATTTGTGTTTTTTTAATTATGTGTTAGGTTTTTTTATATGTATTTTTATTATTTTAAATTATTATTATTATTATTTTTTAAAAAACTCTACTTAGTTTTATTGTGATGAGTTTTCATAAATGATACATTTTACGGTATTTAAAATCATGTTTTAAAAGCACAATAACATGAAAATTTAAAAATAATAAAAGTAATGCGATTCCAACACTCTTAAAATTATTTTGATTGAATCTCATATATTTTAAATTGTTTTGATCAAGTTTTTTTTTTTTATTAAAGTTTTACGAATGACGTGTGTCGAGTATTTAGAAATGGACGCATGGCGTTATCTTCACGTTAGCTCACAACTAATGATGGTATAACAAAGGATCTTAAATAATAAAAAATAAAAAAATAAAAGGTTTCAATTAATAATAAAATAATAAATATAAGATCTACAGGCATAAACAAAAGCCCTATATGTATATAATATAAAAAAAACACAAAATATAAGCCCTTTTTTTGTGTAAAAAGAATTGGCAATATCCAAAAATAGTCATTCTACGTACGATATAAATGATTTAAAATATACATGCAATTGCTAACTAATTAAAAAAAAAAAAATTGTTTCAGGTTATAGGGTACAATCTACATACCTAAAACCACCATTTTATCCCGAGGTTTCTTGCTTTCAAGCATCACACAACGGTAGGAACCATAGGTGTTTTCACGGACAACGTCCTTGCCATTGCAAGGGTTGAAGCATTGGCACTCATGAATATCTGAATATATGGAGAAAATTTAATTCAATAGTTAACTCATTTTTTCCTTGCATAAACAAAATATGCCAGCAGGCAGCAGCCAAAAATAAAAATAAAAAATGGAGTGGCTAGTGTGGAGAAAGATTACCATAACAACCATCAACATAGGGGTTGCCTTGTAACCCAGAACCGCAGGAGCATTTACCAATCGTTTCGCCAGTTGAAAACGTGGAATTTCTTAGGCTACAAATGGGAAACCGGCTTATAGATATCGATTCCTTAAACTCATAATCGCTTTCCCAATTTAGCACCACGGGCACAGATTCCATATCCATGACAGAAATATTTTTATATAAGCTTACTTTGAACCAACTTTGGTCGACTAAATAACCATACTTGCATTGATCATTGTCATCTTCATCTACGACTTTCAAGGTTGCATTAAAACCTTAAGATCTGAAGGGATTGTGGTCTGGCAGCAGTGGACGCCGCTGCAACTAGAATCTGTACGTAAAGGCAGCAGCACTTGTGCTTTCCTGGCAAATTGACATGCACCCACCAACAGCTGATCCATTCTTTGTCAGCAAAGAAAGGTTGTTGCAACCCACTGCAACGAACCTAGTCGATGCTGCAAAGAAAGCAAAAGGACTCCTTTCCAAGTCAAAAAATGATTGCATTATTGCTCCTGAGATCTTTGTTGCAATTTTGGAAGAGGATTGGAAAATTCACAGTGATGCTTCCTTCAATTGAAATTTTTGTCACCTCCAGTCTCATGCCGTTTATGTGAATTGTGGGAGTGTTAGATTCGCAATATATTCTGTAACTCTCTTCTAAGTAGCAATTTTTGAACGAATCCATTCCAAAATCGTATGATTCAATTCCAAACGGATATGGAATCTTGAACCTCCCACACTGATCATCACAGCCAGCCTTTGCTATAGATTTTGCTTCTACTATAAGAAGTGGAAAATTAAATAACCACATTAAAAGCATCATGACTTGAAACATTTGCTGCACCTTCACAGCCATTCTTTTGTTATTCCTCTTTTCTTCTCTTTTTCTTACTACTGGCTGTCTTGAGCAAGCAAAGAATGATATATATAGTGGCAATTTTTTTTTTTCCCCAAAGAGACCACCGTTAATAAGATTATTCCAGAGTCAATGCATTAATGAGATAGAGGGATAAGGGATTCACCGTAAAACTTAACTTGTACAGAGATCAGTATATCCGTATAAAATATATCAAAATATTTCACTCCACCTTCCACGATTCCCCTTCATTTACCTTGACAATTTCTCTTCCACTAAGGTACACGTTTCAAAAGCATAATGATGAAAATCACACTGATCCTTGGAACCTAATGCTGAGGCAGAAAGACTTGATCAAATGGAAATCACTAGCCACACGCCCTGGTTATCGTTTATCACATTGTGGGTGGCTACCAAAGGTCAACTCGGCAAAGAAAACCAAATTTCAAATATGCTAATGCAGCTTTGGTAGAAGACACCGAGAAACAGAGCCAACTACATACTATGAAGCATCCAAGAAGAAGGGGTGGATATTAGCTGTGAATGTGAAGGAGGAGATCCTGTTGGAAAGTAAACTTAATTATACATCCATGAACCTAGTTATGTGTGATGTGTCATTAATATAATGTTTAATATTCTGTGTATAATAATTAAAAGATGTCTAGTTATATGTGTATGAGATCCTGTGATTTGATGTTATGTAGAGTGAAGTAAGTTAAGTTTCTAATAAACAAAGTATCTTTTATCAAGCGTTCTTGTGCCTCTTCTCTCTCCAAGTAATTTCCTTCTTATTATCTTTGTGTGGTGTCCGAAATCTATCCCCAATAAATCTTAGCACTAGATTTGGGCTAGTTTCAAGAAAAGAAGTAAAAGGAAAAAATTAGTGATCAAGGGAAATATTAAGAATCATCATCATTGTAGTCTAAATTTATCTCAGTCTAAATTCAAATTAACCTAAAGCTCAAATTAACCAAAAGCCTCATATTAGCCTAAAACCCAAACCCATATTTTAGAACTTATTAGTTCTAGATTTCTTTTATCATTTTTACAAAATATCTTATTTCCAAAGTTCTCTAAGTTCCTATCTAACCTAATTAATGATGTAAACGAAATGTATGGTTAGAATTTGTTTCCAATCTCTCATGCATTTGGTTTAATTAGATATAGAGAGTTAGTTAGGAAATAGGAGAGAATTTCTCTTGTTTGCGTGGTGTGAGCTAAAGTGTATAGTGAGAGTATTGTATACAAGTGTGATAGAGATATAATATTAGGATGATTCAAAATATGCTCCGCACTTGCAATGTTTAGTGAATTCTATGCATCGAAAATAATCATTCTATGTTTAAAGAGTTGTGAGTAATATATAAGTATTTGTAACTAATAATAGAGTGTTGTACAGTATTTTCTTTTTTAAAATATTTTGTGCTTTAGAAATTTCAACAAGTGGTGTCAGAGCTGTTCAAAAATCAATAGATTCCCTTTAATTTACCTTGACAATTTCACTTCTACTAAGAAACAAGTTTCGAAAGCATAATTATGAAAATCACATTAATCCTTGTAACCTAATGCTGAGGCAGAAAGACTTGATCAAATGGAAATCACCAGCCACACGCCTTGGTTATCGTTTATCACATTGTGGGTGGCTACCAAAGGTCAATATCTGGAAACATTCTCATGAGTACTTTCACATTACTTTTGCAGTAGTAGCTAGCCAGAAACCTCCCACCAATTGTATTGGTGTCTACTCCATTATCGTTGTTATTACTAAATTTTGATCCCATATTTTTACCAAGATTTTCATTTAAAAAAAATAACAAAACAAAATTCAAAAAATTTACATGTTGTTATGATTTTCTGTAATTTTAAGTAGTCTTATAAGTTTTTAGGATGTACTAGTATTATTACCCCTAATTTGTTGAAAGAACAAAAAGAAAAGAAACAAATTAAAAAAAGAAAAAAGAAAGAAAGAAAGAAAGAAAGAAAAAAGAAAAGAGCAAAAAAGGGAATAAAAAATCTAGGGAAAAAAAAAACGATTGATGGAAATGAAGGGAGTAATTGAAGGGGAATAAATAGAAGGAGGTTTGATACACAAGAAATTGGGCAAGATTATAATTGAGAGAAAAGAAGAGTTGTTAAAACAAAGAATTGAGGGAAATTGAATATAATTAGAAAGGAAAGAGACGAAAATTAGAAGAATAGAACTTCAACCATCAATCGAAGGGCATAATTGAAAGAAAAAGAAAAGATCAGATATTGGAATGAACAAGAACACATTTTTGGGGAACAAACCTAATTGTTTGAAAGCTAAAAAAACACACACACACCGACACACACCATCAAAATTGTTTGGTCAAACACCTTGCCATAAACAACCCCTCCATTAATGAAAAAGTCCCCAAAATAGCTGCAACTGCGCTCAGACAATCACATGAGTCATCAAATTCAATATCTGATTGTGGGAGTGTTGTTGCAATCTATTTTATAACACTGTTCTAAGTAGCAACTGGGATTCATTCCAAATGGATATCGAATCTTCACCCCCCACACTGATCATCACAACCAGTCTTTGCTATAGATTGTGTTTCTACTGTAACAAGTGGAAAATTATATAACAACATCATAACTTGAAACATTAGCTGCACCTGCACATGCATTCTTTGGTTATTCCTCTTTAATTTGTTTTCTTTTCCCTTGCTTCACTTCTAGCTGTTTGAGCAAAGAAAGGTATATAGTTCTCTCTACCATCTTAATTTTGTATTTATGGACAGGCTTATGGTTTCTTTTCCTCTTCTATTTCTCCTCAATTTGACTCATGAGTAAAAGATGAAGGTTCGTCTGGAGGTTTTAGAACCACATAATCTAGCAGCCAGATATGACTAAAGTGTGTGGAAAATTGTACCAATAAAATTTAATGTTAAAGTTAACTACGTACAAATATGCCTTTCATGTCTCTCTTTTTGTGAATTGTTCAGGAAGTCTAGTTGGGTCTAAGCTTATCCAGGTTAACAATAATATCTTAAAAAGATTATAAATTTAAATTCTAATAGATTAATTTTATTAAAAAAAAAAAAAAAAAACCTTCTCTAGGTCAAGAAACTGTCTCTCTGTACATGCAAAGACAATTGGAAGTTGACTTGGACTGTGACTTCTACTAGTTGTATTTTTAGGTTTTTTATTTTTTACTTTTTATTATTTTATTTCCTTGACAATTAGAGGTTGACTTGGATAGTGCCTTCTACTACTTGCTTTTATTTTTGTTTTAATTTTACCCCTTTTTTACCTACTTGATAGGCAGATGTTTTTATTTTTACTTTTACGAATACACGATTAATTATGAAATCAAGAAAGGATACAAGTACACTACATGAACAGGGAAAGGACCCAATAAATCGATAATAAAGAACTTCCTAGCATCTACCTACCTAGAGCTAAAACCAGGAGAAAACGGGCAGACTTCAAAACCTAGTAATATGGAAAAATAGTTAAAAGGTATTTTTCGGCACCTTCTTGAATTCCCTTTCTTTTAAACCACAAGTTCCAAACTTTTTCTTTCATAAGCAGAACATTCAAACAACATTAATTACATGTTGAACTAAGCAGCCTGCAGACTTGACTGTCAGGTTGTGGGGGCGTAGGTCCAGGAAAGGTCATTTTCTGGAAATTTATGTGGTAAATACACAGCTAAAAATGTTATGATTCTAGCTTGACTTGATGAATAGTGGATTTCCTTCCATTTAAGCTGCGATTCCACCGCTAACACTTCTCGGTTGAATTAAAATTATATAGAAAAGCCTATATAGCGTGTAAAGTAAGTTCTTGAACCGACGATCGAATTAGAGAAGAAAATTAGAGAAATCTCATGAAGTAATTGTTAATAGTCGAACATACGGATATAGAGAACATGTCCTTTTTGCAATAAAGAAAACAAGGTTGGGCTCACACCAGGCCCTTTCGTATGGGTCTGGAGACAACCAGACCCAAGTTTCTGAGTTGGAAATATGGCCCAGCCATAAAAAAATATAAAGACCTTTTTGCAATAAAAGTTAAATTAGGGACCAGTTTGTTTAAATTAAATTATAACTTGAAAGACCAACGTATGAAAAAGTGGCCAAAATGACAAAAAAATCATTTATTTATTTTTTAATATATATATATTTATTTCGAGCCAAAAAGAAAAAAAAATGAAGTTCTGGTGATTTTTGAATCTCTTTCAACACAATTATGAATTCTCTGGCTTTGTACTTCCAATCACCAGTATGTTTGTAGACTTGGTATCTCTATGAAAAAAACACATTCTAATGCACCCCAAAAACCCGAAAAACCGAATCCTCCTCTCTTTCCCTCCCTGAACATTATGGACTTTGTCTTAACGCAAATAAAGTGTAGGGATTGTTTAGTAAAAAATAGAACTCCAAGGATCAAAATTGTAAAATAGAACATAAAATTTTCAATAAAATCAAATTATTATTGTTATTATTTTTAAATAAAAGTAGGTCGCTTCAAACCGAAACGGCTTTAAACTACATCGTGTTGTTCACTTAAATAGCAGCAGTTTCGCTGCAGTGAAACTTCGCATTTTCTATAATGTATGCAAGAGAGGTTTTGTATCAAGTGTTGAAGCAGCACGACTATCCAAACTAGAGTCTGTGGATGCAGTAGGAAGGTCCCAAGGCGCCTCCATTCCTTCATTTATATCATATTCAGTCTCTTCTGGAACAATGAAGTCCTCTGGTACTGATTTATGACGATTCCCATGTGATTTTTGAATCCCCTCCAACTCCATTGCGACTTCTTTCATTGTAGGCCTTTCTTTCCCGTTTAACCTCAAGCAGCTCATAGCCAAGATAGCTACTATCATCATATCTTCTTTCTTGCCAAGCTTCATAACTCGAGGGTCAAGAATGTCATACAGACGATTGCTCTCCATGGAGGCAATGAAATATGTAGCTAAACTTCTGCCTTCTTCTTCTGTCCTTGTGAAAGAGATCGCCTTTTGCCCAGTAAGAAGCTCGACTAGGACTACACCGAAGCTATAGACATCACTCTTCTCTGTGAACTGGCTTGATTGGAAGTACTCTGGATCCAAGTACCCAAAGGTGCCTTGCACTAGAGTTGTGACATGAGTTTGGTCAATGGTTACTGACCTTGATGTCCCAAAATCTGCTACTTTGGCTCTGTACTTGTCGTCCAGCAGTATATTCGTCGACTTGATGTCTCTATGGTAAATGGGGATGCAAGCTGCCGAGTGCAGATAGAAAAGTGCCGCTGCTACCTCTGTTGCAATCCTTAAGCGCATCTCCCAAGTTAATGGGATTTCCTCATTTGGGTCGTGGAGGAACTCGTAAAGGGTCCCATTAGGAATGAATTCATAGACCAACAACGGAACTTCGGTCTCCAAGCAACAGCCCAAAACTTTAACCACATTTCTATGGTTAATTTGGGATAGAATAACAACTTCATTAATGAACTGCTTGAGTTTTCCTTCATCGAGTATCTTGGATTTCTTGACTGCGATGATTTTTCCATCTGCCAACATCCCTTTGTAAACTGTTCCTTGGCCTCCTTGGCCGAGCATTCTATTCACATTGTAGCGGTCAGTGGCCTTGTCTAATTCTTTTGAGGAAAACATTTTGATTTTCTCAACATTGACTTCTCCTGAAGAGAGTTGCTCTTGAAGCAATAAACCACCATTCCTTTTGAAGTATTTTTTCTTGAGTTTTTCCCTCCTCTTTCTCTTGACTACTTTGTACAGCCACCATAGACCAATGAGTAGAAACAATGCTCCAAATCCCACTCCAACACCTGCATGATTCAAAAAATTACAAACAAGCATAAAGGTTAATTTTTTACAGTTCAGCAATGATCATCTGTTTTCTGGAATCAAAACGATACTTAGAAAGGGGCAGGCAAAATTGCAGCTAATTCTTTCCAGAACAGAACTCAGAAAAACAAAATCTGTTTGTTGCTTCAGTAACGCTCCTGCATCTGCAATTATTTAATGCTGCGGGGATGGTTTTCTGCTGATTTTTGGGTTATAAGCACTTGCATCTTCTGTGACTTCCTAGCTCTTATCCATAACTTCGATTTTGTAAACGTATTTTCAACTTGTTTGGGCAAGAAAGTCTGTATTCTGTAACATCAATTTGTTTCCTTTCAAGTTTCCTCTAGCTCATCTCTTTCCAAGACCTGTTTGATCTATGTTTGAGCTTATAAATAGTCAATTATGACATTAGTAGCACTAGAAGGAGACGAGGCAACAACCTAGCTTTTGTTTGACGACACTTTTCGATGCCAGTCGATTATTTTCTTGGCCCATTAAAGCGCGACATAATCTGTATGCATTTAGTGCCCCCAATTAATGAGTGTAGATCTATGTTAATATACAGATTGAAAATCAAATTCCTTAGTGTCAAAATCTCCCCCTTTTTTTTTTTTCATCATCTCCCCATTGTTGGAATTCTCAATTTTTGTCGTGAAAAGAACGGATGGTATTAACATTTTCAGGTTCTAGATGATTATGTCTTGGTCATAGCAACAAGTATTCTTACTGGTATAGAGTGAAAGTGCAACAACATACCTAGGCCGGCCATCTTAGCTTTGATATTCCGCCGGTAAGAGCTGAGTGATGCACCCTCTGCCACAAATGGAGAAACAGAGTTTTTTCAGTACCCCAAATAACAGTAAACTATGCAAGAAGAATTAATAGACTAGGAAATGCTAACACGAGTTTACCTCGACAAACACCATCAAGATAAGGATTTCCTCCAAAGCCTGCTGTGCAAGAACATTGAACTGTTGAGCTCTGGTTGGTTGAATTGATGGAAGGATTCAGAATTTCACAATGAGAAGTATAACTTGAATTATCGAATGATCTGCTCTCGACACGTGATTCAAATACCCTTTTGTCTATCCCCCAATCAAGCTCTACAGGAACATAGTCCCTATCTCTCATGTAATAAGGGGCCTCGTTCTGTCCGTAGTAACCAATACCATACGCTCTTTCGTTGATCCAAATTTGATAAACTAAATAGGCATACCTGCATTCAGTATCTTCCCTCTTTCCTTTCCCATCATCCACACCTTTCAAGGTTACATTAAAAACCTTGAGATATGAAGGAATCTTGGTCTGGCAACAGTTGATGCCAGTGCAGGTAGTCATTGCGCTTTCACTATTCTTGTCACAAATTGATATGCACCCACCAATAGTTGATTGATTCTGGTTCATTAAGGCCAGGTTGTCGCAACCCCTTGCAATGAAGTAATTCCATCTGGAGAAAGAAAAAGGGCTTCCTTCCAAGTCAACAACTGTGTTTCTTTCTTTGCCGCCACAATTTGCGAAGACAATTGGAAAGTCTACCTCAATAGTGCTGTCGTCAACCCAAATACGTCTCACCTGCAGATCAATGCCGTTTACAGTAAGTATGGGAGCTGCACTAGTAGAGTTGCAGCGTAGTTTGAAACTTTCTTCTAGGTAACATCCTGCTTTCATTCCAAAGGGATATGGAATCTCAATGCCTCCACAGTAAGGTTGACAGGCAGGCAGTGTCATAATCTGTGCTTCTGCAATAAGCAATGACCAGAACAACAGTGTGGCCTGAAACACTACTGACTCCATAGCTGCCATTCTTTTTCTTCTCTTTTCTTACAGTAGCTTTCTTAACAGAGAGAAAGTATAAATTTTTCCCCTCTCATTTCATGCGTAGAATGTTCAAAACCATATTGAGTCTTTAGAACCACATATTGAATTAAGCTGCCAGACTTGACCATATAAAATACATTATCCTATTGTGGGGTATGGTTGCAGCATCGCTCAATACACTATACTTAGCAGTGATTACTATTCCATTAAAATTGATTAATCAAACCAGATCAAAATTGAAATATTAATTTGGTTATTAAAAAACCAATATTGAGTTAATTTTGGTTATTCAATTTTATTTTGGTTTCTTTAATCCTTAATTCGATTTACGTACTTTTTGCTTTAATTATCTATGTATTTTCTTTAAAAAAAATAAAACAAAACAGGCCCTAAGCTAATATTTAGCAAAACTTTCATTGGGATCCACTATGAAAGATATATGATAGTGTTTTTGGTGATGTAAGTAAGTTTTTAATTTTTATTTACTTCATATATGAATTTTTTAGACTTGAATATTTAATAGATTATTTTAATTAATATATGTTTTGTTTTTAACAAAGAATGTTAAGATTTGAAAGTTAATGAATAATTGACTTGTATGTCTATTATGTTTGGAATATCTTAATATAATTTTTTTTTAATTAAGTACTATCAGCTGTGCATGCTATATTTATTTGCAAAATGAGTTATACTCCTATATATATAGAAAGATCATAATATCAAGTTATTTAGAATAAATTTAGAAAATGTTTGAACTTTTGATAGTTATTTAGACTTTGTTTGTTCAATTTGCAGTTTGTTTGAATAATTAATGGTTTTTTATCATTATATTTTTAAGATGTTGATTAATGAACCTGTATTTAAATTTTGATGTGTGGTGTAGTTTTATACTTTAATCTTATTTAAATAAATAATTATTATGTTTTATATAGATAAATTTAGATCATTTGGATTAGAAGAAGGACTTTGTAGTTCATAACACAACTTTTTTAGACTATTTACATTATTTTAAATAATTTAATTTTTTTTTTTTTTTTTTTTTTTTTTTTTGGGAAAACATAAACAAAAAACCAATATTTCGGTTTCATAAATCAAAAACTGGACACAAATTAGGTTCTAATTCGGTTATGCTTTTTTACGTGTTTGATTGATTGAAAATCAAACCAAAAAATAGAATTCTCATCCCTATCCTTAAAAGATAGAGCTCATGTAACCCAAAAAAAAAAAAAAAAAAAAAAAAAAACCTGGATGCTTTTGTTGACATGGTTTTTTATTTTTAATTTTTTGAGAACATGTTTATTCAGTAAATTATAAATTAGTTTCTCTAATTTTTAAAAACAAATTATTAATCCTTCAGGTTTTAAAACTAATTATTTAATCTTTATATTTTAAATTTTTTTTAACTTAATATTTTTTTCCTTTTTCAATGGGCTACGAGACGTGGGTAATGATAAACATCTCGATCCACTGCTGTAGTTCGGCTTTGACATTGGATAAGTTTACTTGTCTAGAAATTAACAATATCCAAAGACTTGGATAATTTTTTGCAGGAACTATCCAAGGATTCCTGACTCATTCTCTATTCAAAGTGAAGGCAGGAACAAGCCATTACAAATCATTTTAATTAATTGATGGGCTTGACTTTGACTTTGGAGCACTGCTACTCTTGTCTCTATTTAAAGGAAACATAAAACCGTGTTAATATCAGTATGCTACTAACGTACTTTAACCGTTAAAATTAATCAAACTATGAGGAAAAAAATAAATTTTAAATAAAAAATAATTGAAAAAATTGATTTCAAAATTAAAAGTTGAGAAATCAATTTTTAAATAATTTAAAATTCAAAAGAATGCAATTTTTTCTTATTTTCTTTTTCTAATAGTTTCTAATACTTTCACAGTTAAAATTAATGAAAACTATATATATAAAAATAATTTTAACTAAAAAATAATTGAAAAAAATTCAATTCAAAATTGAAAGTTGAGAAATCAATTTTTAAATAAAAGCAAATGGAAACCTAATAGCAAATTGGAGGAGAGAGATCCCAGATTCAAATGCCATGGAAAGCAAGCAGAAATTCCAATAAAGGAACAAGCAGAAATGCCATGAGATGTTTTCTCATATGTTCATATAATTATCTCTAGAAAAGTATTTCCCACTAAATTAACTTTATCCTCATTACAAAATTTAATGTCCTCATTGACCCCAAGTCTTATTTTAATTTTCTCACATCCACTTTCTCTTTGTATTTTCTTTTTTTCTTTTTTTTTTTTCTGAGGAATCAATGACATGTGACCAGTAGTCCCTGCATGCTAATGGAAGACAGATCAATTTAAGTTAGGCCTTTTTTTTCATGGTCTTTACAGCGGGAGATGGGAGAGGTTCGACTGCGTGCAGCGTCTTGCATGATGCATGAGGTTGCAATCATCGTACCAGAAACCTATTGGAAATTTTATTCACACTTGCGCATCAAATGATTGAAACTCATGCTGGCTGGCATGAAAACTTTTTTTGCGACTTACCACAGTAGTTCCTAGGAAATAATTGGTCTTTAATGGAACTATACCCTACAAGATATGATAGTAATTTATTTGGTCAAGTCTGCCTGCTAAAGACTCTTTTTTCTATCTCTGTCTGAGAAATGTGAAAAGTTAGAAAATAAAAGAGACCCATTTTCCTAAATTGTAATAGCAAGGAACTTGCCAATTAAAAGGAAGGGAATCTTGAAAGGTGCAAGGAAATATTTTGATTTATTATTCCATACATAATTATTCGACACTCTAGTGCTGTAGTACATACACCTTCTCTTAGCTCAAAAAGAAAGAAAGGAAAAGGAAAACAATGGCAACTCTGCATTTAGTAATGTTTCAGGTCTTGCTGTTGTTATGGTCATTTAATGATCCATTGCTGATTGCAGAAGCCCAAAGCAGAATGACACAGTATGGTTGTGAACCTTTCTGTGGAGCGATCAGCATTCCATATCCATTTGGAATGGGAAAAAAGAATTGTTACTTAGAAGAAAGCTACAAAATACATTGCAACTCTTACATACATATTGAAATTAGTGTTTGAACTTTGAACTACTAAATGTTTTATTTTGTGTGTATTTGTGCTCCTTCGTCACCCTTTTTGTGTGTTCTATTTATTTAACCCTCATTGTAAAGAGCTTGTTAAGAATTGTTAATGTCCATTTTGAAAAAAAAATCAAAGATTTCACGAGTGGGATGAAAATTAAGCAATCATGGAAGAGAACTGTGATCTACAACATGAAAAGGTCTAAAACAATGGAAAAGCCATGATGAATTAGATATCTCCATATTTCGTGCTTCATATTTTAGTGCTGTAAAACTTGTCTAAAGCCTAGTCCTAAACTTTTATCCCTAACTTTCAATCATATAAACGAAGGCTCACCCCTCTCAGAATTAACAATTTTTTTTGACTGAATTAGCAAATTCACATGAATGAATTACATTTTAACATGTTCTGATGTTTTTGTTTGTTTGAGAATTATAAACTTAATGTTTGTTTGATATCTCCTCGAGGAGCATCTTCGAGCTTCAATGATCAAAGGATTATTCTACATAATGTGATAGGAATCCATCGGGCCAAAGTATGGCTGCTCCCTCCAATACAATGTCTTTCGTTTACTTAAAGTCATTTTTTATCATTTTTCCATAGAAAAGACGAAGGCACTTCTTGTCATAATTAATCTTGTGTCATGGAATTGATGCCACATTGCATAGATGGGCTGGATATTAAACAACATCTGTGGTTCATGATTGGTACGAGTTTTTTCCAACTAATCTCCAGTGCTTGATATGCATACAATATTGCAACATTTTTGTAAGTGCCTTCTCATATTTTTCAATAACCTTTCCCAATATTCTTAAAGAAGATGTAAAACCAAAGGCATTTTACACAAGGTTATACATAAGAAGTAATCATTTGAATATTCTGCTCTTATATAATTAATTTTCATTTCTTGTTGTAATGCCAGGACTTTCTAATTCCAAATAATTAGACTCTGCCACCATGATGCTACCTATGTGACAATAATTTCATGGATCCATGTATACCAGATTGTAGACCTCTGGTATATATACATGGCAATGACCAAGGGCGCAAGTCCTAGTATTAGCTACAAGTGCACTAATTTCAGCTGCCATTGCCTTTTGCTATTCACTAAACGCTTTGGCTTGGGTATATGTTCGTGGTTCATGTTCTAGGTAATTAAGGTTCTCTTTCTTTTTAAGCACAACATTGGCTTGGCACTTATGCATGGTAGATAGGTTCTGTTGAGGGGTGGATTTGGAGAGATCCACAATAAGATTTAGACCTAGAGATGCATTGGTGAGTGCAATAGGAGGAGACAAAGCACGGTGTATTATATTTGAAGGAGGAGACATATGGGGTGGAGGAGTTACTGTCTTATTTGATGTAGGAGTTGTAGGAGGGGAGGAAACAAAATTATTGGAGGGTAACGAAGAATGAGATAAAGATAAAGATAAAGTGGCAGAGATTAGTCACTTGCTCGTGCTATGCTGCGATTTTGATAGAAAAAATTATTTTATAATTTTATAAATTTATAATTATAATTTATTATTTTTTTATAATTTTTTTTAAAAAAATAAATCATTCTTCTTTATGGATTAATTTTAAAATAAAAATATAATAATTTTAACTAAAATATTAATCAAGAATTAAAAATACTTTTAAAATACAATTTTTATAATATTGTATTCCAAAAAATAAATTTATAATTACTTGGATAGACTTTTATAAAAATTAACAAATGAGAAAAAAATATTATTTAATATTGATGAGAATATTAATTTTTGAAATTATATGCGCAATGTTACGACAAATAGAACAAAATCATTTAAAAATTTTATCATTTTATCATTATTTTATAATTTAATTATTACAATTTTTTTGTGTGTTTTTCATAAAATTTATGCTTAAAAAAACATGTTTTACTCTTTTTATTCAGGAATTCTTAAATAAAAATTTACAATAATTTAAACCTTAAGTATTAATTAAGAATTCAAAAATAGATACTTTAAAAACATATTTTTTTATAAGAATGTATCAAAAAGATGAAATTACAATTAATGTATAGACTTGCATAAAAATTAACGAATGAAAAAATAAAAGCTTATTCTTATTTAATATTGGTGAGAAGATTATTTTTTTCAAGTATATGCATTAGATCTATATATATTTATCTACAAAATAATCAATACAATTTACATGAAAAACTATATTTGAATAATTAGTCGGTTCCATTAAAACATTATTTTAATTGTCTTATTTCAAATAAATTGGTTCTACAATGTTAAAAAAAAATATTCATGGTAAATAATTTGTATTATGTTGGAAGATATATAGTTAATTTTAAATAAAATCAACGATTCAATAGTTTTTTTTAACGTCTTGACTATATCTAGTGAATTGAGATAAATTATTTGAAATACGAGTATTAACCATTTAGAATAAAATAATTATATATTTATATATATGTAACTATCATTTAAAAATTATAAGAATTCATGATATATATCACGTCAATTTATTTTTTAAAAAGAAAAAAATATTTTTTTAAAATTTTATTCTAAAATTCAAACATAGAGAAAAATAAATTATATTTATCAGCAAATAAAATCTTATATAAAAAATATTAATTGAATGAGAATTTTCATAAGAAATGATAAATTCAAAGAATGAAATTTAAATTATAAGAATATATAAGTTGAAGTATATGTTAATTTTAAAATATAAAAAGATATATATATATATATATATATATATATATATATATATATATATATATATATATATATGAAAACCCATAATAATAAAAAAAATTAATATAAAATTTAGAAAAAAGAAATTGAAAAATATTTTTAAAAAAATTAAATAGTAAAATATATATTGAAGTTAATAGAATGCGGTAAAAACTATAAAAGCTGATTTCAATAAAATCTGATTATATAAAAAATAAGAAAATAAAATACATATATTCAATTTTTAAAATTTGATTATATAAGAATTAAACAAATAAAAACAGGTATTAAAAAAAAATTGTTCGAATTCATACATAGAGAAAATAAGTCATATGTATTAATAAATAAAATTATATAAAAAAATAAGAATAAAAATTAACTTGAAGAGAATTTTTATCAAAAAAATCAATTTTAAACAATAATAGTAGTTTATTTATTCTAAAATCATAAAGAGTATTATATAAATGTAAAAAAATATCATATATATTATATAATAGTCACTTTGTATAAAAAAAGAATAAGGATTGATTTTTTAAAATTTTAACACCTAATTAAATAGAAAAAGAACATAAATTGATTTAAAAAAAACAGAAAAGAAAAAAACATACATCTTGATGCACGGTGGGAGGAGATGAAACTGAAATTGTCAACCACAGATTTTTTTTGTATTCTTTGGCAAAGTAGAACTCTTATTTTGATCAACCTTGTGTTTGAAAGGAAAAAAAGTTTCATAAAATTTAACGTGTCTAATTACATAAATTCTATCTCGTTTCGGGTCAAGACACAAGTGACCGTGACGACTAAGAGACTAACCTAAATAAGCACAAATTTTAGTCTGAAAAGAAAATTTATGCTGATTATATGTATGTAAAAGAGGATAGAGTGTATAACCAAAAAATTTTAGTTCTATATATTTTAGTTTCTTGCCATGTAATAATTCAAACGATGTTTTTTTATTTATAATTGAAGTAGGCATTAAATTGATTAAATGAACACTAATTTGAAAAGCATAAGACCAATATTTGAATGGAATTGCAACATGTGCTAAAGTAGTCAATCTAATGTCAATAATATGTCGAATTTTATGCTCAGAAATACCATTATATTCATGAGTGTATGGTATGGGCATGCAATAGAATGAACAATACCAACTCGTTTGAAATATGAACGCAATTTTTTATACTTTCCACTCCAGTCCGAATGGAAAGATTTAATTGTGTAATTAAATTGTTGTTTATTATTTTGGAGATGGTATGAGGTTGAAGATGACCAAAAGGAGAATGTCAAGTTGCATAGGGAACACTTTGGCCTATAAATGCTTACTTTTGTGATGCAGGTAACAAATAGTGTCCATTCTCAATCATCTCGTGCAATAGAGTTGCCTTGCTCACCTGATCTTTTACCAAAAAATGAGATGGCTAAAATCTGGAGTCATATGATGCGTAGCACTTATGTCAGGGTACCATCCAGCGGGAGAAAAGGAAGAATGCATTAACGAATATGCAGGAGGCATATATGATGATGGCACCTTATGAGTGTAGCTGGCATAGCTTAATCATGCCAAGCAACATTAGCCTGAGGTGGCTTGAAAGATGGTTGGCATGATAGTGGAAAATGATCAGAAAATATCTCTCTACCTCCTTTTGCATTTAAGGACCGGCTAATGGTTTCTCTCTTCTATTTCTCCTCAATCTGACACAATAGTAAAAGGTTCATCTGGAGGTTTTAGAACCACACAATCTAGCAGCCAGATATGACTAAAGTGTGTGGAAATTTGTACAAATAAAATTAATATTAAAGTTAAACAACGTACAAATATGCCTTTTCACTGGTCTGGGAGTGAGAGAAAGGCTTCCCTTTCCTTTTTCTTTTCTTTAAAACAACTGTGAAGGGATCATGGACGGACAATGCTTAATTTTGGTGTGCGCTTGAGGCCTGAGGGGGGCTACAACCCTGTTTTTTTTTTTTTAGTAATTTTTTTGGGTAGTTTTTATTGGTATCAAGATTAAGCTAATTAATCAATAAATTTTATAATTTGTATGTTAATGGCATGTTGTCTTATAATGGATTAATAAAATGATTACATCACAACATGTGAATGTGGAACGGAAAGTGAATGATTTCACGCTTTTTTTTGAAATAGAAATAAAAATAAAAATAACATCCTGAATGGTTTCCTTTTTTTTCTATATATTTATAAATATATAGATATGATTTAATAAAAAAATAATAGATTTAATTTTGATTTCTTTAAAAATTAAGCTAAAAATACTCCATCACTTGTATTAAAAAAAAAAAAAAAGGCTGAACTTTAATCACAAATCGACTGCATTTAAAGCAAAGAATGGGTTACATTTACGTGGAAACAGAACCAAAACAAATGGAAGGTGATGCAAAATTTGGAGGACATAAAAGAGGCAATATTGGGATTTTGTTTTGAGCCAATAATAAAAAGCCGAAGAGAAGGTTGAGTGTCATGAATTGGAGCCATGAAGGCAGACAGACACAGGACAAAGAAAGAAAGAGAAAAGCAATAAAGTAGAGTAGGTGGAATGGTGGGTTTGTATAATAAAGCAAGGGGTGAGGTTCTGCTGCTACTGCACACTACAGACGCGGTTGAGAGAGGCTTAACTCAGGCTTTATTAATGTGAACTTGATGAGTATATATACAAGTCTGTAAAAAGAATCTATCAATAACTAATTCTAGCTATCCTTAATTAATCTTATGATTAGAAAATTAATTTTGTAATTAGTTACAGCTGTGCAAAACCAACTAAGTAACAGAAAAGGGAAGGTGTCATGCTTCACAAGTGCAGCAGCAAAGATGCAGGTGCGGGTCCGGATAAGTTCTGCAGGTGCATACTCGATGCTTCACGGATACAGCGAGTGGGAATGCGGGTGCAATCGATGACTTCCAATAGCCCCCTCAAGCTGCAGCATATAAATTATGGATGCAAAGCTTGGAAATAAGAGCATGAAAAGCGAGGAGCGAGGAAGAGACTTGGTGAAGCAATCGGCAAGTTGAGCGATAGAGGTGACATGTAAGAGTTTGAGGATTCTCGCTTGTAGTTTTTTGCGAACAACATGACAATCAATGTCGATATGTTTTGTTCGTTTGTGAAAGAGCGAGTTTTCAGCAATGTGAATGGCGGATAGGTTGTCACGAAGCGAAGAGTCGAATGAGGATGATCAATCTTCAAGTCTACTAGTAAATAAAGCGACCACTTGGATCTCACATGTTGCCGAGGCAAGTGCTCGATACTCGGCTTCGAAGAAGACCGTGAAGCCGTGGTTTGCTTCTGGATTTCCAAGATATAAGTGCATTGCCAAGGAATATGCGGAAACCACCGACCGACCTTCTAGTTGTAGGACATGTTGCCCAATCGAATCCGAGAAGCCCTTTAACCGCATTGCGGAAGCGAAGAGAAGAACAAACCTTGGCCGAGTGCGGCTTTAATGTATCTAAGGATACGATGAGCAAGCAAAAGGTGCGATTGAGTAGGGTGAGCTAGAAATTGAGAGAGCTGTCAGTACTTGCAAAGGACAAATCGAGTCCGGAGATGTTGAGATAGAGAAGTACGCCAATAAGCCTCCCGTAAGATGTGATATCTTCGAGAGGGCGATATCATCGGTAGCTAAGTGAGTGCGAGGGTGCATGGGAGTTTTGGCGAGCTTACAAGCAAGGAAGCCGGTATCACTTAGTAGTTCGAGAGCATATTTGCGTTGGCATAGATATATCCCGGACTTTGTTCTTGTAACTTCCAAACCAAGAAAAAAATGAAGATGGCCAAGGTCTTTGATCTTAAACATATGGTGCGAGAAACGTTTCAAATCATCAATCCAAGCCATACTATCACCGAGCAAGGATTATATCATCAACATAGACTAATGCAAGAATGAAGCCGGATGTGTTGGATTTAATGAAGAGAGAATGGTTAGAAGTTGCTCGTGTGAAGCCTTGCTGTAATAGAGCCTCCGAAAGTTTGAAAAACCACTCGTCGACTAGCTTGTTTGAGACCATAGATAGACTTTAATAATCTGCAAACTCGATTTGGTTTAGGAGAAGAATATCTTGGTGGGAGGTCCATGTACACTTCTTCATGCAAGTCACCATGAAGAAATGCATTATTGACATCCAATTGTTGTAAGAACCGGTTCTTAGCGACGACGAATGGCGAGGAGTGTTCTAACGAGTAGTAATTTTTGCAACAGGAGAGAAAGTTTCCAAGTAATCGATTCCATTTTGTTGAGTGTAGCCCTTGGCCACAAGCCTAGCCTTATGTCTTTCAATGGAGCCATCAGCTCCGTGTTTAATCTTATACACCCACTTACATCCAATGGATTGTTTGGAAGCGGGTAATTTAGTGAGCTCCCAAGTCTTGTTGTCTCGAAGAACAGTTAACTCGGCTCGCATGGCATCCGTCCAACAAGAATGATGAATGGTTTGATTGTATGTGGTGGGAGTGGAATGAGTACGATGTTAATGGCAAAAAGTCGATGGCAAAAAGGAACATGAGAGTAAGATAAAACGAATTTAAACAATGAGGAGAAGAGAGTAACGATGATGTAGATGCCCTCGAATGAGCAAATTTCATACCGATGTAGAAGAAGAGGAGGATTGAGTTAACAATGATGCAAGGTTGTAGTGATAGTCTTGAAGGTAGGAAGGGGTCATGCGAGTTCGGTGGATTTGCGTAGAGGAACGGGGAGTAGTGAAAGGCGCCGGGGAAATAATAGGAGATTGAGGTGCACCGATGTTAGTATTGGAGATACTTGTAATAGGAGAAGTGTCATAGAGGGGATCAATATGAAAAGTGGTAACGGGATAAGAAGAAGGTATATCATTACAAGAGGAGGGTGTATCCCGGTAGCAAAATGAAGGTGAATGAAAGGGAAAAATGGTTTCATGAAAAATAACATTTCGGGAGACAAAGAATTTTCTAGTGTGAAGGTTATACGACCTATATCCTTTAATTCCATAAGGAAAACCTAGAAACATGCACTTAGTGGCCCTACTCGTCAAATTTTGATCTATCTTTGATCAATTGTGGAAGCAAACATAAACAACCAAAGACCTTGAGATTTACGAATGAGGGTGGTTTATGGTATAATAAATCAAAAGGTGTATGATTATTAATTACGGGGGAAGGTATTCGTTGATGAGGTAGACGACATGAAGAACACAATCACCCTGGAAGGAAAAGGAAAGATGTGCTCGGAAATGTAGAGCTCTAGCAACATTTAAAATATGTTGGTGCTTCCTCTCCATAACATCTTGTTTTGTTGGGGAGTATAAGCACGTGAGGTTTGATGGACAATGCCTTGACCGGCATAAAAATCGACATGGCAAATTCTTGTCCCCGATCACTACGAATGCATTTAATAGCAAGGGAGAATTGTGTTTTAATAAAGATGCAAAAATGTTGAAGTAGTGATGCGGCCTCAATTTTAGTTTTCATGAGAAAAACCCAAGTAGCTCTACCGAAATCATCAACGATGGTCGGGAAATATTTGTGTCCATGAATGGTACAAGCGGACATAGGGCCCCAAATATCGGTGTGAATTAGATAGAAACAAGCATTTGTAACGAAGTATCGACGGGGAATGGTAATTTCTTTTGTTTAGCAAAATGACAAACATCACAAATTACATCGAGTGAACTGAAATAGAGGGATCTATAGCTTGTAGGAGTTTGATTCTAGGGGTAGAAACGTGGCCTAATTTGTTGTGCCAAATTTGAGAGTTAAGTGAATTATTTTGTGAAATGTTATTTATGGATTTAAGGGGTACGGTAGAAGAAGTTGAATGCAGGACGGTTGTATTTTGCGAAGTCGAGGATGAACAAGATGATACGGACCATGCGAGTTGTTTACCCAATCCAATCGTCCTCCAACATGCAAGGTCCCGAATAATGCAACGATCGATTTGAAAATAACACAATAATCGAGTTAGAGCAAAGTTTGCTAGCAGAGATGAGATTAAAAGAAAAAGTAGGAACGAGAAAGGCCGAATGCGGTATAAAATTAGGAGAAATTTGAACTTGACCAATGTGAGAAACGTGTGTGAGGTGGCCAGTTGGGAGTTTTACAAACGTATTAGTGATAGGTTTGTATGAGGTAAAATAATCAAAGGAACGAGATGATATGATCTGTTGCTCCCGAGTCAAGTATCCAAGTGTGGTTTTTAAATGTTTTAACATTGTTTAAGAAAGAACATGTGAAAACGGAATTACTTGACATTTCATCTATAGGAGCAAAATTAGAGGATATGGTCTTGATAAGAGTTACTATGAGAGTGGAGTTAGGTTGAATAAGAGCCATTAGCTTTGAATACCGGTCCCGAGTGAAGGTGATGCTCGCAGATTGAGTGTTCGCAAGCTAGCAGATTGATGTCCTGCGAGTGAATGTTTTGATTGGAATCTAGGTGATCTTCGGTAATTGGAGGAACATCTACCCGATTGATAGAACTTCATGTTGATCCGAACTTGTTCCTCATTCTTGGAGGGAAACCATGCTTCTTGTAACATTTGTCAACGGTGTGTCCTTCTGCATTGCGGAAGGAACAAACGAGTGCTTCGCAGAATAGTTCCTTTGTGGGTAAAACTTTCTTGGATTCCGAAGATGATTCGAAATCTTCCTTGGTGTCCGAAATAGCCCTTCCATAAAAGGCACTAGCGGTTGTGGTGTCATTGGACGAAGAAGAGCCAAGAGCATATATGAATTGCCTCTCATGCCGAGAAGCTAGAGCAAACACTTTCGTCGATCGAGAGTAGAGGATCCGGCGGCATGATTTGGGACTTGACGATGGAGAAATTGTCATTCAATCCCTTCAAAAATCTAATGACATAATCATTTGATCTATAGTTGCGAATGACGGTGAGTGCGGTACATGTGCACACAGGATTGCAAATACAAGAAGGAATGGGCCTAAGGTTCGTAAGTTCATCCCATAAAATTTTCGGATGAGTGTAGTACTCAAACAACGACGAGTGAGCCTTGGTGAAGAGAGTATAATTCTTCTTGGAGATCGGAGATGCGAAATGCATCTCCTTGAGAAAAACGTTCATGCAAATCATCCCAAATATCTTTTGCGGTATCTAACCATAAAGACACTATTTCGATTGACTCGGAAATAGAATGTAGCAACCATGACAGAACCATGGTGTTGCATCTTTCCTAATAAGGATAAAGATTGTGATTAGGGGTCGGCATCGGGATAGATCCATCAATGAATTTGATCTCATTTTTAGACGAAGGGCCATACGAACCGATCTTGACCAACTGTGATAGTTCGATCCAATGAGAGGAGTTGAAACAAGAACGGAGGCTGGATTTTCGTTAGGGTGAAGAAAATATGGACTTGAAGGAAGTTCTTCCGCTGGTCGTGGAAGATTTATGGGCAAAGTTGCCATTGATAATTTGTATAGAAAAGTGATGAACAAAGAAGATCAAGGAACGACAATGTAGTTGTTTAACAAACCAAGAATAACGAAACAATTGCCAAGTGCTCGATACCATAATGAAATAACAGAAAGAAAAGGTAGCCGGAAGGAAAAATTTCCCACTTTATTAATGTGAACTTGATGGGTATATATACAAGTTTGTAAAAGGAATCTGCCAATAACTAATTCTAACTATCCTTAACTAATCTTATGATTAGAAAATTAATTTTGTAATTAGTTACAACTGTACAAAACCAACTAAGTAACAGAAAAAAGAAAGGTGCCATGCTTCATAAATACAGTAGCAAAGATGCAGGTACAGATCTGAATAAATTCTACAGATGTATACTCTAATGCTTCACATATGCAGCAGTGGGAATGCAGGTGATATGCAGCAGTGGGAATGCAGGTGCAATCGATGACTTCCACTATTTTCCTTCCATTGCAAGGGGTCCCCTCTCCTCAATCTGCTTTTGCATTTGAGGACCAGCTAATGGTTTCTCTCTTCTATTTCTCCTCAATCTGACACAACAGTAAAAGGTTCATCTGGAGGTTTTAGAACCACACAATCTAGCAGCCAGATATGACTAAAGTGTGTGGAAATTTGTACAAATAAAATTAATATTAAAGTCAACAAACTGTGTTTCTACTAGTTGTTTTTTTAGGTTTTTTATTTTTTACTTTTTATTATTTTGTTTCCTTGACAATTTGCACAGACAAGTAGAGGCTGACTTGGATAGCCTTCTACTACTTGCTTTTATTTTTGTTTTAATTTTACCCCTTTTTTACCTACTTGATAGGCAGATGTTTTATTTTAACCTTTATGAATACGATTAATTATATTAATTATGAAATCAAGAAAGGATACAAGTACACTACATGAACAGGGAAAGGACCCAATAAGTCGATAATAAAGAACTTCCTAGCATCTACCTAGAGCTAAAACCAGGAGAAAACAGCAGATTTCAAAACGTCGTTACATAGAAAAATAGATAAAAGGTATTTTTCGGCACCTTCTTGAATTCCCTTTCTTTTAAACCACAAGTTCCAAACTTTTTCTTTCATAAGCAGAAAATTCAAACAACATTAATTACATGTTGAACTCAGCAGCCTGCAGACTTGACTGTCAGGTTGTGGGGCGTAGGTCCAGGAAAGGTCATTTTCTGGAAATTTATGTGGTAAATATAGCGTGTAAATGAAGTTCTTGAACTGACGATCGAATTAGAGAAGAAAATTAGGGAAGTAGAGAAATCTCATGAAGTAATTGTTAATAGTCGAACATACGGATACAGAGAATACTCTCATAGCATCCGTACGTGCATCGTGGTCGCTGATAAGTGTATATAATATGTTTTAATATTTTAAATAATTAAAAGATTTAGACATACAATAAAAATTATATAACAATAATTGTGATAATTTGAGAGGAATATTTTTTTATTTTGATCAATTAAAAAAAAAACATGTAATTAATTATTTATTTTAGTAAATCAAATCAGTTAAATCAATTTATATTAGAAGAGTGTTTAATTTTACTTAATGAGTCTATAAAAAATACAAAAATAATCATTAATAATGGAGATTTTTTTAAGTAAATAATAAAAAAATAAAAGCATTAGAAAAAGGGAAAAAAAACTAGGTTGGGCTCACACCAGGCCTTTAATTAGATCATTATGCATCAATTTCAACTAGTATATAAATGAATCTCGATTCAGCGGTGTTGCAGTGCAACCACCCATTAATTAGCAACGGATCCTAGATTATTTGATGCTGCTTTCACTGGAAATGTGAATGCCTTACTAGAATTTACTTCAACAAGATCCTCTCATTCTCCATACTTTGACACTCACTACATCCATCACACCTTTGCACATTGCTGCACTCCTCGGTCATGCCGAGTTTGCCATGGTGGTGATGCAATATTGTCCTCGATTTGCCACAGAAGTTAACCAGCAAGGTCTT
Organism: Dovyalis caffra; assembly: GCA_963924115.1. Classification (NCBI taxonomy): domain Eukaryota; kingdom Viridiplantae; phylum Streptophyta; class Magnoliopsida; order Malpighiales; family Salicaceae; genus Dovyalis; species Dovyalis caffra. The sequence goes on along the minus strand of CAWUPB010001168.1, from coordinate 2,878,362 downwards.
ACTCCCATTCACTTGGCCTCGGCAAACGGTCACTGGGAGATTGTACGGGATATGTTGGCTTGCAAACCTGATCTTGCTTTCATTAAAGACAAAGATGGAAAGAATTTCCTCCACACTGCTGCCACTAGAGGAAGAATTCAAGTCTTGAGAGAGGTATTTTCAACTGAATCAGCAAAAGAGCTTACATCGAATGGTGAGACTATTCTACATCTTGCTGTTAAACATAATCAATACCAGGCACTAGAGACTTCAATTCAGCTTGTTAATCAACACCAAATTGGAAACGAACTTTTCAATGCCAAGGATAAGGACGGCAACACCATCCTCCACCTTGCTTGTGCTAGAAAAGAACCACTGGTATGCTATCTGCTTTATATTCCTGCTAGGGAAGAAACTATAATATTTCAATCCTTCACTGTTTGACTCTCCATGCATATACATAGCATTGAGTTTTAGATTTGATGGCTTAGGCCTTTTGCTGATTGGTCCTTAGTTATTTACATGCTGCTTTCTTTATTTCTTTTCCCACAACATGGAATTTCTAACACCCCATCTCACCTACAACCCGTAAGCTTTTTCTAAGGTTGTTGCATGTTTGTTTTTTTGTCTTTTTAAGGTCTCCTTTTGTACCACACAATTGCTAGTCGAGAAATTTTATAATAATCAACGAATAATTATTAACGGCTACTGTAGACAAAAAAAAAAAAAAAGGTTGAAATGTTTTTATCGCTTTTTTTTTTCTGTCTGGATATTCTTTTTTTAAGCCTGATTTTTTCTGATAGTAAGAAGTATTTGTTTGCAGATGATGAGACTTCTAGTATCAGATCAGACTAATTTGGATTTGGATGTGAATGTGGGCAATTCAGAAGGACTTACTCCTCTAGATATCGTGGAGAGATCGATGATAAGTTCCAATGAAGATCAACAAATACAAGAAATACTTAAACAAGCTGGAGCAGTGCCGTCAGGAAAGGCACGAGAAAAAGACTCGAGACATTCAACAGGAAAAGATATTCTGGATCCAGTAAAAAATGGTATGGGTATTCTGGCAGCTCTGTTTGGCACAGCATGTTTCCAATTAGGAATGAATCCTCCAGGAGGTGTTTGGAGTGAATGGGCCACTGGCACCAACCCCAATAGTACTTTTCATGCAGCCTCGGTTGACAATAACAACAGTACTTATATGGATTTCTGGTTTTCGAAATTGCCAATGACAAAGTTGGTAGGTCCTTCCCATTTGAAAGTCAGTGAAGCTTGTCAACACAAACCTGGACTATCAATAAGTTGGGAATATCAATATAGGCATTTCCTTCAATTTAACCTATATAATGCAATTTGCTTTTTCTTGTCGATGTGGATCATTGTGCTTTTATCATCAAGTGCAATTTCCAGAAAGAATGCTCTGTCTTCCGTCAATATGCTGTCGACCATAATGTGGTTTCTGTTATTGTTTGCTATGATGGAGTTTGTAGTAGGGATGGCTCTAGTTACAAATGATGCGGTGGCTCGAAATATCGCGTTTCAAGCTGTAATTGTTGCTGCCGGCGTTCTAATTGCTGGAATTCCGGTTGCATTGTTTTTTCGTTATAGGTAAATAAATTAAATCATGATTGTCTGGTTTTGTAATTTTCATTATGCTCACGCTATTAATTTCTTCCCACACTTTAGTGTTTTTCATTTCGAATTATTTAATTAACATATTCCTTGCAGGTTATATTTAAGAATTATTGATCAAATCCGTTGGCTCTACAACATTGCTAAAGCAAAGGTCTTCAATTTCTTAATTCTCCATTGATGACTTGAATTTGATATAGGTTTTTAACTGCAAGATTTCCTTTGTAAGAAAACCAAAAAATATATCTATATATTTGTGACGTAACTACATATGTAAGGTTGATTTCAAGAGGCATATATATATATATATATATATATAATCTTTGTGTGTGCGTGTGAGTATATCTCTACTTATTAATTTTCATTTCATACATATGATATTACCTTTTCTTTTTCAGAAATACTTTGGTCTATGAATTTTCGAATACTCTTTATAATTGAGGCTTGTGATATGATTTTATAGTCTTCGTTAACATACTCCAAGTGAATGAGATTAAAGCTTGTATCGACCCACAACCACATTGTACTTGTTTTTTTATTAGAAAAACATCATATGATGATATTAGAAGAACATGAAAATATATTTTAGTTACCAATGGATGTAGGTTTCAATTAGAAGGATGAGGGTAGAGATACATGCCTTTTACAATGAAAAATAAGATTGATGACATAAGATTGATAACAGAAGAATTGTGAGTGAATGGGAATTGGCAGGGTGACAATTTTGTCCTGATCAACTCCTCGACAATATGATCACAAAAGCTAGAACCTTAATGTGTAGTTTAATATAGAACTTGGAGGCTAAAGTTTTGAATTAATGGTTTTTATTCATCCTTTTTTTTTTATTATCAATTTTTATCCTTTCAAATGATGCACATTATAGGAAGACACTAATAGATTTTCCATTACTTTATTTCCAAAAAAGGAAAAACAAGAAGAAGAAACCCTAACATAAATACAAGCCAAGCCTCACGTATTCAAGTAAGGAAAAACCATTCAAAAGTACTTCCTGTAAAACTCAACTATATATCGGCTGCTGTAATCACCTTTTAATTAGACCCTAACAATAGTAAACTAACTACGAGAAAGTTGCATGTAATCTATAGTTCAACTATAGGTCTAAACCCATAAAGTTTTCAACAAATTTCTCAAACAAAACCAAATGAATATGAATTAATGGACCTGCAATTCAAATGAAATGAGCTAATTAAGCCTTGAAAAGAATATCCGGTTCAATATATATATATATTTCCAGATACCTTAATTACCACAGTTTAAATCCACAGATTTCCATTAATTACTTAATTTCTTTAATTTCTAGGGGACTAAAATTATGACAAACAGTAACTGCTTGCGCATACCTTGTATTTTATATCTATTTTTGCACTAAAAACTGCAAGACAATAATTATAAACAATTTCACGTACATTCATAGCTATTACGTACCCCCTACCTTGGTCCTAATTAAAGATACTATCCATCTTTTCATTTTAGTATGTTAAATTTTAGTTTTGGGCTCGCAAGCCCAACAAATTCAGGGGACTAGTTGAAAATTACTAGGCCCACCTGTCCTCAGCTTTTTAAAAGGCTCATTATTTCAATAGAGGCAAAGAACACTATCTTTTGCATTTCACTGTACCTAATAATATATAGTAGTATGTGTACTAAAATCAGTCATTTTATTATTATTATTATATATACAAACCATTTAATTAACATATTTTTTTATTTAATATTTCTTTTAAAAATCAGAAACTATTACATGTTTTTTTTTCAGATGCGTGTCACAAGGTTTTGGTCTCTCGTCTTTTTATTTTTGTTTTCATTAGGGTAGCATTTTTCAAATGCGTGTACGAAGGTTTCGGTGCCTAATCTTTGGATGGAGAACGGCACGCCGCTTGTTATGTATCTGATTGCTCTGAATGGTTCGAAGATGCCCATTTTGGGAGAGACATTGAAGATGAAGTGAGAACTAGGGTTTCGAATTGGATTTAACTGGAGGGAAACGGTGATGGTTTTTTGTACTTTTAGTTGCTATTTGCTAATCGGGAATAGAATGGTAGGAATGGAAATGAAAATTTTATTCTCGCATTGTAGTTGTTTGGTTAAAAGGAATAAGTGAGAATGGGAATGAAAATTTACACACAACTTCATTTCACATAAGATGTGGGAATAAAAAATAAGGAATGAGAATGAATTTTTTTTCAAAATAATATATTTTATTTATTTATTATCCGTTAATTACTTTTGCCACCACCACCATTACAACAACCACAATCACCACCGTCACTATCTTCATCACCATCATTACTACCACCGCCATTACCACTACCACAACTATAACCACCGCCATCACCACCACAACCACTACCACTACTAACATCATCATAACCACCACCATCACCACAACCATCATTATCACAATCACAACCACCATCACTACCGCAATCATTACCGTCACCACCACCATCATTAGAACCACCACAATCACTACCATCACCTTTATTATTTTTATAACTATTATAGTTTAATAAAATTATTTTTTAATCATTATTTATATTTGTATACAAAATCGGATATTAAAAAATTTAAATTGCATTACGATTCCTTATTAGTATTCCAAATACGGTATTGAAATACAAATACCATTCGATTCCTTAATTTTAATTCGATTCCTATATTTTTATTCCCATCACTTTATTCCCGATTACCAAACGACATCTTAGGGGTTTAGAATTGAAAGAGAGAAACCCTAGCTAAAACCTTTTGATGAGAGTTTAGGGTTTAAAGGAGGAAAAAGAAAGATGGAACGGCAACGTTTACTAGTAAGGATTTACGCGAAATGTTTCTTGTTATTGTTTGGGCTTGAATTATTTGGGCGGGCCTATACCCATTATTTATTTTTGATGGACGAGGCAAGCAACACTTAGGCTTCATTTATTTGGCATAAAACAACTTTCATAAAAAAAATCAATCACTAAGGAAGTTATTTTTTAAAAAATTATTTTTTTAAAAAAATATTTTCTATTGTTTGACAATTACATGAAAAAGCTGTTGAAAAATATATTATAGCATTTGTTTGATAGAGAAAACTAAAATACAAAAATAATATGTGATTGTTATATCAACAAGTTTTGATAAAATTTCAAAAAAGTATATTCATAATTTCACAATATAAAATACATCTAAAAATTTTTAATAAATTTTTCATAAATATCGACTCTAAAATTTGAATTTAAAAAAATAAAATATATTTTTTTTAACTATCAAACCAATTCATCAAAATTACTTGGGACAAAATCAAGTCAATATTCACATTTAATAAAAAAAAAAAATTCTAAGTAATCCTAGCATTGTTATTTTGGAAACTCAATTAAGAATTCTTTTTTTTTTTTTTAAGAAATTGAACTGATAATTTAGTCTAAAAAATAATTTTATAAATTATTAGTTATCATTTGTAGATAACTATTCATTTGGTTTCAAAAGATTAACGTTAAAATAATTTGTAACTAATTATTCACTACAATTACCAAGAAAATTTTACAACTGATTAAAAGTATAAATTATTGATTTGGTTGCAAATGAATAGTATTGGAGAAATAATGTATTTATTAATGAATTAATTAATTTTAATTTTTTTACAAAAAGTCTGCAGTCTTGTAATAATCATTTTCAATCATATAAGTATAGTGTAAGTGGTGTTTGAGATAATAATAAAAAAATAAAGATAAATTATTGAAATATTTATTATAAAAATAATTTTAAGGTGTAAAAATGAATTTTAAGAATATTTAATGTATCTATAAATCAAAATATCAAATATTAGTAGAAATAGAGAAAATAATCAAACAATAAATAATAATTGATAAGGAATAATTAAAAATTAATTTGATATATTTTAAATGAAAAGAAGATAGAGAAAAAAATTGTTAAAATATATCGAGAGAGAGGTAAGTAACGCAAGGGTGAGATAACTCGTGAGAAGAAAATTGTTTTTCTCTTTTTAAACTAGGAAAACATTTTCTCAAAAATACTTTATCATTTTTCATTGACTGGAAATCATTTTTCGTTGACTTTTTTCTTAAATATGAAACAAATACTAAAAAATAAAAAAAATAAATTCCTAAAACTTATTTTTCTCTAAACAAACACAACCTTAGAGCACAATTTGTTTTTTTGAGCCGCATTGGCCCATATATTTCATTATAGTTAGAGAACAATTTGTTTTTTTGTTGTCGAAAAGAGCGAGTAAAAGGTAGGTAGAAATTCCTCCATTGCTCAAGGAATGCTCATCCTTTTGCATTCTATTTATTTAAATTAAGCCACATGTAATTATTTATAACATAACAAAAGAAAAAATGAAGCATATCAAATTTAACGTGTGATTGTCAATTAGTATATATATTTTAATTTAAGTTCTTTGAAAATTTTCTCATCAATTTTTGTAAAATTGATGAGTTAATGAAAGATATTTTATCAATTGTTGCTATGGGAATGATGGATTAAAAAAAGTTTAATTACAACAGTTTGTTGAAATATAGTTCATAAATGATACGAGAAAATGAATTTATAAAACTTTAAAATTGACAAAATGTTCTTGAAAAAAAAGCTAATTTTCAACCTTGTTTTTGGCTTTGTATTTCTAAACACATTTAAATTTACTTTTCAGCCAAAAAAAAAAAAAAAAAACTTCCACCATTCTTGAACCAAATCAATTTTTTATATATGATCATTGTAAGTTTAAAAAAATGCCAGACAACATATAATATATGTTGATTATCTATAATTAATCTTTTTAGTTTTGAAAAGTAAATTAATTAGTTTTTATTTTAAAAAATAATCGTTTAATTTATTAATCAATATTGACCTACTTAATTTAATTTTGCTTTATTTTATAATATGTTTTATTTTCGAATCCATCTTTCCATAATATTTATTTATTTTAAAAATTATTAAATAGATAAAAAAATTAAATGATTAGTTTTTGAAATAGAAGAATAATTAATTAGTTTTTCGAAACTAGAAAAATTAACTTCTAATTTTTTTTTTGATAGTAGAAAGATAGATCATTAGCCAAAATGACTGAGGTACAACTGGGGGCTGAGACCCCATACATGGTGACCTGATGTGAACCAATTGTCCTTACAAGGGTGTGGGCTCCTCCTCTTTCCCTCACTTCATTTCTCTCTCTCTCTCTCTCTCACTCTAATCTCAATAATTCCACGCACTTTCTTCACTTTCAAAATTTCAACCACATTTATAATTTATTTTTGGAATCTTCAGATGCCACCCTCCTTCTATGATCTTTCTTTAGTGCTCGCCTTTGCTTTTCACGGGATCCGTGTCAATGAAATAGTAATAATAAAGCGCCAAAATCTTCCGTGATAATAACCTAACTTTTGGAATCTTCAGATGCCACCCTCCTTCTATGATCTTTCTTTAGTGCACGCCTTTGCTTTTCATGGGATCTATATCAATGAAATAATTTTAAGCTTTTTTAAGCTCAAAAGGCAAGCTTCAAAAGAAACCCAGTAAGAAAATTATAAATCCGAGCAGATTTTTTGGCTTAGGCCAGCTCAATAAACAAGAAAGAACCAAACTTTTGAAGAAATGAAACAAAGGGGTGGACTTCGAAGTGGAAAAAAATATAAGAGGTTAGTTTGTTAAAAAGTGAGTGAATTTTCCCAGCGATAAATTCCGGCAAAGTGGCCGGAGAAATGGTGAAGAGAACAAAAAGCAGTAAAAAAGAAGAAACGGGTTTTCATGGGATAGAGTTTTTTATGAGTTTTTCAGATACCAAATGTTGAAGCTTTGCCCACTTTCTTCCCCCAACATTACTGAGACAAATTTCCTCCCTTTTCCTTTGCTTTCCTTTCTACGCTTTTGCCTTGCTTTCTTACACTTCTCTTTCTCTCTCTTTGCTTATTTTAAATTTTTTCTTTCTTTCTCTCTCCACAATATTTTAAACCTTTTTCTATTTCTCTCTTTATCAATTTCTATTTCGTTATGCCTATCTCTTTCTCTCTCTCTCTCTTTCTGCCCTTGAAAATGGCACTGATTTCTCACAGCGAAGCAGCTACCTTCCTTCCTTCGTTGTAAATGTGCATAACATAATTTTATAATTATTAAACATGATTAGCCTGACTTTTGTAACTTCAACTAGCAATATAGCTATAGAAAATGTGTGGGAGTAATTAAATAATCTACCTCTGAAAAAAAAAATATTTTCTAAACCTTTTTCTTGAAAAGAGTGATACAAAGCGATCAACCAACCCACTACAGGCAAAAAAAAAAAAAAAAATACATATATATATATATATATATATTTTTTTTTTTTCAAGACTTTTTTCTGAAAAAGAGTGATGGAAAGTGATCAACCAACCCATTTCTGAAAAAGAGTGATGGAAAGTGATCAACCAACCCATTACAGAATATATATATATATATATATATTCCGAGACTTTTTCTACAAAAGAATGATTTCTTTATTGGCCATTTGCTTTGACCATGACCATCAGTCTCCACTGTCCCTCTTTTCCATATCATGAAATTATGATATGGAAACAATTTTAGTTTTCAAGAAGAAATTGGATTTTATAATCCAGTCGGATGCCTTCAAATAAAGAATTTTTTCTTTTTAAAAAAATACCAAATTTACGGGCAAAATCTCCGACCTAGTTGAAAAAAAAAACTTTATTTCACCTCAAAATTAGAGATGTTTTGAGGATTTGTTTTTACAATTAAAAAAAAAACATACTTTAGCTCTTGTTTAATGTAAGAAGTGATGAATTTAGTATTAATTGATAAAAAAAATGAATTTAAAAATATTCGATTATCAATAAATATCAAAAAAAAAAAAAAATTAAAGAGATTTTATTCTGTGCACAAATTTATGAAGATGAAATTGTTTTTCAGCCTTTATTGTTCCCTTGGAAGACCTTGCATTAGTGGATGTAGATAGATAATGATATTTGTGTTCTCTTTTAATATATTTTGCAATTTAAATCCATAATGGCTTTGACAATTACATATTAGATGGAGATCATGAAGATAAATTCGAAGGCAAGCATTCGTGCATTCCATCACAACTATGATTGATTTGTTCAAAGGTTCATTTAATAGTTTATTGTTCTTTACAAAAAAAAAAAAAAGTAATGGACAAGGCACAATATAGTGTTGAATATTTTGACAATTTATAGAGCCTGCTAGTTCATTTGGTAAGTTCAATAGTTAGCCCTGTTGTTGGATCGAAATCTTAAGAGTTGTCGAATTGGTTTGATGATTAAAAAAATTTATTTACTTATCTGATTTTTCAAATCCCAACCTTAAATTTAATATTTAAAGAAAAAATTGGAATACATGGCTCCACGTGAGAAAGGCATCCTTACAATATTGTATCCAAGATCATATTTAAATAATTGCTCTGAATTATTACAACATGTGTGTCATGCATTCAAAAAGTACATGACCAAATAAATTCCTTAAAAAAGGCGGTGCCAAATTCTCAATTTCATAAAAAGGATAAAGCCATAATGTAGGAAAATCTTCTTGCACATCCTAAGATTAATTTATTCACACTCAATTAGCTAGTCTTTAATATATTTTTACTAAGTAATCTAAATTGCTTTCAATTTATCAGTAAATATATCAGTAAATATATTTTTACTAAGTAAATATTCTCCAATATATCATTTAGTCAATTTTCTCTATCTAAACTAACGAAAATACCCGTCCTGTAAGATACTTAAACGTCTCTTTATTTGTTAATAAATAAATATGAAAAATAAAATTTACCACCACATTCACACGAGGGTATATATTTCCGTTAGTTTAGATGGAAACGTCCCCCCGAAAGGATGGATTTAAAAATTACTTAAAATATAAGAACAAATCCCTTCTTTATTTTTGTTGAGAGACCTATCCATCAAAAACTTGACTCCCTTTAATAATTTCATGCACCCACTCATTTCACTTTAATTTCTGTCCTGTCTTTTCTTCTCCCTTTTCCTTCTTTTTTCCTAACGGTGGGTACCCCATGACATGTTTTCTCAAATATTTATACTATATATTTTACCCACGCTGTGATACGGATATAATAAAATATATAAAATTATTTAAAAAAATTATTTTAATTTGATAAAATATTTTATGATGTGAATATATAAAAATATATAAAATCAAAAGTGAAAAAAATATTTAAAATTTTTTAATATAATTTGAAATTAAATGGATGAGAATTTTTTAAAAATGACAAATTAAAGTAGTAAATTTTAAATAATAAAAATAATCAATAAAAAAAATAAAACAAAATGAGATGAAATTACAATACCATTAAAGTTTAAAATTAAAAAAAAATATATTGCATAAAAAAATTGAGGACCAAATAATTTTAAATTAATTGGATGAGAAAAGAATAAATAATATTAAAATAAATAAAAACTATCATTATATGTAATTTTAAATTAATTGGACAAGAATTTGAAAAAAATATGACTAATTAAAATTATAGATTTAAAATAATAAAAATAATAAAATAAATTAAAAAATGGACTAAATCACAATAAAATTAATATAATTAGATATATACTCTCTCTCTCCGTATATATATTAAAAATTTAAAACTCATTTAAAAAATAAAAAAAATTATTGTATGTATTAACTAACTCATGTAAGAAGTTAAAAAAAAAGTGTATATATATATATATATATATATATATATATATATATATATATATATATATATAAGCTCCTGGTTGCATTGTGCAACCAGGCTGCACATAATTTAAATAAATAAATAAAAATTAATTGAGGGAGGCCAGCGTGGTTGGCTTGTGCAGGCAGGCCAGTGCGCTTGGGCCTACCATTGCAAGCTCCAATAGGTCGTCCAAATATTGAGAGTCAACTTTTAGATATTTAAAAATTGAATTTCAACATTGTTTTTTTTCTCAATACCTCTAAACGATCGTAATAAAGCCAATAAACACATCTAAAACCTTAAAAATCATTTTAATACATACAAAAAAATACAAAATAAAAAAATATTAAAAAATTGATTTAAAAATTAAAATTTGAGAAATCAATTTTTAAATAATTTAAAACTCAGAAGAATGCAATTTTTTTTCCTTTCTCTTTCTAATAGTTTCTAATACTTTCACAGTTAAAATTAATGAAAATTATATATTAAAAAATCAATTTTAAATAAAAAATAATTGAAAACAAATTCAATTCAAAATTAAAAGTTGAGAAATCAATTTTTAAATAAAAGCAAATGGCTACCTAATAGCAAATTAAAGGAGAGAGATCCTAGATTCAAATGCCATGGAAAGCAAGCAGAAATTCCAATAAAGGACCAACAAATCCCTTCTTTTATTCTTGTTGAGAGACCTATCCATCAAAAACTTGACTCCCTTTAATAATTTCATGCACCCACTAATTTCACTTTAATTTCTGTCTTGTCTTTTCTTTTCCCTTTTCCTTCTCTTTTTCCTAATGGTGGGTACCCCATCAGATGTTTTCTCATATGTTTATATAATTATCTCTAGAAAAGTATTTCCCACTAAATTAACTTTATCCTCATTACAAAATTTAATGTCCTCATTGACCCCAAGTCTTATTTTAATTTTCTCACATCCACTTTCTCTTTGTATTTTCTTTTTTTCTTTTTTTTTTTTTTCTGAGGAATCAATGCCATGTGGCCAGGAGTCCCTGCATGCTAATGGAAGAGAGATCAATTTAAGTTAGGCCTTTTTTTTTTTCATGGTCTTTACAGCGGGAGATGGGAGAGGTTCGACTCCGTGCAGCGTCTTGCATGATGCATGAGGTTGCAATCATTGTACCAGAAACCTATTGGAAATTTTATTCACACTTGCCCATCAAATTATTGAAACTCATGCTGGCTGGCATGGTAGCTTTTTTAGCGACTTACCACAGCAGTTCCTAGGAAATAATTGATCTTTGATGGAACTATACCCTACATGATATGATAGTAATTTATTGGCCAAGTCTGCCGGCCAAAGACTTTTTTTCTATCTTTCTGTCTGTGAAATGTGAAAAGTCAGAAAGGTAAAGAGACCCATTTTACTAAATTATAATAGCAATGAACTTGCCAATTAAAAAGAGGGGAATCTTGAAAGGTGCGAAGAAATATTTTGATATATTATTCCATATATAATTAGTCGACACTCTAGTGCTGTAGAACACCTTCTGTTAGCTCAAAAAGAAAGGAAAAGGAAAACAATGGCAACTCTGCATTTAGTAGTGTTTCAGGTCTTGCTGTTGTTATGGTCATTTAATGATCCATTGCTGATTGCAGAAGCACAAAGCAGAATGACACAGTATGGTTGTGAACCTTTCTGTGGTGCGATTAGCATTCCATATCCATTTGGAATGGGAAAAAAGAATTGTTACTTAGAAGAAAGCTACAAAATACATTGCAACTCTTTAGAGATGCATTGGTGAGTGCAATAGGAGGGGACAAAGCACGTTGTATTAAATTTGAAGGAGGAGGCATATGGGGTGGAGGAGTTACTGTCTTATTTGATGTAGGAGTTGTCGGAGGGGAGGAAACAAAATTATTGGAGGGTAACGAAGAATGAGATAAAGATAAGATTAAAGTGGTAGAGCTATGCTGCGGCTTTGGTAGAAAAAATTATTTTATAATTTTATAATTTTTTAATTATAATTTTTTATTTTTTATTTTTTTTAAAAATAAATCATTCTTCTTTATGGATTAATTTTAAAATAAAAATATAATAATTTTAATTAAAATATTAATCAAGAATTAAAAATTCTTTTAAAATATAATTTTCATAATATTGTATTCCAAAAAATAAAGTTATAATTACTTGGATAGACTTTTATAAAAATTAACAAATGAGAAAAAAAAATCTTATTTAATGTTCATGAGAAGATTAATTTTTGAAATTATATGCACAACGTTACGACAAATAGAACAAAATCATTTAAAAATTTTATAATTTTTTCATTATTTTATAATTTAATTATTACATTTTTTTTTTTTGTGCTTTTCATAAAATTTATGCTTAAAAAAACATGCTTTATTCAAGAATTCTTAAATAAAAATTTACAATAATTTAAACCTTAAGTATTAATTAAAAATTCAAAAATAAATACTTTAAAACTATATTTTTTTATATATAAGAATGTATCAAAAAGATGAAGTTACAATTAATGTATAATCTTGCATAAAAATTAGCGAATGAAAAAATAAAAGCTTATTCTTATTTAATATTGGTGAGAAGATTATTTTTTTTCAAATATGTGCATTAGATCTATATATATTTATCTACAAAATAATCAATACAATTAACATGAAAAACTCGTATTTGAATAATTAGTCGATTCCATTAAAACATTATTTTAATTGTTTTATTTCAAATAAATTGGTTCTACAATGTTAAAAAAATATATTCATGGTAAATAATTTATATTATGTTGGAAGATATATAGTTAATTTTAAATAAAATCAATGATTCAATAGTTTTTTTTTAACGTCTTGACTATATCTAGTGAACTGAGACAAATTATTTGAAATACACTCGTTAATCATTTAGAATAAAATAATTATATATTTATATATACGTAACTATCATTTAAAAATTGTAAGAATTCATGATATATATCATGTCAATTTATTTTTAAAAAAGAAAAAAATATTTTTTAAAAATTTTATTCAAAAATCAAACATAGAGAAAAATAAATTATATTTATCGGTAAATAAAATTTTATATAAAAAATATTAATTGAATGAGAATTTTCATAAGAAATGATAAATTCAAAGAATAAAATTTAAATTATAAGAGTATATAAGCTGAAGTATATGTTAATTTTAAAATATAAAAAGATAGTATATATATGAAAACCCATAATAAACAAATTTTAATATAAAATTTAGAAAAAAGAAACTAAAAAATATTTTTTAAAAAATTAAATAGTAAAATATATATTGAAGTTAATAGAATGCAGTAAAAACTATAAAATTTCAATAAAATTTGATTATATAAAAAAATAAAAAAATAAAATACATATATTCAATTTTTAAAATTTGATTGTAAGAATTAAAAAAATAAAAACAGGTATTAAAAAAAATTATTCGAATTCATACATAGAAAAAATAAGTCATATGTATTAATAAATAAAATTATATATAAAAAATAAGAATAAAAATTAACTTGAAGAGAATTTTTATCAAAAAATCAAATTTAAACAATAATAATAGTTTATTTATTCTAAAATCATAAAGAGTATCATATAAATGTAAAAAATATCATATATATTATATAATAGTCACTTTGTGTAAAAAAAAATAACGATTGATTTTTTAAAATTTTAATACCAAATTAAATAGAAAAAGAACATAAATTGATGAAAAAAAACAAAGGAGAAAAAAACATACATCTTGATGCATGATGGGAGGAGATGAAACTGAAATTGTCAACCACGGATTTTTTTTGTATTCCTTGGCAAAGTAGAACTCTTATTTTGATCAACCTTGTGTTTGAAAGTAAAAAAAATTTCTTAAAATTTAACGTGTCTAACTACATAAATTCTATCCGTTTTAGGTCAAGACACAAGTGACCATGATGACTAGGAGACTAACCTAAATAAGCACTAATTTTAGTCTGAAAAGAAAATTTATGCTGATTATATGTATATAAAAGAGGATAGACTGTACAACCAAAAATTTTTAGTTACGTGTATTTTGGTTTCTTGCCATGTAATAATTCAAACGGTGTTTTTTATTTATTTATTTATAATTGAAGTAGGCATTAAATTGATTAAATAAACACTAGTTTGAAAAGCATAAGACCAATATTTGAATGGAATTACAACATGTGCTAAAGTAGTCAATCTAATGTCAATAATATACCGAATTTTATGCTCATAAGTGTATGGTACGGCATGCAATACAATGAACAATACCAACTCGTTTGAAATATGAACACAATGTTAGATACTTTCCACTCCAGTTCGAATGGAAAGATTTAATTGTGTAATTAAATTGTTGTTGATTATTTTGGAGATAGTATGAGGTTGAAGATGACCAAAACGAGAATGCCAAGGGAACACTTTGGCCTATAAATGCTTACTTTTGTGATGAAGGTAACAAATAGAGTACATTCTCAATCATGTCGTGCAATAGAGTTGCCTTGCTCACCTTATCCTTTACCAAAAAATGAGATGGCTAAAATTCAAAGAAATAGCTATCATTAGTAGTAAATTTTTTGACCGACAGAGGAGATTTAGTAAGATTAGGAACATGATAAACATCTTTCAAGCATGAAATTTTTATTGGTAGAAAGTGAAGGGTAAAAGGCAATACCAACACGAGAAATCGGCAAACCTTGATGTCCATTACCTATAGTTATCTGATTTGAACCCTTATAGTCTGTAACATTAGATAGAGTAGTGAAATCTGGAGTCATATGATGTGTAACACTTATATCAGGGTACCATCCAACGGGAGAAAAGGAAGAATGCATTAACGAATATGCAGGTGGCATATACGATGATGGCACCGTATGAGTGTAGCTGGCATAGCTGAATCATGCCAAGCAACATTAGCCTGAGGTGGCTTGAAAGATGATTGTCGTGGTTTATAACGGCTTCTGCTCCTATATGCGGCATGATAGTGGAAAATGATCAGAAAATCTCTCTCTGCCTGCTTTTGCATTTAAGAGCATCTCCAATGGTGCTCTTTACTTTTAACTAGCATTTTTAATGTAAATAGAAAATATCATTAATTATATAAATAGAAGATCAATATCCTCTCTAATGCTACTCTCTATTTAACTCTTTATTTTGATAAAATCTATAAAACCCATAGAGACTTATTGGTGAAGAGGTTGAGTGGCATTGGAAATAGTAATTTTCATTAATAAAATATAAGATAAAGAGTCATTTGGACTCTCTAGTATTGGAGAGCCAAAAACACTCTTTATACTAATTTTAAAGATAAAGATTATAATAAAGAAAGCATTGGAGATGTAATTTAGATCAAATCTCTTTATTATAAAGAAAAATCTTAATATAAAGAGAGCATTGGAGATGCTCTGAGGACCGGCTAATGGTTTCTCTCTTCTATTTCTCCTCAATCTGACACAAGAGTAAAAGGTTCATCTGGAGGTTTTAGAACCACACAATCTAGCAGCCAGATATGACTAAAGTGTGTGGAAATTTGCACAAATAAAATTAATATTAAAGTTAACAACGTACAAATATGCCTTTCATGTCTCTCTCTCTCTCTCTCTCTCTTTTTTATTTTTTGTGAATTGTTCAGGAAGTCTAATTAACTCTATGCTTCTCCAAGTCAACAAACTGTGTTTCTACTAGTTGTTTTTTTAGGTTTTTTATTTTTAACCTTTTATTATTTTGTTTCCTTGACAATTTGCACAGACAAGTAGAGGTTGACTTGGATAGTGCCTTCTACTACTTGCTTTTATTTTTGTTTTAATTTTACTCCCTTTTTTACCTACTTAGTAGGCAGATGTTTTATTTTAACCTCCATGAAATCAAGAAAGGATACAAGTACACTACAGGAACAGGGAAAGGACCCAATAAGTCGATAATAAAGAACTTCCTAGCATCTACCTAGAGCTAAAACCAGGAGGAAACAGCAGATCTCAAAACGTAGTTATATATAAAAATAGATAAAGGTATTTTTCGGCACCTTCTTGAATTCCCGTTCTTTTAAACCACAAGTTCCAAACTTTTCCTTTCATAAGCAGAAAATCCAAACAACATTAATTACATGTTGAACTAAGCAGCCTGCAGACTTGACTGTCACGTTGTGGGGCGTAGGTCCAGGAAAGGTCATTTTCTGGAAATTTATGTGGTAAATACAAAGCTAAAAATGTTATAATTCTAGCTTGACTTGATGAATAGTGGATTTCCTTCCAATTAAGCTGCGATTCCACCGCTAGCACCTCTCGGTTGAATTAAAATTATATAGAAAAGCCTATATAGCGTGTAAATGAAGTTCTTGAACTGACGATCGAATTAGAGAAGAAAATTAGAGAAATCTCATGAAGTAATTGTTAATAGTCGAACATACGGATATAGAGAATACTAGCATAGCATCCGTACGTGCATCGTGGCCGCTGATAAGTCAATATAATATGTTTTAATATTTTAAATAATTAAAAAATTTAGACATAACATAAAAATTATATAACAATAATTGTGATAATTTGACAGGAATATTTTTTTATTTTGAACAATAAAAAAGAAACAAAAAAAGGAAACATGCAATTCATTATTTATTTTAGTAAATCAAATTAGTTAAATCAATTTATATTAGAAGAGTGTTTAATTTTACTTAATGAGTCTATAAAAAAATAAAAAATAACCATTAATAATGGAGAAATTTTCTTAAGTAAATAATAAAAAAAAAGCATAAAAAGGGAAAATTATTTTGATAAGTGATTAATAAATAAAGAAAAAAATAAAAGCATTAAAAAAAGGAAAAAAAAAACTAGGTTGGGCTCACACCAGGCCCTTTCTCATGGGTCTGGAGACAACCAGACCCACGTTTCTGAGTTGGCAATATGGCCCAGCCATAAAAAAATATAAAGACCTTTTTGCAATAAAAATTAAATTAGGGACCAGTTTGTTTAAATTAAATTATAACTTGAAAGACCAACGTACGAAAAAGTGGACAAAATGACAAAAAAATCATATATATTATATATATATATATTAAGTTAAAAAGAAAAAAAAAATGAAGTTCTGGTGATTTTTGAATCCCTTTCAACACAATTATGAATTCTCTGGCTTTGTACTTCCAATCACCAGTATGTTTGTAGACTTGATATCTCTATCTATGAAAAAACACATTCTAATGCACCCTAAAACCCAAAAAACCGAATCCTCCTCTCTTTCCCACCCTGAACATTATGGACTTTGTCTTAACGCAAATAAAGTGTAGGGATTGTTTAGTAAAAAACAAAACTCCAAGAATCAAAATTGTAAAATAGTACATAAAATTTTCAATAAAATCAAACTATTATTATTATTATTATTATTATTTTAAATAAAAGTAGGTCGCTTCAAGCCGAAACGGCTTTAAACTACATCGTGTTGTTCACTTAAATAGCAGCAGTTTAGCTGTAGTGAAACTTAGCATTTTCTATAATGTATGAAAGAGAGGTTTTGTATCAAGTGTTGAAGCAGCATGACTATCCAAACTAGAATCTGTGGATGCAGTAGGAAGGTCCCAAGGCGCCTCCATTCCTTCATTTATATCATATTCAGTCTCTTCGGGAACAATGAAGTCCTCTTGTACTGATTTATGACGATTTCCATGTGATTTTTGAATCCCCTCCAACCCCATTGCGACTTCTTTCATTGTAGGCCTTTCTTTCCCGTTTAACCTCAAGCAGCTCATAGCCAAGATAGCTACCATCATCATATCTTCCTTCTTGCCAAGCTTCATAACTCGAGGGTCAAGAATGTCATACAGACGATTACTCTCCATGGAGGCAATGAAATATGTAGCTAAACTTCTGCCTTCTTCTTCTGTCCTTGTGAAAGAGATCGCCTTTTGCCCAGTAAGAAGCTCGACTAGGACTACACCGAAGCTATAGACATCACTCTTGTCTGTGAACTGGCTTGATTGGAAGTACTCTGGATCCAAGTACCCAAAGGTGCCTTGCACTAGAGTTGTGACATGAGTTTGGTCAATGGTTACTGACCTTGATGTCCCAAAATCTGCTACTTTGGCTCTGTACTTGTCGTCCAGCAGTATATTCGTCGACTTGATGTCTCTATGGTAAATGGGGATGGAAGCTGCCGAGTGCAGATAGAAAAGTGCCGCTGCTACCTCTGTTGCAATCCTTAAGCGCATCTCCCAAGTTAATGGGATTTCCTCATTTGGGTCGTGGAGGAACTCGTAAAGGGTCCCATTAGGAATGAATTCATAGACCAACAACGGAACTTCGGTCTCCAAGCAACAGCCCAAAACTTTAACCACATTTCTATGGTTAATTTGGGATAGAATAACAACTTCATTAATGAACTGCTTGAGTTTTCCTTCATCGAGTATCTTGGATTTCTTGACTGCGATGATTTTTCCATCTGCCAACATCCCTTTGTAAACTGTTCCTTGGCCTCCTTGGCCGAGCATTCTATTCACATTGTAGCGGTCAGTGGCCTTGTCTAATTCTTTTGAGGAAAACATTTTGATTTTCTCAACATTGACTTCTCCTGAAGAGAGTTGCTCTTGAAGCAATAAACCACCATTCCTTTTGAAGTATTTTTTCTTGAGTTTTTCCCTCCTCTTTCTCTTGACTACTTTGTACAGCCACCATAGACCAATGAGTAGAAACAATGCTCCAAATCCCACTCCAACACCTGCATGATTCAAAAAATTACAAACAAGGATAAAGGTTAATTTTTTATAGTTCAGCAATGATCATCTGTTTTCTGGAATCAAAACGATACTTAGAAAGGGGCAGGCAAAATTGCAGCTAATTCTTTCCAGAACAGAACTCAGAAAAACAAAATCTGTTTGTTGCTTCAGTAACGCTCCTGTATCTGCAATTATTTAATGCTGCGGGGATGGTTTTCTGGTCATAAGCACTTGCATCTTCTGTGACTTCCTAGCTCTTATCCATAACTTCGATTTTGTAAACGTATTTTCAACTTGTTTGGGCAAGAAAGTCTGTATTCTATAACATCAATTTGTTTCCTTTCAAGTTTCCTCTAGCTCATCTCTTTCCAAGACCAGTTTGATCTATGTTTACGCTTATAAATAGTCAATTATGACATTAGTAGCACTAGAAGGAGACGAGGCAACAACCTAGCTTTTGTTTGACGACACTTTTCGATGCCAGTCGATTGTTTTCTTGGCCCATTAAAGTGTGACATAATCTGTATGCATTTAGTGCCCCCAATTAATGAGTGTAGATCTATGTTAATATACAGATTGAAAAACAAATTCCTTAGTGTCAAAATCTCCCCTTTTTTTTTTCATCTCCCCATTGTTGGAATTCTCAATTTTTGTCGTGAAAAGAACGGATGGTATTAACATTTTTCAGGTTCTAGATGATTATGTCTTGGTCATAGCAACAAGTATTCTTACTGGTATAGAGTGAAAGTGCAACAACATACCTAGGCCGGCCATCTTAGCTTTGATATTCCGCCGGTAAAAGCTGAGTGATGCACCCTCTGCCACAAATGGAGAAACAGAGTTTTTTCAGTACCCCAAATAACAGTAAACTATGCAAGAAGAATTAATAGACTAGGAAATGCTAACACGAGTTTACCTCGACAAACACCATCAAGATAAGGATTTCCTCCGAAGCCTGCTGTGCAAGAACATTGAACTGTTGAGCTCTGGTTGGTTGAATTGATGGAAGGATTCAGAATTTCACAATGAGAAGTATAACTTGAATTATCGAATGATCCATTCTTGACAAGTGATTCAAATACCCTTTTGTCTATCCCCCAATCAAGCTCTACAGGAACATAGTCCCAATCTCTCATGTAATAAGGGGCCTCGTTCTGTCCGTAGTAACCAATACCATACGCTCTTTCGTTGATCCAAATTTGATAAACTAAATAGGCATACCTGCATTCAGTATCTTCCCTCTTTCCTTTCCCATCATCCACACCTTTCAAGGTTACATTAAAAACCTTGAGATATGAAGGAATCTTGGTCTGGCAACAGTTGATGCCAGTGCAGGTAGTCATTGCGCTTTCACTATTCTTGTCACAAATTGATATGCACCCACCAATAGTTGATTGATTCTGGTTCATTAAGGCCAGGTTGTCGCAACCCCTTGCAATGAAGTAATTCCATTTGGAGAAAGCAAAAGGGCTTCCTTCCAAGTCAACAACTGTGTTTCTTTCTTTGCCGCCACAATTTGCGAAGACAATTGGAAAGTCTACCTCAATAGTGCTGTCGTCAACCCAAATACGTCTCACCTGCAGATCAATGCCGTTTACAGTAAGTATGGGAGCTGCACTAGTAGAGTTGCAGCGTAGTTTGAAACTTTCTTCTAGGTAACATCCTGCTTTCATTCCAAAGGGATATGGAATCTCAATGCCTCCACAGTAAGGTTGACAGGCAGGCCGTGTCATAATCTGTGCTTCTGCAATAAGCAATGACCAGAACAACAGTGTGGCGGGAAACACTACTGACTCCACAGCTGCCATTCTTTTTCTTCTGTTTTCTGACAGTAGCTTTCTTAACAGAGAGAAAGTATAATGCAGGCTTTTAATTACTTGGCAAGTTCCCTGTCATATAACAAGTTTTCCAAAATTGTCTTACCCTTTCTACTACTTTTTCCCCTCTCATTTCATGCGTAGAAAGTTCAAAACCATATTGAGTCTATAGAACCACATATTGAATTAAGCTGCCAGACTTGACCATGTAAAATACATTATCCTATTGTGGGGTATGGTTGCAGCATCACTCAATTTCCAGAAAATATAGTTGTAAAATATGGTTAAAAAATCCTCATGCTAGCTAGCATGATCCTTCAATTCTAGTCCTTCCCAATTTGCAGGAACTCCAGCTAAAACTTCTTGTTTTTTGGATTCTAGCAGGGTACATATTGCTTGATGATCGAATGTGTGAATCGAAAATCCTATATTCAAGATCTAGTTGGACCATATAGATCGTTAACCGGATCATATATGATAAATTCAGTCAAAAATGAATTAAGTTAATACATTTGTACTAATCAACCAACAATTAGTTATATATTAGAGTTGAATTGATATGATTTTTATTGTTATTTTTATATCACATGAAACTGGCTTATTATACGCCATCAATGGCCAATCATAGTATATAGGTCCCGTAATAAAATATTGCACCATGAGCATCGATTCAGATGCGTAGTTCATTTTGTTTAAAGGAAGTTAGTTTGAATTGATCAATTAAGTACTTATTGCGTTTTCACACAATACAACAAGTGCATGCCATTGGCAATGCCGGCCGTAAGTTTTTAATTTTTATTTGTTTAATATATGAATTTTTCAGACTTGAATATTTAATAGATTATTTGGATTAATATGTGTTTTGGTTTTAATAGAGGAAGTTAAGATCTGGAAGTGAATGGATCATTGACTTGTATGTTTATTTTTTTAGTACCATCAGCAATGCATGCTATTTTTATTTGCTAAATGAATTATATATATATATATATATATATATATATATATATATATATATATATATATATATTTGGAATAAATTTAGAAAATGTTTGAATTTTTTATTGTTATTTGGACTTTGTTTGTTCGATTTACAATATGTTTGAATAATTAATGATTTTTTATCATTATATTTTTAAGATGTTGATTAATGAATTTGTATTTAAATTTTTATGCCTAGTATAGTTTTATGCTTTAATCTTATTTAAATAAATAATTATTATGTTTTATATAGACTAATTCGGACCATTTGGATTAGAAGGACTTTTGATGTGGACCAAAAGGCCTTGGAATTTATGGAGCGGCACAACATAGTATTGTGATGGGATTTGGGATTTTTGGACCTAGTTTTATGAGAAACGAGCCGGGGATCAAAACTCATCGGCTTTGCCTATGATGTACATGTTATTTTTATAAAAAAACATCATTTAGACCCTCAAATTGCTAATTTACTATTCTCGTCCATATAATAGCGAGTTTTTAGGATTTTTCCTATTTAATTTTGGATTTTTAGTGTTTGTTTCCCTTTCAAATTGTTTTAGGGTTTTGACTTGAAATTTAGTATTTATGTAAGATGTTTAGGTTGAAAAAATGCCACTTTTACTTGCTTAATAAATTTTATAAGAGAGTATCTCAAAATTTTCAATTACCGAGCATTATTTGTATCAACGGAATTGAAGCATATTTCCCGGTATTTATCCGCAAATTAACAAGTTATAGTAGATTGGTACCGAATATCAAATCAACGGTAATTATCATTCTTTTGTGAGTTTTTGCTACGTCGGTTGATATCGAGCCCGGATATTGCTTTCCGATCATGCCGTCGAGGAGACGAGCAGCAGCGATAACAAGATGTGGATGACTCGTATGAGCACACCGATGTTGTGCGTTTAAAATAGCGAGTTGAGTAGCTAAATGATAGGATGGAGCGGTCCCTGCAGCGAGTTAGGGATGCTCGGTCTAATAGATGGATACGCCGACGATGAACATGGATATGGGTCCTAGAAACCATAATTGAAATCACCATTGGGAGGCATAAAAGCTGACCAAGAAGACGATGAGGATGATGAGAAAGTCCTAGCCGGGAGGCATCGAGTTCCCATAAGGGGCCCGACAATAAAAGGTGGGGGAGTGGTATACGGACGGAGATTCTCGAATTTCATGACACTCTTCAAGTAAAGGAATTTCTAGATTGGTCGTCGACAATGGAGGAGATTTTGGAGTTTAAGGATGTCCCCGAGGATAAGAGGTACCCTTTGTAGCCACCATGTTTGGAAAGAGGACGATTGGTAGATGGGAGTAGGCGAAGGCGACTAGAAATCGGATGGGTAAGCCTAAGATTACATCTTGAGAGAAGATAAAGAAATACATGCGTATCGCCTTCTTACCCTATAATTTTTAGAGGATGATATACCAGCAGTTACGGGATTTGAGACAGAGGGCTCGGTCGGTAGATGATTACACGGCGGAGTTTTACCGGTTGCTAGCCTTGACGGAGGATCGGTTGGTGGTGAGGTATATCGGGGACCGAAACCACGGATTAGGGACTCCATTAATATGTTCAATCTTGTGTGTCTTTAAGCGACCTTTACGAAGGCATTACCGGTTAAGAAGCAATCGCGTTGTTCTAGCAGCTTTACTAACCCCTTTAGTACGAGAGGCGGTAGTGGCGATAACGAGTTAAGTAATGGTGGTGGTAGTGTAGGTCGAGCGAGGGGCGATGGTAATAGGGGTCGAAACGACCCCGTTGCTTGGACGATCTGGTAGAATAACTAGTAACAACATAAAATGCTTCGATTGTGGTGAAATTGACCATAGGCGATCGAGTGTCAAAAGATAAGAAAGAAAATGCTTTATGTTGATATAAAAAAAATATGATAAAGCTAATGATAAGTTAGCTAGTGAGCCTATCTATGATGATAGAGGTGCCCTAGAAGAAGAGATTATTATCGAAGATGAGGGGATGACATTGGTTGTGAGGAGGTCTTGCCTAATCCCTCGGGTCACCGAGGATGATTGGTTAAGGAGTGACATCTTTTAGTCCACTCGCACCATTCGGGGTAAGGTATGTTGCTTTGTCATTGATGCTCGTTAGTTATGAGAATATTGTGTCCGATAAGGCAATATAGAAATAGAGCCTCAAAACAGAGGAATATCCGAGGCCTTACAAGCTGGCCGGGCTAAAAAGGGAGACGAGGTAACTCGTTTCTAAGCGTGCTTTATTGTCATTCTCTATTGGTTCCACATACAAGGATGATGTGTAGTGTGATATGGTTGTCATGGATGCATGTCATTTGTTGTTGGGAAGGCCATGACGAGTATGATAGGAGTGTAACCCATAAGGGGCGGTTTAACACTTACGGGTTCCTAATTAATAGGGTGAAAATTATGCTCATCCTAGCAAGAATCCGGTTGTTTCCAAGCCTACGGGAGACGATAGTAAGTTGTGTCGTTGGCTCAATTTAAGGAAGAGGTGCGGGATTCGGGAGTGATTTATGCGGCTGATAGGGAGGGAAGTCGAAGCCGAGGTAGTAGTGTCGGAGGTAGTGGCCACTTATTATGATAGAATTTTATGATGTGTTTCGAAAGAATTGTCTAACGGGTTACTCCCATTACGAGATATCTAGCACCATGTTGATCCGGAGCCTAGGACGATTTTGTCCAATAGACCCCATTATCGGATGAGTCCTAGTGAGCATGAGGAGTTGAGGAGACGAGTTGAAGAGCTACTTGCTAAGGGGCATGTGCGAGAGAGCTTGAGTCCTTATGCCGTACCGACTCTATTGATGCCAAAGAAAGATAGTTCTTGACGCATGTGTGTGGATAGTCGTGTTATTAATAAAATTACAACTCGGTACAAGTTCTCCATTTCTATGATTGGATGACTTGCTTGATCGAATCGGTAGGGCAACGATCTTTACTAAGCTCGGATCCGAAGAGTGGATATGATCGGATACGCATTAGGCCTAGAGATGAGTGGAAGATGACCTTTAAGACACATGAGGAGGCTGTATAAGTGGTTAGTCATGCCATTTGGGTTATCAAACACGTCAATCACTTTTATGCGTGTCATGAATCAAGCCTTGAGGCCATTTATCAATAAATTTATTATTGTTTATTTTGATGATATTTTGATTTATAGTGTTGATCCGAAAGTCCATGTTGAACATTTGAGGGAGGTTTTGACGGTGCTTATTCGAGATAAGTTTTATGCAAGCAATGAAAAAATATATATCCATGAAACCCAAGTGTCGTTTCAGGGCTATGTAATTTCGAGAGATGGGTTGCGGGTAGATGAGTCCAAAGTCGAGATGGTGAGACAGTGGCCACGGCCTAGCGATATTACGGAGGTTCGACATTTTCATGGGTTTGCTTTTTTTTTTTCTTTTTATCAACACTTTATTCCTTACTTCGAGCAGATCATAGCCCCGATTATTGATCGCATGAAGGGAATAAAATTTACATGGTCCGAAGAGGCATAAGAGATGTTTCGACAGATTAAAGTATGATTGACATCTACATCGATTTTAATGTTGCAAGATTTTATGTAACCATTCGAGCTACACAATAATGCATTGAAGTTGGGTATTGAGGCGGTGTTGAGCCATAATAGCGGACCAGTAGCCTACTTCGGTGAGAAACTGTTAGGTGTAAAGCTTAATTACAACACTTATGATGTGGAGTTCGAGCGATCAAACACTAAAGGCATTACTTATTCCATAAAGAATTCATATTGTATATCGACCATAAGGCGTTGAAGCATCCGCACAAGCGAGGATAAGGTATCAGCAAAGACATGCAAGGTGGGTTGCTTACCTACAACGAGTTCACTTTTGTGGTTAAGTATAAGGCTAGGGTCACTAATAAGGTGGCGGACGCACCGAGTAGGAGGAGTTGCTTGTTGACACGTATGCGAATCGAGGTACCTGGTTTAGATTCATTTTGTGACTTACTTGATACTAATCCATATTTCTCTGTTGTTTTGAAGAAGGTCCACGCGGGAAAGAAGACGGAATTCCTATTGCATGATGGGTTAATGTTCAAGGGAAATCAGCTTTGTGCTCCGATTATCGCTTGCGTGTTCGGATTATTAAGGAGCTACACGGGGAGGGTCATGTAGGGAGAGATAAAACATTGCAACTAGTTCGGGCTTCGTACTTTTGGCCTACCATTCAAAAAGAGGTGGATAAGTTTGTGCGGTGATGTCAAATCCGCCAAGTGTCTAAAGGTGCTTGCTACTAATGCTTGGACTTTACATGCCGCGCATGTACCTTCTTAGCCTTGGGTGGATGTCGGTATGGATTTTATTTTAGGACTACCTTGAACACAACGAGATAATGATTCCATCTATGTGGTTGTTGATCATTTTTCTAAGATGGTTCATTTTATTCCTTACAAAAGATGACAAATGCTATTAATATTGCTCGTTTTTATTTCGAGAGGTGTATCACTTGCATGGTCCACTTCGTATCCATTGTTTCGACAAAGACACGAGGTTCCTCGGTCATTTTTGGTGCGGTTGTGGAAGATGGTGAATACATAGTTAAACTTTAGTAGTGTCTATCATCCACGGACGGATGAGCAAAATGAGGTTGTCAATCGATCTTTGGGAAACTTGCTTCAATGTCTAGTTGGTGATCATGTCAAGAGTTGGGACTAGAAATTACGTCAAGATGAGTTTGCTTATAACCATGCTCGTTAACAAGAGTACGAGATTCAACTTTTTTCGGATGGTTTATTCTTTGATTCCACGTGGGCCTTTGGATTTGATGCCACTGTCGAGCAAGACTAAGATCCATGATAAGGCAACAAATTTTATGACGGGGATACATGAGATTCACAAGATCGTGCATGACAACTTAGCTCGGTCTTATGCAAAGTACAAAGCGACTATCGACAAAAGGCATTGTCATGTTGAGTTCGAAGTGACTTCGTGTGGGTCGTCCCGACCAAGGATCGTTTTTCCGTAGGAGACTATAACAAATTGGCAGCAAAGAAGATTGGTCTCGTGGAGATAGTTAAAAAGATCAATCCCAATCCCTATCGTCTCAAGTTCGCCTTGTCATATTCATACTGTCGATGTGTTCAATGTCAAGCATTTGATTCCCTTCCATGGTGACTTTTCCGAGGATGATGATGCTATTAATTCGAGGTCGAACTTTCTCTTTCCTAGGGGGAATGATGTGGACCAAAAGGCATTGGAATTTATGGAGTAGCACGACGGGGTATGGTAATGGAAGTTGGGATTTTTGGATTGATTTTTGGACCTAGTTTCGTGGGAAACGAGCCAAGGATCAAAACACATCGGCTTTGCCCATGACGTACGTATTATTTTCGCAAAAAAAAAAAAATGTTTAGGCCCTCAAATTGCCAATTTACTATTCTATCCGTAAAATAACGAGTTTTTAGGATTTTTCCTACTTAATTTCAGATTTTTAATGTTTGTTTTCCTTTCAAATTGTTTTAGGATTTTGACTTAAAATTTACTATTTATGTAAGACGTTTAGGCTAAAAATGCCATTTTTGCTTGCTTAATAAATTTTGTGAGAGAGTATCTTAAATTTTTCAATTACTAGCATTCTTTGAATGAACGAAAGTGAAGCCTATTTCCTAGTATTTGTGTGCAAATCAATAGGTTATAGTAGATCGGAATGCGAATATCGGATCAACGATAATTATTATTCTTTTGTGAGTTTCTCGCTACGTCAACTTTGTAGTTCATAATAAATTTTTTTTTTGGACTATTTACATTATTTTAAATAATTTAAAATTTTTGATTTTTTTTTTTTTTTGGAAAAATATAAACGAAAAACCAATATTTGGGTTTCATAAACCAAAAACTAAACACAAATTAGGTTCTAATTCGGTTATGTTTTTTTTATGTGTTTGATTAATTGAAAATGAAACAAAAAAATTGAATTCTCTTCCCTATCCTTAAAAGATAGACCCCAGCGTTTGCTAATGCTCATGTAAACACCCCCACCCCCCAAACGAAAAAGAAAAAAAAAAAACTGATGCTTTTGTTGACATGGTTTGTTATTTTTAATTTTTTGTGAACATGTTTATTCAGTAAATTATAAATTAGTTTCTCTAATTTTTAAAAACAAATTATTAATCCTTCATATTTTAAAAACTAATTATTTAATTTTTTGTTTTTAATTTTCTTTTAACTTAATAGTTTTTTCCTTTTTCAATGGGCTACGAGACGTGGGTAATGATAAACATCTCGATCCACTGCTGTATTTTGGCTTTGACATTGGATAAGTTTACTTGTCCAGAAATTAACAGTATCCAAAGACTTGGATAATTTTTTGCAGGAACCATCAGAAGAGTCCTGACTCATTCTCTGTTCAAAGCGAAGGCAGGAACAAGCCATTACAAATCATTTATTTATTTGATGGGCTTGACTTTCACTTTGGAGCACTGCTACTCTTGTCTCTATTTAAAGGAAACATAAAAACGTGTTAATATCAGTATGCTACTAACGTACTTTTACCGTTAAAATTAATCAAACTATAAGAAAAAAAAATCAATTTTAAATAAAAAAATATTAAAAAATTGATTTCAAAATTAAAAGTTGAGAAATCAATTTTTAAATAATTTAAAATTCAGAAGAATGCAATTTTTTTTCTTTCTCTTTCTAATAGTTTTTAATACTTTCACAGTTAAAATTAATGAAAACTATATATAAAAAAATCAATTTTAAATAAAAAATAATTGAAAACAAATTCAATTCAGAATTAAAAGTTGAGAAATCAATTTTTAAATAAAAGCAAATGGAAACCTAGTAGCAAATTGAAGGAGAGATCCCAGATTCAAATGCCATGGAAAGCAGGCAGAAATTCCAATAAAGGAATAACAAATCCCTTCTTTTATTCTTGTTGAGAGACCTATCCATCAAAAACCTTGACTCCCTTTAATAATTTCATGCACCCACTCATTTCACTTTAATTTCTTTCTTGTCTTTTCTTTTCCCTTTTCCTTTTCTTTTTCCTAACGGTGGGTACCCCATGAGATGTTTTTCTCATATGTTTATATAATTATCTCTAGAAAAGTATTTCCCACTAAATTAACTTTATCCTCATTACAAAATTTAATGTCCTCGTTGACCCCAAGTCTTGTTTTAATTTTCTCGTTGTATTTTCTTTTTACTTTTTTTTTTCTGAGGAATCAATGACATGTGACCAGGAGTCCCTGCATGCTAATGGAAGAGAGATCAATTTAAGTTAGGCTTTTTTTTTTTTTTTTTCATGGTCTTTACAGCGGGAGATGGGAGAGGTTCTACTCCGTGCAGCGTCTTGCATGATGCATGAGGTTGCTACCATTGTACCAGAAACCTATTGGAAATTTTATTCACACTTGCTCATCAAATGATTGAAACTCATGCTGGCTGGCATGATAGCTTTTTTAGCGACTTACCACAGCAGTTCCTAGGAAATAATTGATCTTTGATGGAACTATACCCTACATGATACGATAGTAATTTATTGGCCAAGTCTACCAGCTAAAGACTTTTTTCTATCTTTCTGTACGTCTGTGAAATGTGAAAAGTTAGAAAGGTAAAGGGACCCATTTTACTAAATTATAATAGCAATGAACTTGCCAATTAAAAGGAGGGGAATCTTGAAAGGTGCGAAGAAATATTTTGATATATTATTCCATATATAATTAGTCGACACTCCAGTGCTGTAGTACATATAGCTTCTCTTAGCTCAAAAAGAAAGAAAGAAAGGAAAAGGAAAACAATGGCAACTCTGCATTTAGTAGTGTTTCAGGTCTTGCTGTTGTTATGGTCATTTAATGATCCATTGCTGATTGCAGAAGCACAAAGCAGAATGACACAGTATGGTTGTGAACCTTTCTGTGGAGCGATCAGCATTCCATATCCATTTGGAATGGGAAAAAAGAATTGTTACTTAGAAGAAAGCTACAAAATACATTGCAACTCTACCAGTGGAGTTCCCACGATTTCAGTAAACGGCATCGATCTGGAGGTGACTGACATATCCGTTTATGACAGCACTATTACGGTCAACTTTCCGGTTGCCTTTGCAAATTGTGAAGGCAAGGAAAGACAAACTACAGTTGTTGACTTCGAAGGAAGCCCTTTTGTCTTCTCCTCCAAATCGAATTACTTTTTTGCAAGGGGTTGTGACAACCTTGCCTTGATGATCCAGAATCAGACAACTGTTGGTGGGTGCATGTCAATTTGTGATAAAAATAGTGAAAGCGAAATTACTAGTTGCAGTGGCATCAACTGCTGCCAGACCAGGATCCCCTCATATCTCAAGGTCTTTAATGTAAGCATGAAAGGTCTAGATGATGGAAAGCGAAGAAAGGTGGAAAAGGAATGCAGGTATGCCTATTTAGTTGACCAAAGTTGGATTAACTATAGATGGTATGATTCCTTTGAAGGGAGTAATGCCCCTTCTTACGTGAGCGATATGGACTATCATCTTCCGGTAGTACTGGATTGGGGGATAGACAAAGAGGTATTTGGATTACTTGTTATGAATGGATCATTTTCTAATTCAAGTTACTCTTCTGAGTGTGAAATTCTGAATCCTCCCATTAACTCAACCTGGCAAAGCGCTACAGTTCGATGTTCTTGCGCACCAGGCTTTGTGGGAAATCCTTATATTTCTGGTTTTTGTGAAGGTAAGCTCCTGATTATTTGTTTATTGCATTACATTTCTATTCTATAGGTTCTTCTTGCATATTTTACCTTTATATGGTGTACTGGTCAACTCTGTTTCTCCATGTATGCAGAGAGTCGACGAGTATACCGCTATTACCGGCGGAGTATTAAAGCTAAAATGGCAGGCCTAGGTACGTTCGTTGCTGCATGTGCATCCTATTTCATGAAAAAAATTGAATACTATTTGCTATGGCAGACATTTGAATTTTGGCTTTAAAAGATAGGTGTTTATTCCATTTGGTTAATTTATAATTGCAGGAGTTGGAGTGGCATTCGGAGCATTGATTCTACTCATTGGAATATGGCGGTTGCAGAAAGTATTGAAGAGAAGGAGGAATGAAAAAACAAAGAAAAAGTACTTTAAAAGGAATGGTGGTTTATTGCTGCAAGAACAACTATCATCAGGTGAAGTCAATGTAGAGAAAATCAAGATGTTTCCGTCAAAAGAATTAGAGAAGGCCACCGACCGTTACAATGTGAATAGAATGCTCGGCCAGGGAGGCCAAGGAACAGTTTACAAAGGGATGTTGGCAGATGGAAAAATCGTTGCGGTCAAGAAATCTAAAGTACTTGATGAAGGGAAACTCAAACAATTTATCAACGAGGTTGTCCTTCTATCCCAAATTAACCATAGAAATGTGGTTAAAGTTCTAGGCTGTTGCTTGGAGACAGAAGTTCCATTGTTGGTCTATGAATTCATTCCTAATGGGACCCTTTTCCAGTTTCTCCACGAACCAAACGAGGAATTCCCTTTAACTTGGGAAATGCGCCTAAGGATTGCAACAGAGGTAGCAGAGGCACTTTTTTATCTCCATTCAGCAGCTTCCATCCCCATTTTTCATAGAGACGTCAAGTCTACAAACATATTGCTTGATGAGAAGTATAGAGCCAAAGTAGCAGATTTTGGGACTTCAAGGTCAGTAACCATTGATCAAACCCATGTCACAACACAAGTACAAGGCACCTTTGGGTACTTGGATCCAGAGTACTTCCAATCAAGCCAATTCACAGACAAGAGTGACGTCTATAGCTTTGGTGTAGTCCTTGTTGAGCTTCTTACTGGACAGAAGGCAATATCTTTCACAAGGTCAGAACAAGAAGGCAGAAGTTTAGCGACATATTTTCTAATGGCCACGGAGAGCAACTGTTTGTTTGATATTCTTGATCCTCAAGTTAAGGCTCAAGGAAAGAAAGAAGATATAACGATGGTTGCTAACTTGGCTAGGAGCTGCTTGAGGTTGAATGGAAAAGAAAGGCCTACAATGAAAGAAGTCACAATGGTGCTGCTGGGGATTAAAAACTCAGAAGACCTAATCGCTCAACAAGAGATTGAATATGACAGAAATGAAGTAATGGGAGCTCCTTGGGACCTTGTTTCTACATCAACAAACTCTGGTTTGGATATCTGTGCTCCTTCATCACAAGATGAAAAACCACTCTTACATACATATTGAAATTAGTGTTTGAACTACTAAATGTTTTACTTTGTTTGTGTATTTGTGCTCCTTCGTCACCTTTTTTGTGTGTTTTATTTATTTAATCTTCATTTTAAAGAGCTTGTTAAGAATTGTTAATGTCCATTTTGAAAAAAGAAATCAAAGATTTCACAGGTGGGATGAAAATTAAGCAATCATGGAAGAGAACTGTGATCCACAACATGTAAAGGTCTAAAACAATCGAAAAAACATGATGAATTAGATATTTCCATATTTCGTGCTTCATATTTTAGTGCTGTAAAACTTCTCTAAAGCCTAGTCCTAAATTCTTAACTTTCAACCATACTAACGAAGGTTTTTCCTTCTTTCCCCCTTTTTTTTTTTCAAAAAAAAAAAAAATCAACAATTTCTTTTGACTGAAAACAACTGTGAGGAGCCTACCTTGCGCAAGACTACTGAACAACCAGAAAAACAAATTCACATGAATGAATTATATTTTAACATGTTCTGATGTTTTTGTTTGTTTGAGAATTATAACCTTAATGTTTGTTTGATATCTCCTCGAGGAGCATCTTCAAGCTTCAATAATCAAAAGATTAAATTATTATAAAAATCAAAAGATTTGACGATAAGATAACATGCTAGGATTAGATTGAGGTTTGCCCCATAATTTTCTCAATGGTGGGGCTCTTTTATCACCTTTCCTTTGTTTTTCTTTCTTTGCTTTTCTGTTTTTATTTCCTTTCTTTCCTCTCTTTTCTTCATCACTGACTCAAATAAAGAACTAACTAGTTTTCCTATCTATAAATTTTTTTAAAAATAAATTGTTATAATAATTTAAAAAGCAAGTTTAAATCAAACGGAAAAAAAAAAAAAAAACAATGCCTCTAATAATGAACATATTTTTGTTTTGCTATACCCTACACAATGTGATAGGAATCCATCTGGTCAAAGTATGGCTGCTCCGTCCAATACAATGTCTTTAGTTTACTTAAAAGTCATTTTTTTCATCATTTCTCCAGAGAAAAGACAAAGGCAATTCTTATCATAATTAATCTTGTGTCATGGAATTGATTCCACATTTGCATATATGGGCTGGAAAGTTTTTGCATATGTGGTTCATGATTGGCACGAGTTTTTTTCCAACGAATCTCCAGTGCTTGATATGCATACAATAGTGCAAACTTTTTGTAGGTGCCTTCTCATATTTTTCAATAACCTTTCCCAATATTCTTAAAGAAGATGTAAAACCGAAGGCATGTTACACAATGTTATATATAAGAAGCAATCATTTGGTCCAATTGTGACTGCTGTGGGATTGATCTGCTTTTCAAATTAATGCTTTTAATTACTAGTACAAAGCATAAAGTCATACGCGTGAAACCCATTTTGGATTGTTAAATAGATAGCAAGGAACTTGCCAAGTAAAAGAAAAGTGCAGACCTTGAGAAATTTTTGCATATTCACACGCTTAGTTCTGCTGGATATATAACCGTGGTACTTTACAGCCTTCTTCTGATCTGCCAAAACAAAAGAATAGTTAGAATGGGAGCTGTGCAGTTTGTAGTGCTTCAGCTCACACTGCTGTTGCTGATGTTTTGGTCATTTAGTGATCCGTTAGTTATTGCAGAAGCACAGGTACCTATAGCAAACTATGGATGTCGAGATTCTTGTGGAAATGTTACGATTCCATATCCATTTGGAATGGAAAAGAAGGGTTGTTACATAGAAGAAAGGTTCAAAGTACATTGCAACTCTA
The DNA here is from genome assembly GCA_963924115.1 of Dovyalis caffra. Taxonomy (NCBI): domain Eukaryota; kingdom Viridiplantae; phylum Streptophyta; class Magnoliopsida; order Malpighiales; family Salicaceae; genus Dovyalis; species Dovyalis caffra. The sequence goes on along the minus strand of CAWUPB010001168.1, from coordinate 2,844,674 downwards.
CTAGTGGAGTTCCCACAATTTCAATCAGCGGCATTGATATGGAGGTGACAAATATTTCTGTTGATTACAACACTATTACAGTCAACTTTCCAGTTGTCTACGCAAATTGTGAAGGCAAAGACAGTAAAAGCAGTACAGTTGTTGACTTGGAAGGAAGCCCTTTTGCTTTCTCCTCCGCAGAGAATTACTTCATTGCAAAAGGTTGTAATAACGTTGCCTTAGCGACCCCAAAGAATGAGGACTCTCCTAATCCTTGGTGCGTGTCATTTTGCGACAAAGAGAGTGATAATGGCCCTGACATGTCTGGTTGCAGTAACATCACCTGGTACCTGAACAACATCCCCTCACATCTCAAGGTTTTTAACGTAACTTTTGAAGGTTTTGATGACAGGAGAAAATCAGGCAGCAGCAACAACAGCAGGAAATTAGAGGAATGCAGGCATGCCTTTTTGATAGAACAAACACGGGTTGATAACTCTGCCCCTGACATGAGGGATGTGGACTTTGTTCCAGCAGTGCTAGATTGGGGGATTGATAATGAGATATTTCGACTCTTTGTGGAGAGTCAAGGGTGTCATATTTCAACCTCTATTCATAGATGTGGAGCCTCTGGTCCTCCCATCGATTCAAGTTCCCGACCAAACTCGACGATTCGATGTTATTCCACACTTATCCCTGATTATCACAATCCTTACCTTGATAGTTTTTGTGAAGGTAAACTCCTCATCACACAAACATTTTCCTTCCCTTTATTTGTTTTTTTTTCTTAATCGAAACTGGTTGTTTTGGAATGAGATTGAAATTTCAAAAGGGTCTATATGAAGTACTATTCTGTTTTGTTCTTGCATTGTTTGTCATTGAATAAAGCACTGATTGACTCTGTTTCTCCATGCATATATACCAGGGAAAAGAAATGGCAACCGGACTAAAATGGTGACCATAGTTATGTTGTACTATGAACCAAGTTTGAAATTGGGAATCAATAGGTTCTTGGTTCCTCAGTTCTTAACAAATTTCCTATTCGATTTTGTGCAGGTGTTGGAGCTGGACTAGGAACAATGTGTTTTCTCATTGGTTTATGGAGACTGTACAAAGTTTTCAAAAGAAGAAGGAACAAAAAACTGAAGAAAAAATTCTTTAAAAGGAACGGTGGTTTGTTGCTACAAGAACAATTATCTTCGGGTGAAGTCAATGTTGAGAAAATCAAAATGTTTAGCTCAAAAGAGTTGGACAAGGCCACTGACCGTTACAATGTGAATAGAATGCTCGGCCAGGGAGGCCAAGGAACAGTTTACAAAGGGATGTTGGCAGATGGGAAGATCATTGCAGTGAAGAAATCCAAAATACTTGATGAGGAAAAAGTCAAACAGTTCATAAATGAGGTTGTCATTCTCTCACAAATTAACCACAGGAATGTGGTTAAGCTTCTAGGTTGTTGCTTGGAGACTGAAGTTCCATTGCTGGTGTATGAATTCATTCCCAATGGAACCCTTTTCCAGTTTCTCCACGACCCTAATGAGGAACTCCCATTAACTTGGGAAATGCGCTTGAGGATTGCTACAGAGGTAGCAGCCGCACTTTCCTACCTACATTCAGCAGCTTCCATCCCCATCTACCATAGAGACATCAAGTCGACCAACATACTGCTTGATGAGAAGTACAGAGCCAAAGTAGCAGATATTGGGACTTCAAAGTCAGTTCCAATAGAGCAAACTCATGTCACCACTCTAGTACAAGGCACCTTCGGGTACTTGGATCCACAGTATTTCCAATCGAGCCAGTTTACAGACAAGAGTGATGTTTATAGCTTTGGTGTAGTCCTAGCTGAGCTACTTACTGGGCGAAAACCGATATCTCATACAAGTTCAGAAGAGCAAACCAGAAGTTTAGCAACATATTTCCTTATTTCCATGGAGGACAACCGTCTGTTTGATATTATCGATCGGCAAACTATGATGCAAGGGAGGAAAGAAGATATATTGATGGTTGCCAGGTTAGCTACGAGCTGCTTGAGGTTAGATGGGAAAGAAAGGCCTACAATGAAAGAAGTCACTACAGTGTTGGAAGGGATTCAAAAATCACATGGGAATCAAACGGCAGCAAATGATTTCGACATTCCACAAGAGATTGAATATGGTAGAAATGAAGTAATGGATTTGCGTTTGGACCTTGCTTCTACCTCAATTGACTCTGTTTTGGATATTGATGTGGTTTAATCACAGCATATAAGACAATGATTTGCTTCTCCCTCGATAGCTAGTCTCTGTTTTTCTTCTTCTTTGATGGCGAGGATATATACTTCTAATCATGATGTGTTTGTTTAATTTAATCCCATTAGTTTGTTTGTTTGTTTTAGAATTATTACCTTTTCAAATTATATACGACGAATCAAAGTCTTCTGAAATTGTGGTTTTAATTAAAGAAATCTTGCAAATATATAGTCCAAGCAATGCAACTAAAGAATCTTTACATTCCTAAACTTTGTGGCAAGACAATTAATAAGGATGAATTTAATCCCCTAAAACGTAGGATCATCATCAACCTGTTCTACGTCAGACAACATTTCTTCAACATCGACTTCTGTTAAAGACAATCCTTCTTGTAGCAATAAATCATAATCCCGCTTGAAGAACTTCTTCTTTAGTTTCTCTATCCCCTTATTTTCCTTTGCAACTTTGTAGGTCCACCATGTGCCACCAAGTAGAAACAACGCCCCAAGCCCAGCACAAATGCCTGCATAAATCAAGAAATAAATAAATATTAATAAAATTGATATTTTACGGACTGAATCAAGAAACTAATATAGTTGGGAACTGATCTGAATGAATTTAATTATCAGAAAAGATTTCTTGCAAGTTGCAATGTATTTAGTATTGTTAATGCAAATTAAAATTAGACAATATGTTGTATATAGGGCTGAGGGACATACCAATAAACACCTTTTTAACCCGAGATTTCTTGGCTTCAGGTATTATGCAGCCGTAGCCATGATTAAAATTTACACAGATCAAATTATCCTTCCAACAATCGTTGAAAAGAGGATCCTCACATTCATTAATATCTGAACATATTGACAATGAAACAGAAGTTAGTAATAAATAAACAAACAGTTTAGTTATTATTTTTTTAACAAAAATGGAAGCCATTGAATTCTGTAATTAGAAGGCTTGAAATTCAATTTTACAGAATTGAATATGGAAGGCAAGCTGAAATGGCAATAACCAAATACACATGCAGAGGCCATATCACTCTGGATTACTTGAAGGGCTATTTGATTTTCCCTATGAGAGTGAAAGCAAAGCAGATTTTTTTATACAAATAGAAAAACATTTATGTCTGATGAAGAGAAAGTTTACCTGAACAACCAGCAGGAAGATAAGGATTCCCATGATAGCCACCGCTGCAAGAACATTTAATCATGGACTTTTGATCATTGCTTGGAATGTTTTCGGATTTGTAAGTTCGACAGTAATATGTTTCATTATTTGGCAATGATCCATTCCTTTGAAGAGAGTCAAATATCCAATAATCTATCATCCAGTCTAGCACCACAGGAACGTAGTCCATAACTGTCACTGAGTAGGGGATCTCCAGGCTACTATTGAGCCTATCGCTGAACCATTTTTTATCTACTAAATAGGCATGCTTGCATTGATCCCTGCCTCTTCCTCTAACATCATCTAAATCTTTGAATACTGCATTGACAGACTTCAGATGGGAGGGGATTTTCATCTGGCAGCAGTTGATTCCATTGCAACTGGCATGATTTAAAGCAGAGCTGCTGCTTTTGTCGTCGCAAATGGACATGCACCCACCATAGATAGAGTCATTTTGTGTCAACAAGGCAATATTGTTACAACCCACCACAACAAATCTGTTCCCTTTTTCTGAGTACACAAAAGGGCTTCCTTCCAAATTCGCAATCATTGGATTGCTTTCCTTACCTCTACAGTTTCTTGAATAGAAAATCGGAAAATTGACCTGAATGGTGCCTTCATCAACAGAAATTCTCAACACGTCTAGATTGATGGCGTTTATGGAAAGACTAGGAGTATTTTTGGCGTCGCAGTGTATTCTGAACCTCTCATTCAGGTAGCAACCGGCTTCCATTCCGAAGGGGTACGGAATGTCAACGTTTCCGCATTGAGCTTGGCAATTAGGCTTTGCCATGGATTGTGCTGCTGCAAGCAGTGCATCTAATGGCGCCAACAAAAGAATGATCAGAAACACAAACTGCACAGCCATTCTTTTCATTCTTCTTTCCTTTCCTGCAAATTTTGAATGGAGATGAAGAAAAACCTACCATATTTATATATTCCTTCTCAGATCACCCTCTTACGTGTCTGATCATGTTCCCATCTAGAAGGAAGTCGTCTAGCAGTCAATATACACTTTGTCATAATTTGGATATGAGATTGACTCCCCTCCGTTTACTTGGACCGAGACAAGTCAGTCAACTAAAATGTCAAAGTTAGAAATAATTAATAATTGTCCTTCTAGAGAGAAAAATATATATATATATATATATATATATATATATATATATATATATATATATATATATAGTTTTAGAACTAGCTCAATACCCGCATATTACCCCAGATAAGTTTATCATTTTCATGTTTTAATATTTTAAATAATTTAAAAATAAAAATATAAAATAAAATTTAATTAATACTCATTGTAAATATATATATATATTGAAATATTTCTTAGGAATATTTTTTATTTTGATAGATAAAAAATATCTGTAATTAATTAATAATTTAAAAAAAAATCCAATTAGAAGGAGGTGTTTAATCAATTTATATTAGAAGAATATTTAATTTTAGTTCATGAATATTTATAAAAATAGAAAAAGTAACCATTGATGATGGAAAAAAAATTATTTTGATCAAATAATTATTATTGAAAAAAACCCAGTCCAAAAAAAAATGATAGGGACCTTTTGGTAATATTTATGAAAATTAGGGATTGTTTTATGTAACATAATAACTTAGAGGACCAAAGTGTAAAATAATGATAAATTGATTAAAAAAAAATAACTTTTTTTTTTTGGAAAACGACGTCGTTTTGATTCTAAAAAAAAATCAAAACGATGCCGTTTTGGTTTCACTATAGCAGGGGCATAGCTACAGTGAAACCATATTCCCTTTTAGTATATGTATAATTTAACTAGCTCAATACCCGAGCGTTGCTGCAGGTAAGTTTATTATATTTATTTTTTAATATTTTAAATAATTTAAAAATATAAATTAATTAATACTCATTGTAAAAAAAATTGTTTAATATATATATATAATTGAATTTAAATATTTCTTAGGAATATTTTTTATGTTGATAGATAAAAAATACATGCAATTAATTAATTATTTTTAAAAAATCAAATTAGAAGGAGGTGTTTAATCAATTTATATTAGAAGAATATTTAGTTTTAGTTCATGAATATTTATAAAAATAGAAAAAGTAACCATTGATTATGGAGAAAAAAATTATTTTGATTAAATAATAATTAATGAAAAAAACCCAGTTTGAAAAAAAATTATAAGGACCTTTTGATAATATTAATTAAAATTAAGAAATTTTTTATATAAAGTAATAACTTAGATAATCAAAATGTAAAATATTTAAAAGTTGATAAAAATCACTTATTTTTTTTAAGAAAACGGCCTCGTTTTGGTTTCACTATAGCTTGTAGCAGGGGCTTAGCTATAGTGAAATCATATTCTGTTTTAGTATATGTTATAATATAAAACTAGTCTACATAAGCAACTTCTTCTCTCTCTTTCTTTATTTATTTTAATGTTTTATAGATAGTATGATATTTTTAACTCCAAATCACACCTAACTTTTCCTAAATTTTAGATTTTTTTTTCCTGTCCACTAACAGTCTATGTTGACTGCAGCATAAAAAGAGAGATTAGATTTATAAAAACCCCTACACTGATAAGTCAAAAGCATTTTTCTTGCCACTCAACTTACAACCTTATGTAGTATATATAAGCAACTTCTTTTATACAATCCAAATGCTAATTCTACTTTTTTAAAATAAGTTGTAGATTTTCTCAAAATGAAAAGTATTAATAATTAAGGAACTACTAAAATATAGAATTTTCAACACCGTAAGATGACAATTGCTCATCAGTAGCATTAAAAGATGATAATTAATCATTTTATTCTTCTTTCCTTTCCTGCAAGTTTTGATTTTCTGCGACAGCTGTTATCAAGATTCAAGGGACTACCATTTATAGTTCTGCCCATTTTGAATATTCTGCTCTTATATATTTTTCATCTCTTATTGTAATGCCAGGACTTTCTGATCCCAAACAATTAGAGTCTGGCACCATGGACCCACGTGAACGAGATTGTAGACCCCTGCTATTCATGGCCATGACCAAGGGTACTATAATTAATGCCTATTCAAAGGCTATAGTTGGGACCGATTGAAATATAATGCAACCATAAAAACGAAGGCAGACCACATGTGTTAAATGTTAGAAAGTGATATAAAATCATTCATGAAATTTCATTTAACAGTTTAAAGTTTTGGATTAAGATAGTTTTTTAACATTATATCAAGGTTTTAATAATCAAATAGTCATGAATTCAATTCTCATCACCTCATTTCTTTTCGATAACAAGTGCGTTTTCTTCTACGGGGTTAGCTTTACTTCTACAATTAGAAGAATAATGGCTATATTTATGAAAACTATAACTGGATTTGAGATTTATCATAGATTGGCCTTGCCTTGTATAATTTCCATGTCCAAACCTTCTTGTCGGGAAAGAATTTTTTCTTGATTTTTCTTACCGATGTTGAGTGTAGCCTCCTATTAGAATCTGAGAATTTTCTAGATACTTTAAGAATCCTTTTGTAATACTTAGTTTAAAAAGAGTGAAGATCCTTATTTTGTAGGATTTTGTTTTGAAATATTGATGTATTAGTTGGATTGGTATTTCTACAGTAATATATGTGCTACAGTAATATATATATATATATATATATACACACACACACCAAAATATCAAAAAAAAGTGATATACTCTGTTTTGGCATCTCATGGTCCGTTTCACGTTTCTTTCTCTGCAACTTCCTTTTTTCTTCTCATCCTGCCCATAAACTAATATTGTTTACATGGTATCAGAGCATTTAAAAATCTTAAAGGTCCTGTGAGTGACTAAGAGAGAACACCAACAAGGCTTCCTCTCCAAAAAAATTTGTGGTGCTGTCTTGGGATGCTGAGAATATCCTCTTCCTCTGATTACAAAATATAATATATTTTATAAGGATTTGATATTATAATGATATGTTTCTTTCTTTCTTTTCCTTTCTTTTATTTATTTATTTATTATTATTATTATTAGGGATAGTTATCAGAAAAATCATCTAAAAAAATCTTATATCCAAGTAACCCATCAATTTATTGTTAAAACTCTCAAAGCAAAAATAATATTTTTCTTACCAAAACACTCAATACTTAACCTTCAACTTAACACTAGTTAATTATTGGGTCTTTTAGTAAGATAATTTTTTTTTATTTTTAGGTTTGAGAGATTTAAAAAATAAATTGATGGATTTTTTATATAGAAAATTTTTAGAGTTTTTTTATATAGTTTTATCTAATAATAAACTAATGTCATAGTTTTTAATGAGTTTGATATTTTTTTTTTCATGATCAAGTCAAATTCTTTTTTATTCCATTCGAAAGAAAAAAAAAAGTTTTTGAAGTTCTTTGACTTTTAAACACTAACATTTGACTACTTTTTTTTATATTATACTAAAAAATTCCTTATACTAGAGTTTTTTTTTATCGACCATTTGTTTCATTAATTACGAGATTAATTTTACTATTTAGCGATTATATCAACCAATGCAATTTAACTAATTAATATTGATGAAATGAGACTCTTTTTATTCTCTTGTAATTTAATCAAAGGGTTATCATAAAAATAAGAAGAATAAGAATATGTATGATTATGAACATTAGTGATTTCTTAAATCCTAATATATTGAAAGAAAAAAAAACGCATCATCTGTAATACTATTTTTTAATTAATCAAAACTCAACATTTTTATCAAAAAATTAAATTAAATTACAAGATGAATATATAACATATTTTAGTGTATTAATTAAATAAAACATGATCATCCATAATAGAAATACATATCTTGAAAGATAATAGTTTCATTTAAACTAGAGATAATTACCAAAATACTTTCTAAAAAATCTTCTAGCTAAAAAATTGAATATTTTATTTTTAAATTTTTCAAATATAAAATAATATTTTTAAATCTTACAAGTCTAAAACAATATTTTTCTTACCAAAACAACCAATAGTTAATACTGATGTTAATTATTAGGTGTTTTTAGTAAAAAAAATATTATTTTAGATTTGAGAGATTTAAAAATAAATTTATAGGTTTTTTAGATATAAGATTTTTTTATAAGTTTTTTCTGATAATTATCTATTCTTATCTATTATTATTATTTTACAGCCACATGAATAATTTGCCATGTGTTTCGTTGCTGAAACACATACTTACTAGCAGGAGAGATGACCTTAATCTCTGTACCTGGTTGCCACGTCAGATTTGTCATTTTACGTGATCAGTGTGCAGGAGTTGCCAGCCTGTTAGTTGTCGGAGACAGGTTGTATTTATGTGGTATTAGTGTCTTTACCTTAGTAACCCCGATTCTACCTCGTATTACAGAGATTGGGACTCAAGGTACTGTCTCTGTGTTGTGTTGCTTAAAATTTGATACCATTAAATTGAAAATATTCATATTAAGATTAGAGAATTTATTAAATTAAGATGAGTTAATCTGAATTTTTTCCATTAAAAAAAATCAATTTGTTCAATCAGTAACAAACACATATCACAACCCAACAGCCGGAAAAGGACATCAAAGATTTATTCAAAGGATAAAACATCTTTAAAAAGTAGAAATTTTATCTAAATTGTTAACACATTAAATCGAATATTAATTTCTTTCAACCAATAAAAAACACATATCACAACCTAACACTGGCAAATTAAAGAACATTAAAGTTTTATAAAGATAAAGAAAAAAATTAATAGGCCCGAATTGATGGAAGCCCATGAGGAGTCTATTGGTAGAGAAACTGCTCTTTGCCCATTTACGGGGATGGACTCTAGGAAATTGGTCTGGGCCATGGTTGTTTGATAACAATTTGGCCCTTGAATATTGTAGCGTGCCTTTTAATAGAGATGAAAGGGGTGCGTTTTTGTTGGAAACAGGTGGCAAGAGAAAGCCAGAAAGAAAACATTTGAAAGAAATTTACTACATACATTTTGGTCCTTGTACTTTTGAAAGAGATGGTTTGAAGTACCAAATATTGCATTTCATTTAATTAGGTCCCTGAATTAACAATTTACCTTCCAAACCAACTAATTAATAAATATCTTAAAATATTTACTTATTCATTCATTCATATTCTAACTTAAAAAAGATACCTAGACCATTTAAATTTGTAACTCTATTTTTCATATATATATATATATTGAACAAATATAATTATATATTTTAATTTATGATAAAAATTAAAAAAATAATGGGAATCCTTTATTTAAATCAAAGTTGAGAACCAAATATTTACTAGCTATCTAGCTATATAAACGAAAATAACTGGAATCGAATAATTAGTGATTATAAAATTTAGATCGAATTGAGCATTCATTGGATGGAAAGATCCTTCATCTACTCTAATTGGATTGGATTTAAAACAAGTGATGAAGGTAATGGATAGGAATATTTAACCTGTTCCGATCCATTGGCATCCCTAATTTCAATAGACTCATCTTTCCTATAGGGAGCTGCATACGGGAAGGATGCACGTACTCATCCTTCATAGGCTTCTCTCCTTTCATTCGTCTAAAATTTCTGCTTCTGTTAAATCCTTGTGCAATTGAGATTTACTTTCAAATCACCTCGTAAGAAATGGCTCTACCTACTAAATTGGCTTCAGCAAAATCCTTACGAAGAAAAGGCTGGATGCCATAAAATGCAAAGTTAGTCAAGGACGATCCCAGAGACAAATGACTTCACAACAAAACAATTTTTTCTTGTGTCGAATAATTTGGTCTAAAATAATTTTGGTTACCTCTTTTTCTTTTGTTTTCTTTTATCTTTAATGATTTTTTTTTCAATTTAAATTTATTCATTCTTGTTTTTTGAATGTCATTGAGATATTTCATAAATTTTAAAAATTAAAATTAAATTTACACATATTACTATTATAGAGGGAAATGGACAGAGGAAATTGAAACTGCAAGTAAAGCTACGAGGGCTAATTATACAAACCAAACTTTTAAGATGAATTGAAACTACTATAACCCAAGTCAACTCCATCCCAACAATGCCTAATCCAATCCAATTGCCAAGATAATATCAACACAAACATAAGTAAATCAATCCATCATTTTTTTTCTTTTTCTGTAAGAATCAATCCAGCATTTAATGTTATAATATAGGGGAAAAAAGGTATGTAATCCACTCAGATATTCCTTTCCATAACGAGTCGGATAGCCTGGCCTATATAACATTACATTGCGAGAGCCTGTCTATTCAGTGCAAAAAAAAAAAAAAAAGAAAAAAGAAAAAGAGAAAAGAAAAGAAAACTAGTAATTGACATTTACATATCACTGAAGCTAGAAGTCCAAGTTTTGTGCATTAAGGAAGAAGAACAAAGTGTTGAAGGCCTAGAGTTACGCAGGAGGAGAGAAGACAGGCGCAGGAGGAGGAGGAGAAAGATGTCAGATTATCTCCCAGAAGACATCTTGTTAAATATCCTAGCAAGATTGCCTGTGAAGACATTATTGCAATTCAGGTGTGTCTCCAAAACATGGTATTCATTAATCACATCTCCTTCTTTCATAACCCACCATCTCAACGAAAAAGCTACCTCCAAAAACAATGACTTTCTTCTGTTTAAGAATAGAAATAGTTACTTTTTGTACCCAGATAAGGATTTTCCAACATGCAATGGAGAGGAAATTGATTTCCCACTTCATGAGGGAGTGGATTTTCCATCTCATGACAACATGTACAATACAGCTTCATGTAATGGTGTATCTTGTCTAGTTCGTTTTTATTTAGATTCTAGGTTTAAATTTTGGGCTGCTCTTTGGAATCCTAGTATCAGAAAGACTGTCCCTATTCCTCCACCAAATGCTGGTTTCCAGTCTCTTAGATTGTTTGAGATAGCTGGATTTGGTTTTGATTCCATCAACCATGACTATAAATTGGTGAGAATAGTCTATTTGGAGACTAGTGTTTATTGCCATACGAAGAAGACAAAATTGCCTCCACTGGCTGAGGTTTACTCGTTGAAGAGTGGATGTTGGAGAATGGTGGAAAATGATTTGAAACATGTGATTATGGAGTATTCAAGGTCTGCTTTCGTGAATGGAGCTTGTCATTGGACTACTGTAAGCTCCCAACGCAGAAGCAGGAGTGCTGCACTGAATGTGATTGTGTTTTTCGATTTAGCAGATGAGAAGATGGGGGGAATGATAGTTCCAGATTGTATGGTTTTTAGGGATGATATGGAGTTGACTGTTACTGTTTTTGATGGATTGCTTTCATTGGTTGCCTCATGGAGGCAATTTATATTGAAAGAAAAAAAACGCATCATCGGTAATACTAGTTTTTAATTAATCAAAACTCAACATTTTTATCAAAAAATTAAACTAAATTACAAGATGAATATATAACATATTTTAGTGTATTAATTAAATAAAACATGATCATCCATAATAGAAATACATATCTTGAAAGATAATAGTTTCATTTAAACTAGAGATAATTACCAAAATACTTTCTAAAAAATCTTCTAGCTAAAAAATTGAATATTTTATTTTTAAATTTTTCAAACACAAAATAATATTTTTAAATCTTACAAGTCTAAAACAATATTTTTCTTACCAAAACAACCAATAGTTAATACTAGTGTTAATTATTAGGTGTTTTTAGTAAAAAAAAATTATTTTAGGTTTGAGAGATTTAAAAATAAATTTATAGGTTTTTTAGATATAAGATTTTTTTATAAGTTTTTTCTGATAATTATCTATTCTTATCTATTATTATTATTTTACAGCCACATGAATAATTTGCCATGTGTTTCGGTGCTGAAACACATACTTACTAGTAGGAGAGATGACCTTAATCTCTGTACCTGGTTGCCACGTCAGATTCGTCATTTTACGTGATCAGCGTGCAGGAGTTGCCAGCCTGTAAGTTGTCGGAGACAGGTTGTATTTATGTGGTACTAGTGTCTTTACCTTAGTAACCCCGATTCTACCTCGTATTACAGAGATTGGGACTCAAGGTACTGTCTCTGTGTTGTGTTGCTTAAAATTTGATACCATTAAATTGAAAATATTCATATTAAGATTAGAGAATTTATTAAATTAAGATGAGTTAATCTGAATTTTTTCCATTAAAAAAAATCAATTTTTTCAATCAGTAAAACACACATATCATAACCCAACAACCGGAAAAGGACATCAAAGATTTATTCAAAGGATAAAACATCTTTAAAAAGTAGAAATTTTATCTAAATTGTTAACACATTAAATCGAATATTAATTTCTTTCAACCAATAAAAAACACATATCACAACCTAACTCTTAACAAAGTGGATATTTTATGTATAAATCAAATTTAAATTTAGATCTAAATTGTTAACACATTAAACAGAACCAAAAAAAAAAAAAATGAGAAGGAGAGAGATAAAAGGCCTGAAACTAGTTAGAAAATCACAAGCAGCGGCTATGGTACATATGAACTATGGTCCTATGGCATACGTATTCTTGTGTTGCATGCGTGTTTGTTCATTATATCCGTTTGGAAGAGCAATGAGACCAATCTTGTCAATCAATTGTATAGAAGTATGCTAAAAGACCAAAAAAAAAAAAAAAACATTTAGATTTTTTTTTTCTCACAAAGATAGGAAAACAGCCAAGCAACCTAAATTCCAAAAATAAATAAATAAATTTAGCACCCCCAACTTAATTTGAACAATAAAAAATGTTGCCATAAGACTTTGCTTTTTGCACTACATTAAGTTAGATAGTTGATTTTTTTTTTTTTTTTGTTTTATTTTTAGTTTCTATCTATTTACCTAGTCCATCAACTCATCATCTAGATGCCTATTAACTTAGACCTAATTAATTTTGTTTTTTTGGCTATCCTATTTAGTCAAGCCATTCGTCTTTATGATACTAAACTGGAAAACACAATACAAACGTAAACGAATTCACTAAGAAAAGAAGAGTGAGGAATTTGAACCCTTTATAGTTTGCAAAGTACTATACCGGTTTTCAACACTAGACTATCAACCACTCGGCCATCTCTTTGAAAGACAATTTTTATTTGCCGAATAGAATACGGCTATAGGAGTTGATATCGTCACTGTACTATAGAAAAATATTGGATATGAGTCGATGAATCTATTTATATATGCTAGACCTAAATACCTATTAAGTTAGATAATTGAGATTTAGATGTTTATTAAGTTAGATAGTTGATATTGAGTTTTTTTGTGATCTTTTGCCTATCTATCTGGTTCATGAACTCTCCAACTCATCACCGAGATGCCTATTACATTAGATAGTTGATATTAAATTTTATCCAAAAAAACTAAAGTTATCATTGGACTTTTTGAGATTATAATACATATTAAGTTAAATAGCTAAGATTCAATTTCATTCAAAATAACAACTATTTCTCAATTTTATATATTACTTATTTGTTATTTATTTATTCGATATGATATATGTTCTTAATTTAACAACACCTCTCCTCATTTGTTTTTATTTATTTTAATTCTCTTTGGTAATACATTCTACAAGAATCTTGTTTTTAGAACTTGAACGAATTTCTAACAAGCAGTTCATTTGTTCGGGGCAGATTGTAAAGCTTCTTGTACCTGATCAGACCCCTATAGAAGTGATCAATGCTGTTAATTCAGAAGGTCTTACAGCTTTAGATATTGCGAAAAGAATATCAATGGTGGGAAATTCTAAGGATGAGGATGAAATACATGAAGCACTACGAAGAGCTGGAGCAGAGACGTCAGGACGTGCAGAGCAAACTGTTGTCGCTAACCCACTGCAACAAGGATTGGCAAGAGCAGACTCACTATCTTTATCATTAAGGAATGGTTTTGGTGTGGTAGCAGCATTGTTTGCTACTCTATCTTTCGAGCTCGCAATGAATCCTCCTGGAGGTGCGTGGCAGGATTGGGCCTCTGGTACCAACCAGCAGAATACTACTCAAGCTGATGCAGCAGGCAAAGTCACACACATGCCTGGAATATCCATAATTTGGGAACTTCATAAAAGTGATTCCCTTGGTTTTCTCCGCGCGAATGCATCCTGCTTTTTCATTTCGCTAATTTTACTTGGGGTTTTAGCAATTACTGAGTACAGGCAGACAAGAAGGCTGGATATTCTGGTGCTCTCGTTGTTTGGTTCACTCTTGATTTATGCTTCATTTGAGTTTACGTATGGCATGGCTCTAGTAACAAGAAAAGATTTTGCCTACATTTCTTACAACATTTGTGGGTACGCTTGGATCCAGATTATTTCTTCTACAGCCATTTCTTTCTTTTTACTATTCTGTCTATGGAGGTGAGTATACAACCGTTAATTTCTTGTTTATAGACTAATGTATTTGTCACTTGATTTTGAACTACCCATTAAATTTCCTTTCCATTTTTTAACCAACTGATTGGATTTTTTTTTTCTTTTGCAGAATAAAGTTTTTTTATTTGGCAGAAAGAGTCAACGGCTTGATAAGGCAACTGGAGGAGGAGAGGAAGGGATTTGAATTAAATAACACACATATATATATATATATATATATATATATATATATATATATATATATATATGCTGGTGTAAAATATCATTTTCCTAAATAAATAGTGTAAGACGTGTTGTTTTTGTTACCTCGTTTCAAATTTTATTAAGGGTTTTAAAGGAAGAATTCTGGTTAACATAACGAAGCCATTTATCAATGTATTCTTGATATTTTATTGATTTCGTCTCTCTATTAAAACTTTCATGAATTTCATCCTTGTTCAGACTACGAATATAGTTCTTCTGTAACCATTTTGCCTGTAAAACTCCACCTAGGTTCAAAATGAAAAATAAATAAATAAAAACAAATTCAAGATGATAAAAAAAGAAAAATCATTTTTCGCATCAACTAAAATTAATTCCACTGTTTTTTAGATTAAATTAACACTAAAACGTATTTCGCTTTTTTAATTTATTATTAAATTTCTTTTTAAACCAAATCAGTTTAAGTTTGATATTATTAAAGAATAATTATAAATAGTTATCTATAGATAGTAAAAATTGAATATTAACTTTAACTAAATTAAGATAATTTTTATCATTAGACGAAGTCTAATGCCAATTTGCAAAATTAATAGGCCCGAATTGATGGAAGTCCATGAGGAGTCTATTGGTAGAGAAACTGCTCTTTGCCCATTTACGGGGATGGACTCTAGGAAATTGTTCTGGCCCATGGTTGTTTGATAACAATTTGGCCCTTGAATATTATAGCGTGCCTTATAATAGAGATGAAAGGGGTGCGTTTTTGTTGGAAGCAGGTGGCAAGAGAAAGCCAGAAAGAAAAAATTTGAAAGAAATTAACTACATACATTTTGGTCCTTGTAATTTTGAAAGAGATAGTTTGAAATACCAACTATTGAATTTCATTTAATTACGTACATGAATTAACAATTTACCTTCCAAACCAACTAATTAATAAATATCTTAAAATATTTATTCATTCATTCATATTCTAACTTAACAAAGATACCTAGACCATTTAAGTGTGTAACTCTATTTGGATAATTTTTCATATATATATACTGAACAAATATAATTATATATTTTAATTTATGATAAAAAAATTTAAAAAAAAATGGAAATCCTTTATTTAAATCAGAGTTTAGAACCAAATATTTACTAGCTATCTAGCTATATAAACGAAAATAACAGGAATCGAATAATTAGTGATTATAAAATTTAGATCGAATTGAGCATTCATTGGATGGAAAGATCCTTCATCTGCTCTAATTGGATTGGATTTAAAACAAGTGATGAAGGTAATGGATAGGAATATTTAACCTGTTCCGACCCATTGGCATCCCTAGTTTCAATAGACTCATCTTTCCTACAGGGAGCTGCATATGGGAAGGATGCACTCAACCTTCATAGGCTTCTCTCCTTTCATTCGTCTAAAATTTCTGCTTCTGTTAAATCCTTGTGCAAATGAGATTTACTTTCAAATCACCTCGTAAGAAATGGCTCTACCTGCTAAATTGGCTTTAGCATCAACATATATATATATATATTTTTTATTTAATCGACGGTTGACCATTTCTCACCTTGTAAGTTGGAGCCAACATCCACTTGGTGCTGGCCCTAATATTGCTACTGTTTTTCATGAACCCTTAGCTAGATGGTCAGCAATTTTACCATTGAAATTGTGTACTGGGAATCCACATGGAGGAGAGATTATAAGTTGAAGGCTGAGAAAAGCAAGCAGCCACAAAACTAGAGCCAACTCTATCCCAACAATTCCTAATCCAATCCAATTGCCAAGATAATATCAACACAAATATAAGTAAATCAATCCATCATTTTTTTTTCTTTTTCTGTAAGAATCAATCCAGCATTTAATGTTATAATATAGGGGGAAAAAGGTATGTAATCCACTCAGATATTCCTTTCCATAACGAGTCGCATAGCCTGGCCTATATAACATTACATTGGGAGAGCCTGTCTATTCAGTGCAAAAAAAAGAAAAAAGAAAAAAGAAAAAAGAAAAGAAAAACTAGTAATTGACATTTACATATCACTGAAGCTAGAAGTCCAAGTTTTGTGCATTAAGGAAGAAGAACAAAGTGTTGAAGACCTAGAGTTACGCAGGAGGAGAGAAGACAGGCGCAGGAGGAGGAGGAGAAAGATGTCAGATTATCTCCCAGAAGACATCTTGTTAAATATCCTAGCAAGATTGCCTGTGAAGACATTATTGCAATTCAGGTGTGTCTCCAAAACATGGTATTCTTTAATCACATCTCCTTCTTTCATAACCCACCATCTCAACGAAAAAGCTACCTCCAAAAACAATGACTTTCTTCTCTTTAAGAATAGAAATAGTTACTTTTTGTACCCAGATAAAGATTTTCCAACATGCAATGGAGAGGAAATTGATTTCCCACTTCATGAGGGAGTGGATTTTCCATCTCATGACAACATGTACAACACAGCTTCATGTAATGGTGTATCTTGTCTAGTTCGTTTTTATTTAGATTCTAGGTTTAAATTTTGGGCTGCTCTTTGGAATCCTAGTATCAGAAAGACTGTCCCTATTCCTCCACCAAATGCTGGTTTCCAGTCTCGTAGATTGTTTGAGATAGCTGGATTTGGTTTTGATTCCATCAACCATGACTATAAATTGGTGAGAATAGTCTATTTGGAGACTAGTGTTTATCGCCATACGAAGAAGACAAAATTGCCTCCACTGGCTGAGGTTTACTCGTTGAAGAGTGGATGTTGGAGAATGGTGGAAAATGATTTGAAACATGTGATTATGGAGTATTCAAGGTCTGCTTTCGTGAATGGAGCTTGTCATTGGACTACTGTAAGCTCCCAACGCAGAAGCAGGAGTGCTGCACTGAATGTGATTGTGTTTTTCGATTTAGCAGATGAGAAGATGGGGGAAATGATAGTTCCAGATTGTATAGTTTTTAGGGATGATATGGAGTTGACTGTTACTGTTTTTGATGGATTGCTTTCATTGGTTGCCTCATGGAGACCGAACTATGGTGAAGGAAGTTATTCAATTTGGCAAATGAAAGAGTATGGTGATGCCAAATCTTGGACCAAACTTTTCAATATCGAACATATGGTAGACTATGTATACGATTTTGTTGGATTTAAGAAAAATGGTGAGGTGTTTTTAGTTGTTGGTGGACAGCTAACTTCTTACTCCAAGACCAAAAATGGGAGTTGTAGAATTTTGGGCACTAAAATTTGGGGCAGTCAAGGCACATTTTATTTGGACTCTTATGTGGAGAGTCTTGTCTTATTGAATGAAGCAAGTTGGATCCCAACTGACAATCCTTCTCCAGGCAATAAGGAAGCGAATAGAGTTTCAAAGGAGCATTCTTCTCATGTTGCTGATCTAGACAAGAAAAAGAAGAAGAAGAAGAAAGGGAAGAAGAACATGGAGAGTCCTGAAATTGTGGATGAAGAAAATAGAGTTTTGGAGGGAGATGGTTGTAGTTCTAGTACTATTTCACGCAATGTTGTAACTAATGAAGGAAATGGAGCCTCGAAAGAGCGTGATTTCGGTGCCAAAAACAGGAAACAAAAGGAGAAGAAAAAGAATGGGAAAAACAACACGAATAGTGATGATGAATTGCCAGGGAAGAATAATTCTAGTGCCAGTGCAGACACTGCTGAAAAGGAAGCACATGAAGCAGCAAAGGAGCTGGCGCCCTCTTCTGGTTCCAATGCATACAAGAAGAAAGGGACAAAGAAGAAGAAAGGGAAGAATAACAAGAATGAGTAATGCCTGTTGAATTTATGTTTTAAGCTCTTAGATTAACTTATCAGTTCTTGTTTAGCCAAATAAAGAAGAGTTTCCAGCAGATATTTCCAGAGCTTTTCAAACAGTAACTTGTTTAACCAAGTTAAAATCCATCTTATAACTATTGTTACTGGGCTTAGCCTTTTTTTTCTTTTTCTTTTTTTCCTTTACAAAAGTTATCTAATAGGATAGATAGCCCGGCCAAGGCTTGAGTTCACCAATATTAAGATGCTACATGATTGATATTGGATTGGGTTACATTAAAAAAAAACTTAAAACTTATAATAAGTGGATCATATAAAATTGGATGGTTAAGATTAAATTAAATTTTATCCAAAAGACTTAAGAATTATGGTGAATGACCCTTTCTCGATCTTATATATTAATCATATTTGGTTTAACTATTCAACATAAAATATGTTCTTTAACATTTTCCTTTACTTGTAGCACAGTTTTTGGGATCGAACTCTAGAATCTTTGTTGGACTGGGAGATTGAGTTTCATATAAAAAAAAAACTTAGGTAGGTTTGATTTGATGGGTTTTCTTATTGTCTCTGGTCATTTATCGCGTGACTTAAGGCAGAATTTGAAAAGTAACAAGCACAAATAAATCTATATGCTTTTATATAATACTTAAAATTTTTAAATTTTTAATTACATCTTATTTGTTTCGAAATTAAATATTTGAAATATTCAATATGTCTTTTGGATTAATTTTTTTCGTTCAAATAAGATTTTTTTTACCAAAATACCTTTGATTGAAATATTAAAAAAAATAATTAAAATTCTAAAGATTAAAAAAAGAATATTTAAGTCATGTGACTTTAAGTATTTTTATTTATTTTATTAATTTATTAATTTATATTTTAGTATAAAAATTTCATAGCTAAAAAAATTTATTGGTATGACATATTGAACATTTCAAAAAAATTCAAAAACAAATGAGATGTAATAGAAAATCTAAAAAGAAATAGAAGATTTTAAGTATTATAAGAATAAATGAGTATATTTACCAAAAAAAAAAAAAAAAAGCAAATTTTGAAAAATAAGAATGAAGAGAATGCCTGCGCAGTTTGTGTACTTAACCATTCTTTTGTTGGGGACCATTAGATGAACTGCTTGTAGCAGTGCAGGACAATCCATGGCAAAGCCTAATTGTAATGTTCTATCTTTTAAGGAAAAAAATAAATTAAATTAAAAAAGAACAAGCATGTTATCAAATTTTAAAATATATGAGATTAAATAATAATTTTGGAAACGTCGATCACCACTAATTAGTTTGGTTTTGTTAAATTGCATGAATTGAGTTATAGTTAACTCTATGCGGTTACCTAAGACACATTACGTACAATTAACTTAGCTCATGATATTTAATGAGCTAAACTCAAACTCCTATCTTTTATAAAATAATATTTTACATCAATAAAAACTAAATTTATTATATTTTTTAAATTAAATTAGTACCAGAATATATTTAGTTTTTTGTTGATTATTAGATTTTTTTTTAAACCAAATCATTTTAAGTCTCATGCTATTAAAGACGTATTATAAATAATCATGTGTAGATAGTAAAAATTAAATGTTGATTTTAACTAAATCAAAATAATTCTTTTATCACTAGCATACGTCCGCAATGGTACAAAGGGCAATGCTGGGTTATCTTATAATTTGCAAAATTAATAGGCCCGAATTGATGGAAGTCCATGAGCAGAGTATTGGTAGAGAAACTGCTCTTTGCCCATTCATGGGGATGGACTCTAGGGATTGGTCTGGCCCATGGTCGTGTGATAACAATTTGGCCCTTGAATATTATAACGTGCCTTTTAATGGAGATGAAAGGGGTGCTTTTTTTTTTTTTTCCTCAAAGAAAGATAATAATTTTAGCAATACTAAAAAATAAATTAAACAAAAAATAGTATTATGGCAATTTGGCCCCCTTTTTTTTTCTGTTTTTTTGCTTCTCCTTTCCTATTTTATTTATTTGCATTAGTGTTGGGCTCCACACTAAGAGACACCCAACCCAACATATTTCCAACATAGTATATTCAGAGGATATAATTTGTTCTAGATGCTAATACCTAAATTCAAAATAAAAAAAGTTGATCATAAGATCAACTTCTTAGATTTATATTTATTTATTTACAATTCGAAAGAGCTTTTACTTCTCCTAACTAAGTAGGAAACTTTGCCAAGTAAAACCAAAGAAATATTCTTAGAATGTGTTAAAGGAGGACCAAAGCTTGTGACCGGTGATTGATCTTTCGTAGAACTATACCCCAGCCACAATGTGATAAAGGATAACCAAACCTCGTGAATGGTTTCCATAAGATTCTATGAATTAATGGGGTTTTTATCCCTTTGCTTTTCAAACGTAATCAATTGGTAGTTGGGAACTTTTTTTTTTTTTTTATCAGTCTAATGAGAGTTGATGAATGGAATTATACGCAGAAAGCTCAATTCTTAGTTGAACTCCAAATAAAGAAATATAAGCATTTGGAGACACGAGCCTGCACACCTAAAAGCCAACGCCAGAGAAGATCGATCTATCATTGAATAACTCCAAAATGTAAAATACTTGTACTTTTGTACTTTTCCTACTGGTTGGTACTCTTATGGAATCTTATCTCGATTAATTGGTTATTTATCTTGTCTGGTCGGCAAGGATGGTGATTGGTTAATCCAATCAGTTTATTGATAGTCGGTGTGGTCCTAATTAATAAAGATCTTGAACGTATTTCATATTTATCTCGTGAATTGACCTGTTATAGTGCGGAGAATGAAAGAATCTTCGAAGATTAACTCTAGCAAAAGCACTCACATCTTCAGTGAAAGCTGCATTAAACAATCTAGGATCCACTACGAATCATTGGTTGCTTCCACCCACCACTAATCCGAGAGTTTTTGTTGAAAAAGATGACAATAGAAAGCTAGAATAATGAAGTTGCATGAAAGCAACTACATATCAAATGTATATCAAATAATAGGATACAAGGATCTTTCCTAAGCTCAACCAGAACATTCACATCAAAATATCCAACAAAAAGATAGTTTTCAACAACCATAACAACAAAAAATGATTAGATCTCATGAAATATGTGTTCAGAAAATATTCAAGGTGAAAGTTTTTTAACAATCAATATTGTTCAAGTTGTAGAGTTTATTGTCAAAAACAACATTTTATTTTGATCGGGTTTGAAATCATTGTCCAATTAGGACAACAACAAAAAAAAGCACTTTTTTTCCTTCTTCCTCTCTATCCACAAAAATCTCTATCCTCTCCTTAATTTTCTTTTGTTCTGTTCGGCTGCTGCAGCTTAAGGTTATTGTCAAGCTGCACACTCAAAAAGAAGCCCATGATGACTCTTTTAATTGTCACATGGTTTAGGAAACTTTCACCCCTTTTTCTGTTTTCTTCCTTTTCTTTTCTCTTTTATTTATTTATTTATTTATTTACATGGGTGTTAGGCTCCACATGAGGATGAAAAGAAACCCAACCCAACATACATAGACTTGATACATCGAGAGGATATAAATTGTTCTAGATGCTAATTCTAATGAGAGTTGATGAATGACAGTATAGGCAGAAAGCTCAGCGCTTAAAGCCAATTCATATTTGAACTCCATAAAAGAAATAAAAGCACTTGAAGACACGATCTTGCACGCCTGAAGGCCAAAGACCGAGAAGATCTATCATTTAATATCTCCAAAATGTAAAATACTTTTACTTTTCCTGCTGGTTGGTATTCTTATGAGATCTTATCACGTTTGGTTATTTAATTACCTTTTGAAAAGTATTTCCCACTAAATTAACTTTGTCTTCGTTATAAAGTTTAATATCCCCACTTACCCAAGTCTTATTATAATTTTCTCATTTTTTTTTTTTTTATCTTACGAATAACCATCCCGATTCTAGGATTAACAACCTGGTAATATATAAAATGACAATCTAGAACATTGCTCACTCTAGATTGAGGAGACAACATCTTTCAAAAAAATCCTATGTTACCAGGCATGATAATGGAAGAGAGAGATCGATTTAAGTTAAGCCTTTTTGTTTGGTCTTTACAACGGGAGATGGGACGGGTTCGACTTCGTGCAGCATCTTACACTTTGCATGAGGCTGTTGCCATTACATCAGAAGCCTATCGATAAATTTACTCACACTTACACATTAAACGATTTTAAAACCATGCTAGCCAGCTAGCATGGTAATTTTTTAGCTACTTACCACAGTACGTAGTTCCTGGGAAATTATTGATCTTTCATGGAACTATACCCTACCCGATATGATAGTAATTTATTTGGTCAAGCCTGCCAGCTAAAGACTTTTTTTTTCTATCTTTCGGTTTGTGAAATGTCAAAAGTTAGAGAGGAAGGTGAAAAAAAAACATCTTGATATATTTTTCCATACATAATTAGTCGAGACTTCATTGCTGTAGTATACCTTCTCTTAGCTGAAAACCACTTGATAGGAATTAAAAAGAAAAAAGAAAAAAAAATCGACAAGAAAGGAAGGAAAGGTTAAATAATGGCAACTCTGCATTTAGTAGTGTTTGAGGTCTTGCTGCTGTTATGGTCATTTAATGATCCATTGCTTATTACAAAAGCACAAAGCAATGTGACACAAAAGGGGAAAAAATTGAGATAGATTCCAAGGCTGAAGTTGAGCATTTAGGAATAGCAATATAACATTTCATGAATAATATAAAAGAAGCCTTTGATTATTTTTTTTCCTTCTTTTGAATAAAATCAATAGTAAATTAAGAACGAGAGAGTTAGCTGGCAGCTAACAAAATTACAAAATCATCACAAACAAGTGAAATACCCAAAAACCAAAGAAAAATTAATTTGACATTGTAGCCAAGCTGTAAATTCGTTCATTATATGTAGACTACTTTTGACTAAAGAATCAGTCATTGCATTTCTTTCGCGAAGTATGCAATTAAAAGAGATAAGACCCAAAAACTTTGTCGAAGTATCAATAAAGTTTAGGAGGCTCTAAAAGTGCCAAGGTCTGACTGTAATGTCCTTACTCATCTAAGTAATAAAATTAGTAGAATCTAATTCAATAATCTAAGTTACTTGATGAGCATATAAAGAATAAGTACTGATCTCCAAACCTTTCTTAATAGGTAGAACCTTAATATCATTCAACCATTTGATCCCCGTTGGAATAGAAAACTTACGCAAGAAAGTTCTCGTGATTTCTTAATACGCCTCCAACACATCAAAGGACTAAAAATAAACTCAAAACATAATGATAATCCTTATGCAATTAGGACAATAAAATAACTAAAACAAAAACAGAAATTAAATAATTAGTGCTGAATAATTTTTAATTCAACTTATCAAACAAAATTAATCTAATTAATTAATTAATTAAAAATCAAATTAACTTAATTAATTATAATTCTAACCAAATTAAATTTTATATAACAATTAATTAGCAATTTCTAATATAAATAAAGTTTTAATTCAACCAATTAAAAAAATTAACCTAATTAATTAATTAATTAATTATAAATCTAATTAACTTAATTAATTCTAATTCTAACCAAATTAAATTTTATATAAAAATTAATTAACAATTTCTAATATAAATAAAGTTTTAATTGAACCGATTAAAAAAATTAGCCTAATTAATTAAATAAAGTTTTATGCATTGATTTTTAAATAAATTGTTATAATAATTTGAAAAGCAAGTTTAAACCAAACGGCAAAAAAAAAATGCCTCTAATAATGAACATATTTTGTTTTGCTATACCCTACACAATGTGATAGGAATCCATCTGGTAAAAGTGTGGCTGCTCCAATACAAAGTCTTCAGTTTAATTAAAGTCAGTTTTTATCATTTCTCCAGAGAAAAGAAGAAGGAACTTCTTATCATAATTAATCTTGTTCTCCTAATTGTCATAACTTGTTTTTGACCTCTTAAAATCCTAGAAGATCTCAAAAAATCATTTATACAAAAAATTCCAAAAAAAAAAAAAAAAGAAAATTGCCTATTGCAAAGTTTTTATGATTTTTAGGCATTTTAATAAATTTCTATGGTTTAAAACATATTGGTATTAAAAAAAAAAAAAAAAAAAAGAGTCGTTGGAAGGAAAATAAATTGAAGAAAGAAGAAAAAAGAAAAAAAAGACGACGGAAAGAAATGAGGAGCAAAAGTGAAAGAAATTAAAAAAGGATGAGTGCTGAAAAAAAAAACAAGAGAATTAAAAAAAAAAAAGGGACAAAATAAAAGGAATGAGGACTGAAGAAAAAGGAAAAGGAAGAAAATTTAAAAAAAAATGCAGGGGCACAATTGAGAGAAAGCGAAGAAAAAGCAGACTGAAATTAACAAATAACAAGGAAGAATAAAAGAAAAAAGATACAAGGGCACAATCGATATGATAAAAAGAATGAAGACTGAAAAGATTTAAAAGGGAAGAACGGAAACTGACAATTGAGGAATGCAATCGAGTAGAATTAAAAGGCTAAAGACCAAAATATAAAAGGTAGAGAAAGTGACGGACCCAAAAAATTTAACAAATTTTGGCTTTTTTTTTTTTTATTTGTCTTCAAGCTACAAGACAACTCTCAAATGTCAAAACCGTCTCTTCCTCACACAACCTACTCCACAAGATGCCAAAGTAGATGCATTAATATTTTAGTACATGCCAAAGCAATCTTTCACTGTAGCTAAGCCTATATTTTGGCTTTTAGGAAAAAAAAGTTTTCTCTATTATATATATATATATTTTAATCATTAAAATTTTATTATAGTTTATTTTTATCCCTATAAGAAATTTTTTTAATTAAATTTTTTGTTATATTTTGGTCTTTACTTTGTGATATTTCTTTTATTTTGATCATTAAAATTTTATTATGTTTGATTTTTCTCTTTTTATACTAAAATTAAATATATTTTCATTAACTAAGTCTTTTTTTTGCTTTTTTTGTTTTGATTCTATTTTGTAATTTTTTTTTATCATTAAAGTTTTATCATATTCGATTTTTATTCGTACCTTATGCATAATAAGTTTTTTAATCTTATTTTTTATAAGTTTGTTTTTGGTTTTCAATGAAAGTTATTTTTTATCCTTATTTTATTATCTTTATTTTGTTTCGATCATTTAAGTTTTATCGTGTGTAATTTTTGTTTCTATCTTTTTCCAAATAGGTTTTGAAATATTTCAATTTCATTTCGATTTGACAAAACTTTTTTTGTCATTTTGTTTTGGGTGGTTTCTCTCTCTATCTCATTAACAAACTATAGATAAAAAAAATATGGTCTAAATTAATCCTCCGAAATTTTAAAAATCACCACATCATTATTTTAATTATCAATTATTATTTATATTTCTAATAAAATGCATGTTTGTATTAAATAATTTGTGATTAGCAATATTATACTTGTTCGGTTTTGCAAATTTTCCTTTTAGCTAACCTTGCGGTAATACACAAAATATATGTTTTTTTTTCTTTGAATTTTTTTTCACTCAATCCTTTTAAATAATTATTTTTAAATCTATATTTTTTTATGAATGAATACATAAAAATATTGTATAACTCATCTTGCAACAACGCACAAGGTATATGCCAGTAGTTTCATAAAATTGATGTCTAGCGGAACTATACCCCCACACAATGTGATCGGAATTCATCTAGTCAAAGCATGGCTGCTCCAATACAATGTCTTTAGTTTAATTAAAGGCAACTTTTATCATTTCTCCACAAAAAAGAACAAAGCATTTTTTTTCATAATTAATCTTGTGCCATCGAATTGATGCTACATGACATATAGATGGGCCAGAAGTTTGCAATAAGAATATTGGATTTTACTTATATCAAGATATTAAATGATCATCTCACCTAAAAGTTTAAGCTGATAGATGAGATCCTAGAATATAATTTATACTAATCTCTTACATATCCCATCAAATGAAAGCTCCAACATTTGAGCTTAAAACTTGCATAGGTTCACATTTTCTTGTGCTTAATACTTGAGAAATTGAGGATTGTGAGACTTGAACTCAAGACCACATGATCAACCAAGCTCGATACCATATTAAAGGATCATCTTACTTAAAAAGCTTAAGTCGATAGGTGAGGCCCTAGAATATAATTTATACTAGCCTCTAATAGAAGATCATGTACAATTCGAAGTTTTTTATTGAAATTTTAAGTTTTTCTATCCAATTTAAGAGTTTTATTTTTATATTATTGTTGTGTTCAAACCTTAATTCGTCACGTAGACACATGTGGTAAGCTTTAGCCAATAATAACATGTCATGTGTTAAGATGAGCTCAAATTGGGTTTTAACGAAAATAAAATTTTTTTGATAAATTTTAAATAACTAAACAAATAATAAACCAAAAATAGGTTAGGAAAATATAATTCAATCCTTATTAAAACTAAAAATCCCTTTATCTCTCCTATTTATCTCAGCTTTTTTTCTCTTTCCTCCTTCGATCCACAATTAAATGTGACAATCTCTAATTCTCAAATTTCAAACCATAATACCCAATCCCTAATTTACCAATTAGAAAGTTTTGAGCTGCATTGTTTAAACTTGGTAGTCTCATCATCAGCTTATGATTGCACCAGATGCTCAGTATTAATTTAGATAAAAACGAAACTCATTTTCTTCCCCAGATACTTGGATTTTACGGTTGCTTTGTTACAATGATTAGTGGAGGATCCTGGTCAGAAAATGGAACAAGTCGTGGAAGAATCTTATAACATCACTTTAAAGCCATCGCATGGGTGGATTTCATCAGCTGCTTATAAAGTAACAATACAAAAGCCTTATTACTTCCATTTCTTATTTCACAGAACTTAAACATTGCTGTTATAACATATGGGATATATTAACTACATAATCCAATCTTGAACTGACAAACAGTTTTTTGCAGGTTGCTCTTAAACTAGTGGCTAATAATATAACATTTCCTCTCTCTTTCTCTTTCTCTTTCTCTTTCTGGTTAAGGGAAAAATGAGAATTATGGTTTATAATTGGGAATTGGGTATGAGGGTTTAAAATTTGGGAATTAGGAATTGTCCCTTGTATAGGAGGAAAGGAAAAAAAAGTTGAAATGAATAAAAGAGAGAAGGAGATTTTTAGTTTCGGTGGATAAAGGTTGAATTGTATTTTTATAACCTATTTTTAGGTTTATTATTTATTTAATTATTTAAAATTCATCAAAAAATCATTTTCATTAAAACCCAATTTTAACCCATCATGACACGTGATAAGTTGTCATTGGTTAGAAATTATCACGTGTGTTTACATGACACATTAACGTTTATAACAATAACAATATAAGAGTAGAATTTTTAAATTAAATAAAAAAAAACTTAGGGTTTTAATAAATAAATTCAAATTGTAAGGAATATCCATATATGCAAAACCCTACGAATATTAAAAAACATAAGTGGTTCATGATTGATACGAGGTTTTCCGTACGAATCTGCAGTGCTTGATATGTGTACAATAATATTGCAACCTTTTCTAAGTGCCTTGTAATGTTTTTCAATACCCTTTCCCAATACTCTTAAAGAAAATGTAAAGCCAAAGGCATTTTACATAATGTTACATATAAGAAGTAATCATTTTGTACTAGTGCGACTGCTATGGAAATCAGTTTATTTTTTAAATTATCAGTACAAGGCAAAAAGTTAAACGCGTGAAGCGCATTTTGGATAGTTTAATATATAGGAGGGAACTTTCCAAGTAAAAGAGAGGTGCAGACCTTGAGAAATTTTTGCATATTTACATGCTTAATTAGTTCTACTGGATAACCGTACTAATGTGCTGTGCCTTCTTCTGATCTGCCATGCATCAAAACAAAAGAATAGCTAGAATGGCAGCTTTGGAGTTTGTAGTGCTTCAGGTCATACTGCTGTTGCTGATGTTTTGGTCATTTGACAATCCATTGGTTATTGCAGAAGCACAGGTACCTATAGCAAAGTATGGATGTCGAGATTCTTGTGGAAATGTTACGATTCCATATCCATTTGGTATGGAGAAGAAGGGTTGTTACATAGAAGAAAGGTTCAAAATACATTGCAACTCTACCAGTGGAGTTCCCACAATTTCAATCAGCGGCATTGATATGGAGGTGACAAATATTTCTGTTGATTACAATACTATTACAGTCAACTTTCCAGTTGTCTACGCAAACTGTGAAGGCAAAGAAAGTAAAAGCAGTACAGTTGTAGACTTGGAAGGAAGCCCGTTTGCTTTCTCCTCCGAAAAGAATTACTTCATCGCAAAGGGTTGTGATAACGTTTCCTTAATAACCCCGAAGAAGGAGGACTCAGCTAATCCTTGGTGCGTGTCATTTTGTAGCAAAAAGAGTGATAATGGCCCTAATATGTCTGGTTTCAGTAACATCACCTGGTACCTGGACAACATCCCCTCACCTTTAAAGGTTTTTAATGTAACCTTTAAAGGTATTGATAATAAGGGCAAATTACGGAGCAACAACAGTAGCAGGAAATTAGAGGAATGCAGGTACGCCTTTTTAATAAACCGAACATTGGTTGATAACTATTGCTTTGACATAGGAAATCAGGTGTCTGTTCCAGCAGTGCTAGACTGGGGTATTGTTGAACACATATTTCGATCCTTTTTGAAGAGTCAAGGGTGTGATAATACCTCTATGAATACATGTGGAGCTTCGGGTCCTCCCATCGATTCAATTTCCGGCCCAAACTCAACAATTCAATGTTACTCCACACCCATCGTTGATGATCACAATCCTTATCTTGATATTTTCTTTTGTAAAGGTAAACTCCTCATCGCATAAACTTTTTATACTTTTCTGTTTTTTTCCCCCTTAATCGAAACTGGTAGTTTTGGAATGAGATTGAAAATTTCAAAAGGGTCTATTTATATATCAAGTACTATATGTTAGCAAAATTCATTTTCCATTACATTTTCTGTTCTGTTTTCTTCTTGCATTATTTGTCATTGCATAAAGCATTGATTGACTATGGTTCACCATGCATATATGTCAGGGAAAAGAAATGGCAACCGGACTAAAATGGCGACCATAGGTATGTTGTACCATGGACCATGTTTGAATTTGGGAATAAATAGGTTCTTAGTTCTTCAATTCTCAACAAATTTCCTATTCGATTTGTACAGGTGTTGAAGCTGGACTAGGAACAATGTGTTTACTCGTTGGTTTATGGAGACTGTACGAAGTTTTCAAAAAAAGAAGGAATGAAAAACTGAAGGAAAAATTCTTTAAAAGGAATGGCGGTTTATTGCTACAAGAACAATTGTCTTCGGGTGAAGTCAAGGTTGAGAAAATCAAAATGTTTAGCTCAAAAGACTTGGAAAAGGCCACAGACCATTACAATGTGAATAGAATGCTTGGCCAAGGAGGTCAAGGTACAGTTTACAAAGGGATGTTGGCAGATGGAAAGATCATTGCAGTGAAGAAATCCAAAATACTTGATGAGGCAAAAGTCAAACAATTTATAAATGAGGTTGTCATTCTCTCACAAATTAACCACAGGAATGTGGTTACGCTTTTCGGTTGTTGCTTGGAGACTGAAGTTCCATTGCTGGTATATGAATTCATTCCTAATGGAACCCTTTTCCAGTTTCTCCACGACCCTAATGAGGAACTCCCATTAAGTTGGAAAATGCGCTTAAGGATAGCAACAGATGTAGCAGGAGCACTTTTCTACCTCCATTCAGGATCTTCGATCCCCATTTACCATAGAGATATCAAGTCTACAAACATATTGCTTGATAAGAAGTACAGAGCCAAAGTAGCAGATTTTGGGACTTCAAGATCAGTAACATTAGAGCAAACTCATGTCACTACTCAAGTGCAAGGCACCTTTGGATATTTGGATCCAGAGTACTATCAATCAAGCCAATTCACAGATAAGAGTGATGTTTATAGCTTTGGTGTAGTCCTTGTGGAGCTACTTACGGGAGAAAAGCCAGTCTTTTTCAGAAGATCAGAAGAAGGAGCCACAAGTTTAGTTGCATATTTCCTAATGGCCATGGAGAGCAACTGCTTGTTTGATGTTCTTGATCCTGGAGTTGTGAAACAAGGTAAAAGGGAAGATGTTTTTAAGATTGCTAGCTTGGCTTGGAGCTGCTTGAGGTTAAATGGGAGAGAAAGACCTACAATGAAAGAAGTCGCAATGGTGCTGGAGGGGATTCACAAATCACACGACTTCATGGTTCCACAAGCAATTGAAATTGATCAAAATGAAGTAACGGTCCATGCTAGTACCTCAGCAAATTCTGGTTTGGATATGGATGTTATTCCTTCAGAAGATAGTAAACCATTCATACATGCATATTGAAATTATCTTTTACGTGTATGTTTTGGGTGTATTTGTGTCAACCGTTCTTGTTCTTTATTTTATTTTGAGTTTTTTTGTTCATCTGCTTGTTAGGAATTGTTGGAAAGTAACAATTTATGCCCATTT
Source organism: Dovyalis caffra (assembly GCA_963924115.1). Lineage (NCBI taxonomy): Eukaryota > Viridiplantae > Streptophyta > Magnoliopsida > Malpighiales > Salicaceae > Dovyalis > Dovyalis caffra. Next base: position 2,813,591 of record CAWUPB010001168.1, on the reverse strand, counting down.
CATAATAAAGAAATTCAGAAACTTAAATTCATGAGTGGGACAAAAATCTATCAATCAAAGAACAAAAATATGATCGACTGCTGACTCTGCTGCTTCTAAAAAAATCAATCCCATAACAGACACATGCACCAACCAATAACACTTCTTATAATATAAAATCATTCTTAAGATATCATTTAATAGTTTAAACTTTTTGGTTTAAATAGTTCTTTGACACAGTATCAAAGTCTTGAATTTCAACGGAGCATTCTTCTCATGTTGCCGATCTAGACAAGAAAAAAGAAGAAGAAGAAGAAAGGGAAGAAGAATATGAAGAGTCCTGAAATAGTGGATGAAGAAAATAGAGTTTTGGCGGGAGATAGTTGTAGTTCTAGTACTATTTCACGCAATGTTGTAACTAATGAAGGAAATGGAACCTCAAGAGAGCGTGATTTCAGTGCCAAAAACAGGAAACAAAAGGAGAAGAAGAAGAATGTGAAAAACAACATGGAGAGTGATGATGAATTGCCAGGGAAGAATAATTCTAGTGCCAGAGCAGACACTGCTGAAAAGGAAGCACGTGAAGTATCAAAGGAGCTGCCTTCTTCTGGTCCCAACGCAGACAAGAAGAAAGGGACAAAGAAGAAGAAAGGGAAGAATAACAAGATTGAGTAATGCCCTGTTGAATTTATGTTCTGAGCTCTTAGATTAACTTGTCAGTTCTTGATTTTATTATTGTCCTTACTGAACATGTCTTTTGGATTTCAAACATTTCAGCCAAAGAAAAATGAGCATGGAAAAAAAAAAAAAAGTTACCTTGTTTGAAAAAATAACAGCACTTGAGTACCAATGAATGTAAACAAACAGCGAGAAAGGTTCTCATAAATTATGGTTAATTAAGAGATACATCTGAAAAATCTTACTATTTAATTAACATCGATCCTTAACATTTAATCTTCCTGTTTTACCTCGAATGAATGAAACTCGACTAGTTAATGAACCAATTACATTATTTTGTTTAATTAAAATTATATGAATTAAGCATTGGATTAATTATAAATATGTTTTTTTAAAAAATAAAGTGGTGGTTTGAGAAGGATGGATGAGAGCTAGAAAAACTCGAAACGTATATATGCATCATAGAAGCTAAATAGCAATAGTTTAATATTATTTAAAAATGCTAGAATACGAAATTAGAAAAACTCTCTCTATTCTATTCTGAATTAAGTTAATAAAATTCGAACTTAGCTAAATAAAGAAGAGTTTCCAACGGATTTTTTATTATAGAATAATATAAAATCATTCATAAGATCTCATCTAACAGTTTAATCTTTTGAATGAGATCTTTTGACAATTTACAAAGCTTTTCTAACAGTACTTACTTGTTTAACCAAGTTAAAATCCATCTTATAACTTTAAACTATTATTATTGGCCTTAGCTTTTTTTTTTTTTTTTTAACAAAAGTTATCTAAGATGATAGATAGCCCGGCCAAGGTTTGAGTTCACTGCCATTGTATGATGAAAATCCTAATTCTAGCAGGAAAGCTAGAGTTAAAGGAATCGTAATAAAGAACGAAGAAACTTAAAGGAAGAAGAAAATCTTGACCGCCAAAGAATTCCATCAAGGAAACAGAATAAACGACAAATATATATAAATATATAGCAGCCGAATCGCATTACATTCAAATCTGCTCTCTCTGCTTTTTTATTTATTTAGGTCATGGGTTGTGATCAGGCAGATTTGATAGGGATGAACAAAAGAAAGATATATTTTAGTGATTCAATTATAGAACGCAAGAAGGCACCCAACAGGTTTCTTGTTGATGAGGCAATCAACGATGACAACTCTGTCATCACACTCAATCCTACAACAATGGAACAACTTCAGATTTTCCGCGGAGATACCTTGTTGATCAAAGGAAAGAACAGGAAGGATACAGTTTTTATTGCCCTAGCTGATGACCGCTGCGAGCAGAACAAGATTCTGACGAATAAGGTTGTGCGGTCGAACTTAAGGGTCAGGCATGTCAACAAAAATTTAATATAAAATATATAACACTCGTTTAATATTTTTTACAATCAATGTAACTGATTTTCATTCCTTTTTTAGCACAATTTAACAATAAGTGGAATACAATGTCTTAAAGGTTCTGCCTAAATAATATATATATATATATATATATATATATATATATATATATACACAACCCTAATGAAAAGAGTTTAATTTCTTCCATATAATAGCATTTAACATTTGCAACGAAAAAATAAACCTATGGGTCATCCAATAGGTCAAACAAGGAGCAGGTAAAAACAAAACGAAAACGAAAAAAAAAAATTCCTACAAGGCATGAACTTAATTACTGAAGAAATGACCTAATCGAAGAGCATAAATCCAAAACTATTTAATTTGTTAGGTATGTAGATATCTTGTTTTGTTAACATTGAATTTTGACCCTAAATTTCAAATGCATTTTCATCACTAAAGTTTATAAATAGAAAAACAAAACCCAAAACAAGTTTTCATGTAATTTTCTAACAGTTCAAGATCTCAACTCAATATCTGGTTTCAATTTCAAATTCCCATTTCAATTTCAATTCAAATTCCCCAAATTTAAATGTTTTTCGAGGAGGAAGAGAGCGTGATTATAGGCCACCAAGAGGGCACCCATTATGCAATTTTTATATTAGATAATAAAAATATTTTTATATCAAATTATGCATTAATCAAGACCAAAAGTCTAAAAATGGATTTGTTAGCGTTCGCATTATTTAAAAAATAAGTTACAGAGAATAAAAATACCTATTAAATTAAAAATGAATTATATTAATTAAGGATATTTAATGTATTCTATTACATATGTATCATATGGTAAGTTTTCAAGATCCACTTTATAAAGATGGTTTCATATATGTAGTCAAAAAAAAAAAAATCAATCTATATGGAAAAAATTCAATACCACAAAATAATTAAAATCTAAATATATAAAAAAATATTAAAATTTAAATGAACTTAATATATGAGGTCAGATTAAAAAAAAAAAAATCCTATTCAATCACAACTGAACTCCTTATTTGCCAATCTGCCAAGGATTTACAGAAGGATGGGGCATTTTGTATCCACTAGGCCTGGAAAGATACACGTATTACATTATCCTTAAAGTTTTTTACAAAAAACTACTTTATTTGTACATAATCCCTTTATTCATAAATTGAACTATTAGCACCCAAAAATTTTTCAAAAAAATTAACAAAATACAAAAACAAAAAGACGGAAGAAAAAAGAAAAGGACTTTTTTTAAAAAAAAGAAAAAAAGATTGAGGGGTGAAATTAAAAAAAATGAGCAGAAAATAACCAAAATAAATCGAGCTTATGAGATGATGAACCAAACTAAACTTTGTCCTAAAAAAACCCCCAAAACTTAGTGTAAAAACTCCTTTTTCTCCTAAAAATGGGAGGCTAGATTTTCTCTCTCCATAAGCCAGCCAACTACCTCCCTTTCCCTCTTAAAATTTCCGGCCACCCAGCTTCTCCTTACCCAAAAGACTCCAGTCATCCCTCCAATCCGAACCGGCACCATTCTAGCCGGTTCAATCCCTCCTTCAGCCATGACAGCCCTATTCTCTAATCGGTCTAGCCACTCCTCCAATGCCTTCAGTCATGCCAATTGCCGCCCAACCTTTCATTGTCGGTCCAACCACTTTAGTCATCGTCCAGCCTTAGATCCACGCTAGCAGCAGTCCAATCAGACCTAACCAGTAATTACTCTAGCAACCAATTAGGTCGCTGCCCTATACAATCTACACCTCCAATCGATCCAACAGCCACGTCGTCCTACTCCAATCGACCAGCAGCTCCTCTAGCCTGACCTAGCCATAAATCAAAGTGAAGCAACCGCTCATCGTCCAGCCAGCATCCAACCCAATCTCCACTGGTTCAACCACTTAGGCTGGTCAAACCGAACTAGCCCCTCCCCTACAATAAATCTGAACTAGTTAGTATGATCCAGCCTCTTCGGTAGCCACCCAATCTAGATATGATAACGGGCAGTCGTCTCTCCTCTTTGGTTGACTGAATATCAATTTCCATCGAGGTTGAAAAGATCAGAACTAGCACCGATTCCACAGTCAAATTCGTTCAGTATTTTTACAATAATTTATTTTTACCTTTTATTTTATTTTTTATATGTGTTAAATTTAATTCATGTTGTTGTGCCTGTAAATTAATTTATTTATTTTGATGTGTTTGTAAGTTAAATTAAATTATCATTGTATGTGTACTTAATTTAAATTGCTGCTTACATGTGGCTTGATTAAATTGTTGCTGTGCATATTGTTTAATTAAACTGTGATTGTGTTGATATTGTCTTAACAGATACTTTTGATTGTAGATGTGATTGAATTGTGGTTGCTTGTACGACTTTTAGGACTTTTTAGATTGAATTTCGTTTCAGACCATTTTTTGGTTGATCATGATCATTGATTGAATTGCATCAATTGGCTTTTAAAAAAATATTTGATTATTGCTTTGCGTCGGCTAAAACTATTTTTTTTTGGATCATTTTTTATGATGCTAACTTCAAATCACTCACGTGTTAATTTTATTTTTTTTAAAGCATTTTTGGGCCATGCAAGTTTCGAATCTCGTTATTTGGGTTATTTTTATCAAATATCGATCAATTTTCACGTTGTCACCAATTCATTAAAAATAGGATTCTTACGTGCCATCGGTTCAATTTTTGTTTTGGTATCATTTTAATCCATTACAATGGTTACTTAATATTGTGCTAATTTTTCTTTAAAAAAAAGTGATTTCTAAGCCACGTGGATCCGAGTCATGTTTTAGATCGTTGTTGCACATCGTGAAAATTGATTTTCTATTGTGTTGATTTTGCCTAAAAATTTTCATATTCGAGGTCTTGTCGATCCGAATCCTCGTTTTCGGTTCGTTTTTGTCAAATTCAACGATTTTGCCAATTTCACCTAAAAATCATAATTTTTGAACTCCTGTCAGTCTTAATCTTTGTTTTCGGATTATTTTCGTCAACTTCAATGATTTTTTTTTAATTTTGCTAATTTTTTCATTTTTACTGTTTTTATAGTTTTTGTCGATTTTGTCCAATTATCGATTTTGCTAATTTATCGATTTTGTCAATTTTTCCTATTTGCCAATTTTGTCAATTTTGCCTAATTATCGATTTTTTCAATTTTCCAATTATACCAATTTATCAATTTTGTCGATTGTGCCTATTATGCTGATTTTGCCGATTTTGTCAATTTGTCGATTTTGTCGAATTGCCAATTTTAATGATTTTTGCCTAATTGTCAATTTTGCCTAATCCTCCATTTGTCTATTTGTCAATTTACCGATTTTGTCAATTTGTTGATTTTCGCCTATTTGCCTATTTTGTCAATTTGCCTAGCTATTTGCCTATTTGTCAATTTGTTGATTTTTTCATTGTTTGTCAATTTTTGCCAATTTTGCTTATTTTTTCCTAATTGCCTAGTTATCGGTTTTGTCAATTTGCCTATTTTGTCTATTTACCTATTTTACTTATTTTTTAAGTTTTGCTTTCATGCACGTTGTCTAAGTAGCATCCGCAGCACATCCTTGCATCCATCATTTTTTTTAGCTATTCATTATAGAGTGAGGACAATGTCTATGACCAGTCAAGTCCCAAATCACTTAGCTAGTGAGCAAATATTTGAAAAATAGATATAGATTTTCATCATTAAAAATAAAAAATCAAATCAATATTATATGCAATGCAATTTTTCTTAAACAAGATGGGGTAGGGTGATTTTTTAATCTTCCCTACACATAATAAACTCCTTATCCGGAACACGGACTGATCATAGGGTTTCCAAGTAACCATAATACTAGGTGGCGACTCTAGTTATTTATTTTTATTTTTTTCTATTTTTGCCTTAACTCATCACCCTCGCCATTGACATCGCCTTGTGACAAATTGAACAATTGAAAATATAACAAATCTCAAACTTGAAAACCAAGACAGATTGCATACAATTATATATTCTTAAGACAATTAAGCAAACATCTTGGTAATAAAGAGTCAAGCAAATCCAAATTCCACCAAATTTGGAAAAAAAAAAAAAAGGTTCAAAACCCCATTAGAATTTAGAACCATACATCTTGAAATTAAATGATATTCAATTTGAATTCAATAATTTTGAAAACTACATTCTTTTTTTAAAAAAAAAAAAAAACTCTTTTTTTTATGGGGTGACATAAATAAAATAATATGTTATTACTATTTTTATTACGTGCTAAATCATGTAAACTTTGAATTCAATATGTGGATTAGGTGACATAAATAAAATAATAAAGAATTTATTTATTACCGTTTTCATCATAGTAAAATCAATTTGAATTCAATGAATCACATATATATATATATATATATATATATATATGCCATGTTGTTAAAAGTACATAAGAGATAAGAGAACAAGCATCTTTGGAAAAGAAGAAAAAGGCAAAATCAAGCATGAAGGCCTCTTCTATCTATATGATTCTTTTCCTTATCTTTGTTGTCGGTAAATTATTATTATTGTTTTTTATCTCGTAATATTTTTATTAATATGGTCTCTTGATCCTGTTTCTTGCATCTTCAAGAATGATTAAGGAGCATCATCTCTTTTATTGTACTATACAATATTGTTTCCTTTACTTCCCAATTATGAAATTTTTTATTTTTTTATAAAAAAAAAATTGCAACTGAAAACCCATTTGATTCTTGGTGCAAGAAGCAAGCAAATGATGGTTGATGCAGAACTTTGTCAAAAAGGATCAATTCATGAAGGTGTATGCACACCTTTTAAGTGTGGAAGTGACTGCAGGATCAAGTATGGAAAAGATGCAATTGGAAAATGTCTACTCGCAGTTAGGTGTGAATGTTACGTACCTTGCTAAGTACACAGATTGTATGAAGCGATTAGTCTTATTTTGAACACAATAAAATACAATAATAAGCTAATTCTTAACTTTCTTGTCATTTATGTTATATAACAGCCGTTTTTAAAGTTATGAATCGACGATAATTGTTACTGTTTTATGACGTTATAACGGAAGTAACAACAATTCATATGTATAACGTTAATGTCACATACAATAATAATAAGAATCCTAACAATTCATTAGTTTTATTTGTAGTAGGTGTTAATAAGGTGTCCTTTGCTAATCTTAGCATTCTGCATAACAAATTAATGCCAATGTGATTGTTCTGTCAGTCCTTCTCAAGGCTAGAAATTAATCCAAGACATGTCCGAGAAAATTTCTGAAAGATATTGCTTGGAAACATGCGAGCTTTGATCCAATGAAAGCATTGCCAATGCCGACCGTACCATAGAATTTGATGTCTTCCTTTCTTGTTTCATTCCATTCCTTCCTGTCAGAGAAAAAGATGATTTGTTTAGCTATATTCAAGAAGCAGCAGGCATCTTGTGCCTCCAATTAGGGAATGTTTTGCTATCCTTAAGCTACCAAATGATGCTAGTTTCATGATAGATGTATGGGCAATACGATCGATGGCGAATACTAAAACTTCAAAACGAAAGAACACCACACAAACATGTCCAGCAGAAACACCAGATGGTTCAAAAAACAATGTCAGAAGTGAATCAAACAAGAACGTAATCGCAGCGAATTTAGCAGTAGCGAAAGGCAGCATGTCTGTGTTGACTAAACATCCACAGAATAAGAATTCAGTTTACACATTAAAGCAAGAATGCAGCAGCACTGAATTTTCACAAATTCCGAACAGCACCGATAATGATGAACGAAACCTGAAGCAGTAAACACTAAACAGCAAATGTACCGCAACTACTCTCGTGTTCTCAAGCACCGATGATCTGATGAAATTAAGCACAATTGCAAGGCCAGAACACAGCAATTTTCCAGTGTTAGAGTGTCCAAATAACATAAGATGATAGCAACAATATCCAGGAGCAGCATGCACCAAGTATCCTTTGAATGCTGACATCATAAAGTTCAGAACACATTAAAAAGCACCCATGAAGGATTGGCATTAGCTAACATAGTTGCGTGTTTTAGAGTGCTGCAAAGAGGGAAAAACTTCAGAACTGATAATTATTATGAATCTGCTGGAAATATCAGTGTTGCAGATACGATTGGCAGCATTAGTTGCCAAACTTGTTTTACGGAAAAAAAAACAATATAATCTATTTTGTCTAAACTATGATAGCCAATGACACTTTTCTGAGAAAATTTTGATCTGTGAACTCTGTCAAATTACTTAAATACAAAGATGAAAAAATCATTAACATTAGTCTCAGTAAAGAGAGGAAAACATGAATGCAAAAAAGAGTAGCTTAGAATTTCCAAAATTTTGCTTCAGTTATATTCCAACCATCATTCTTATTGAACTGTAATTGTTGCTTATTATGAAGAAACTTAATTCGCTGAAATTACAAAGAAAATAAAACAAAATAACAAACATCAAATCAATAAAGTTCTTCATCATCATCTCCACCAGCAGAAGTCACAACTGGATTGAGACCATTAGCTGATGCTGCTGCCTCTGAAAATGTGAAATCAGCACCAAAACCTCTGGATTGTTGCAGTGTTTGAGAAAACATCTTATACTTGAGAATATCAGCATCACTCACGCTCCTTCTAGCATATTTCATGGACTCTTCAAAGTGAGAAACTTTAATCACAGCAATTCCTTCCTCGATGCTGTCTTCCACGCCTTCGATCTTGGTCTTCATATCCTTTTCAATGTCCTCCCTGATAGCATATTTGCAAGCCCTCTGGCATATCTCTGTGATATCAGCACCACTAAAGCCTTCAGTGTGCTTGGCAAGAACTTGAAGGTCGACATCTTTTGAGACCGGTGATTTTCGCAGGCAAGCTTTGAAAATCTGCAGTCGAGAACTTTCATCTGGTAGAGGGATATAAATTAGCTGATCAAGGCGACCGGGCCTCATAAGTGCGGGGTCAATTATATCAGGCCTATTGGTAGCACCAATGACAAAGACTGTTTTCTTGGCTGTTAACCCATCCATCTCAGTGAGGAGTTGGTTCAAAACTCTATCAGCTGCACCACCAGCATCTCCTACGCTGTTTCCTCTTTGAATGGCAATGGAGTCAAGTTCATCGAAAAATAGGACACAAGGTGCCGACTGGCGAGCCTTGTCGAAAACATCCCTGACATTGGCTTCACTCTCCCCAAACCACATTGTTAGAAGCTCAGGACCCTTGATGCTGATGAAGTTAGCTTGACATTCATTTGCAATAGCCTTAGCCAGCAATGTTTTACCACAACCAGGAGGGCCATAGAAAAGAACTCCCTTAGAAGGTGACATGCCAAATTTCTCGAACTTCTCAGGATGCTCCACGGGATACTGAACAGTCTCTTGAAGCTCCATCTTGACCTTCTCAAGGCCACCAATATCTTCCCATCTAACATTGGGAACTTCCACAATGGTCTCACGTAGAGCAGAAGGATTGCTGTTTCCAAGAGCAATATTGAAGTGTTCATTCGTAACAGCCATGGAATTAAGAATCTCCGCATCAATGGTGTCGTCTTCCAAATCAATGACATCCATCTTTTCCCTAATGCATTGTAGGGCAGATTCACTGCAAAGAGCTGCAAGATCTGCACCAACATACCCCTGAGTTCCTTTGGCTGCTTTTTCCAAGTCTACATCTTCAGAGAGCTTCATCTTCTTTGTATGGACACGAAGAATCTCAAGGCGACCAACTTCATCAGGAACACCGATATCTATTTCTTTGTCAAACCTTCCAAACCTTCTTAATGCAGGGTCTAGACTGTTAGGCCGGTTTGTAGCTCCTATTACAATAACATGGGCGCGAGCCTTAAGCCCATCCATAAGAGTCAGTAGCTGCGAAACGATCCTTCTCTCAACTTCCCCACCAGTTTTCTCACGTTTGGGAGCAATTGAATCAATCTCGTCAATAAATATAATTGCAGGAGCATTCTTTTCAGCTTCTTCAAAAGCTTTTCTCAGATTTTGCTCGCTCTCTCCGGCCAACTTGGACATGATTTCTGGCCCGTTGATGCAAAGGAAGAAAGCCCCAGTTTCATTAGCAATAGCCCTTGCTATCAATGTTTTACCTGTTCCAGGAGGACCATAAAGCAAAATTCCTTTCGGTGGCTTCACACCAATGGTCTTGAAAAGCTGCGGAAACCTTAATGGCAGTTCAACCATTTCTCTGATCAATGCCAGTTGTTTCCTAACACCACCAACATCATCGTAGCCAACTTCATCAAGCCTCTCCTCATCTTCCCTCCTCACAGCCTCCCCTTCACAGAAGATCTCTGTATCCGGCGCAACCACACAGTACTCAGCAGGATCAGTCTCAATGACCTTAAACTCCACGCTCCTCATTCCTCCTCTGACAAGGAAAAGATCTCCTTTCCTAACAGGACGATAGGAATCCTTGAAGTAAGGCTTCAGGTATGCATCAAACAGACTACAAGTAAGGCCTTCGACCGTGTCATCCAAAGGCAGTATGTGAACCCTCTTGCCATCCTGCACATTCGTACATAAGTGCACCGAAACTATGTCGCCATGCCTCACCCTTAAGTTCGACCGCACAACCTTATTCATCAGAATCTTGTTCTGCTCGCAACGATCATCAGCTACGGCAACACAAACTGTATCCCTCCTCTTCTTTCCCTTGATCAACAAGGTATCTCCGCGGAAAATCTGAAGTTGTTCCATTGTTGTAGGATTAAGTGTGATCACAGAGTTGTCATCGTTGATTGCTTCATCAACAAGAAGCCTGTTTGGTGCCTTCTTGCGCTCCATAATTGGATCACTAAAACCTCTCTTTCTTTTGTTTGAGCCTGCAGCCTGATCACTCATGAATTAAAGAAAGTGCAAATATTGAACGTAGAATAATATTGTCAACACCACTGCTGTTTATATATGAGTCTCTTCTTCCTTTTCCGTGTTGTTTAAGGAATCCTTGTTTTATTGGGTTTTCCGTTCGGTTTCCTTCCTTATTAGTACTTCTTATTTTATAGGGTTTTAGTGTTTCTGCTTCCCTTCGGTTTCCTTCCTTATCACTACTTCTTAGCTCTTACTTTCCTGTTAGAATCAGGATTTCTACAATGGCGGTGACTGCAGACCTGTTCTACCCTTCTATATATTTTTTTATAACTTAGACCTTGTAGTTTATCATAACTAATAAATTGGTCCTTATATTATTAGAAATGATTATATGGCCTTTTGATTGATGTTGACCTTCCTTAATTTCATAGTTTTTGTTTCTAAAATACCTTTTTCATAGTCTTTTTTTTTTTTTAAGGAACATAAAATTGACAAAAAGACTAATTATAAACAAAGTTTAAAAATACAAGGATTAAATATATAATTTCTAAAACTATGTCCATTAATAAATTAGTTATGTTAAAGTACAAGGACTAAATTATATTTTTTTCATGAAGGTTTTTTTTCTTTTTTTCTTTTCCCGACAAGAGAAACTTTCAAACTCAATGTAGCTTGAAATTAATCAACAGAATGTAATTGCCGACAAAAAAGAGTTCAAGATCAAAATGATAATAAAAATATTAGTAACTTATTTTATGTTGAAAAGAAATTCACAAGAAATTCCAAAACAGATGCAACCCACTATGTTGGAGTAAAAAGAATCGAAAACAGTAAATATAAAAAGATTTCCTACTTTTGCAATATTCTGCTGCTTTCAAAGATCACAAGGCAACGGCACTGTCCCATCCAACATTACAACATTTCAAGGGAAAGAGAAGACTTAAGCCTGATAGCTTTTAGTTTGTGCCAGGACAGCAGATTTACAGTTAAACCAGCACTAAAATTTACTATAAATTAACTTTTGACTACAAAATTGTTAAAATCTTTAGATAACAAAAGCTGATAGCACAGTTAAAACTGTGAATTGCTAAGGAAAGTGACCATGCATCTAGCACTTTGGAACAATTTATCTACTCTCTGCCAAACTGCACTTTGAGCGTCTAAGAGCTTCCTTGCCTTGTCCTGTAATTTTGAATTGCATCTAATTGTTTCGCCGTGTATCTGAACAGAAGAATATGCAAGAAGTTAGCCAAAGGTACTAACTCTCTCAGAGAATTAGCAGAAAAATTTAGGGAGAATTCAAGATAAACCCTTTTTTTTTCTTCAGTTTAGTACAAGACGAGTGGAGCAACAAATTCAATGGTTTTGTGCTCTTCAAGTAACAATTCATTATTATCTCTAACCAAAGAAAAGTAAAAAGGGTAAAAATATTGCCCAGGAAATGTGTGGAGAAACAAACAATGATGAGTCCATACCTTCAAAAACAATCTGATGACAGCCTGTACAAACTCAAAATTGTTTCTGCAGGATATCTCATGGATGAAATAGTCAAGAAACAGCTCGATTGAAATAAACTCGGGTCTCTTTTCAAGTTCTTGCTCATCCTCGTCTATTATCTGAAACATTCTAAGTTCCATATCCAAATTGGAAGGAGATAAACCTTTGATATATTCAGTGAATGCTGAGACTGACAAGCGTACACAATTAAAATGTTAACAGGATATCCAATATGCATTAATCATCAAAGAGCTTTCAGCTGACTCATCAATGATAACACTAGAAAATATAGTGCAACTGTGCAAGGGACTAAAATGCTCACAATTTTTCATTTCTGACGAAGACTGAAGAGCTTCCAAAAATTGAGTTACTGGAATGTCGAGTTTTCTCCTATCATTCTCCACTTTGTCAGGTTTGCTATATTCGTCATCCACTTGCTCACTGGGCTTAAATAATATTTCTCCAGAAAGAGATGGAACTGAAGGCAAGAAGAAAGGAGCCTTCTCAGGCTTCTTTGGAGGTTCAATTGGTTTATTGCGTACCTGTATATCAATGATTTAGAGGGAGAAACCAAATTAAAAGAAAACAAAAAAAAAATAAGTTGCAAACCTAATGTGCAGAGAAAATGATAAAGAGAAAATTTAACATGCCATAATGCACGACAACATAAGAGGAACGTTATAATGGGGGAAAGAAACCTTGATAATGTCTAAGTTGATCAAACTCTGCCATTGGCTTTTAGGCAACAGTGAGAGAGTCACGAGATCTGGAATTTGCTGACTAAAAGCTGGAAAAGTAGAAGCTACTTGGGATACTGAATGGTTCACAATAGGCTTGTCTGTGTCCTCATTCTCAACATTTGAACCTTCAACTGAAGATAGAGATGGCAATTTTACATTAACAACTTCTTTCCCACTTGCATAAGTATCAATGTTTGAAGCTCCAGAGAACATTGACAGATTAACCCTGAAAGGTTAGCAGCTATCAGCCTCAGTGAAAAAGAAAAAATATGACACAGAAAGTTACCAGGTATAAGTATAAAATATTGCAGCTGAACACTTCCAAGATCTCACTTAAATATTTGATGGCTATTTAAATACGGAAGGGCATCATCAGATTTTTGCAAATTGTAATTAAGTCCATATCCTTCAATCAGTTTCCTCAAGACAATACCTTTTTGAAATCCATATAGAAAATCTTAAAGGCTTAACTAGTGTAGTGCACAACTTGTAGCTAAAGGCTAAATGTGATAAAATCATAAAACCAAACGTGAGACATGCAATTGAGAACGTACCACAAATATACCCCATTTTGACCAACATGGGTAGTTGCCAGCACATCCATATTTGGTGACAAGGACAATGCTGTGATAGACACATCGACATGAACTGCATCTATTTGCCTTGCTAAGATGACATCCCAAATCCTAAGAGTCCCATCCATACTGGATGACAATAGCCATTTCCCATCCTCGCTAAAACATAAATCTGTAATACGGTCAGTATGACCTTCAAATTTACGAACCATTCTCAGTGCCACGGCATCAAACAAACGGATAACCAAATCATCTGCCACAGTAGCCAACAGACCTGAAAATCATGCCAAACCAATTTCATCAGAAGATGATCCAAGGAACAATAAAATAATGTGTGTCGGTGTATATAGCTGCAATCTTTCAGGGAAGGGAGATTATTACCATTAAGACGATGATAGACAATCTTAACTAGAGAACATCCAACTTCCCATCTGGATTTTAATGCACGTCCCTTGAAATCCCAAACCTGCACAGCCAACACTTTGAGAAATGAAAATTCCAATAGAAAGATGAAATCTAAGCAATGTTCTTGTGCATTTCATGCGCTATAAGTCAGGGAAAGTGCATAGCAGCACATTATGCCAATGCATAACCTACCAACATGTACATGACAACAAACAAAACACAGTGCAACAACAGCTATAGACTAGAGAGGATATAACATATGTGATAATTTTCAGTTACTAAATTAAAAATATAAAATAAAAGAGCCTCCATGATTGTCCAGAGCACTGACCTTTATATCTCCATGATATCCTGCACTTATCATGAGGGTATTTGTGGAATCACAAGCAACTCCAACCACTTCCCCCTCATGGGCACAACTTCCTCTCTCTGACACATCCAGGTAACTTCCTCGGCTAATTCCTGATTGAAGGTTGAATCGCTCTATCCAACCACCAGCAGTTCCTATGATAGCAAAGTTGCCACATGCACTAATGGTGCAGGCCTGATGCAATAATACTGTCAAAAACTAAAACCATATGCAATTCCAAGAAGCATTCTAGACTTGCATTCAATCTTCTGTATTCCAATTATGGAGGTAATATTGCTGTTGCTCAACAATAAAAGAATAATGCAAAAATCGAGAATTTCTTTTGCTTTTTTTTCCCCAGAAATTGACAAAAATCCACTTGTTTTGCCAAGACTATAATGATTTCCTTCACCCTGCAACAGGGTTTAACATCTTACAAAGTTTATGTGAATTTATGTAGGTGATCCAGAAAATTTTTAATGACTTCACAAGAAGATGCATACCAACTCACTTGCTAATGAAAGAAAAAAAAAGGTTGAATGCGTGTCCAAAAAAAAAAAACAGCAGGCAAATAAAGGATTGCAATTCTAACCTTGACAGGTGTTGGATTTTCTGGGCATGGTCTCAGGATATGCTCCCCAATGACAAAATTTTGAAGCCTCCACACATATGCTTGTTCAGTATCCATATGACAGGTTACCACATTGCACCAATCCCGCTCCCGAATTTCAGCTATAATTAAAATTTGACATTAGGCAACTTGGAAACATGGTATATTCAGAAAATGTGAGTATGATAGTAATTAATTCCAACTAAACAGTTGTTCAAAAGTATATCACAACATAGAAAAAGGGAGAAGATGTAAACTAAAGCAGTAAGGAAGAAATTTAAAGGAAGTATGGTCCAAGACATGGCAAACAGGTAAAATAATATCCATGCAATCAATGAAAATTAGTTCAAACAGAAAGATAAGTTTAATTAGGAACAATCACCACCACTATAGTATAAATAAATAACCCATTCATTCCAGAACACAAATCCAAGAGCAAGAAACACATACACCTAAGCATTAAAAGAGTTCTCCGAAAAAAATCATACCACAATCAAAGGCAATAACAGGCTTCAATTTGAGTTCTTCTTCCTGCAAATTGAGCGAATAAGAAACTTAATAAGCCAATCTATACCCTTATTCAGTTTCCAAGACCAAGTGAACAACAATACAATATTTATACCATATGCCACCAGCCATGTTTACAGAAATTTATCAACAACATACAGCATATTTCATTGGGCAAAACTAGAGTGGAAAGTACCAACCACTACCCCCAGTCATACCTTCACCCGAAGTTTCTTAGCTCGTTTCGATACATGACGCTGAGAGAGTTCTCTACTTTGTTGGTCCTGATCAATATAAAAGTTGAATAAATGATTAAATAATATATGCTGAAGTGGAATCAAAACAGAAGCTGAAAAGCAAACACAAACACAATTCACCTAGAGAGAGAGAGAGAGCAAGAGAGAGAGAGAGAGAGACTCGTCCCCATACTAATATTAGACAAATAGAAATAACCTATACGAGACAACTCAATCTTTGCCCATTCACATATGCAATGGCTGTGTAGCAGGGGTAAGGATTACAGAGAATATGGTAATCATTTTTCACTTCATTTCTTTTATTTAGTCAGCATGTCAAATGTTAAAGATTTTACAATCAAACAAAGCTTGAATATTGATTTATTGACAAAAACATATAAAAAAATTCACTACCACCCATATGCTTTGCATGGTTATAAAAAAAAATGTACATCTTAAATACTACTTTTCCATTGTTTCCAGGTAATCAGATAAAACCTCCTTTCCTTTACTCAAAGTGCTCACACATACAACAGAATTTACTCGAATGATATTACATGGAGAAAAAGAGATAACATAAGATAGCTATGAGCAAAGGTTTCCAATGTGCAACAGAACTTTAACATCTGTAATGAAAATATCCATAAAGCAGATAAAAATTTAATTCAATATTTGAAATTGCAAACCTGTATGACAGAGAAAAGACGAAAGGCACGATCCTGACCAGCAGATAGAATGTGTCTCCCATTTGCATAGAACCTGTGGCAGATGAATAATTTTCAGAACACAAGGATGTCATGCAAAAATGCCGGAAATTTTCACATGAATTTCAAAACAAGCTATGGCATGAGTTAGATGTTTAAGATACCATCATATTTTAGTTATATGTTGGAATTCACCATCAGGGTTGATCGAATGTTCTCAATGAAGTGAGAAGCCATTTAATGTTCATAAATGCAAAAAATAAGAATTGAGACTGCACAATCAATCACAAAGAGTAGGACACAAGAATCGTATAAGATCTTTAACTAATGAAATGAGGCATGTATTAAAGTACAACGAAGAAGAAACTAACCAATATAAATTTCAATACTAAGATTTCATTGTCAAGCATATTACCTTATGCAAAGTGGAGGAGCACTATGTCCGCTTCGAAAGCGTAAAAGTCGAGGATCTCCATCAGTCGTGTCAAAAATCCACATCTAAAAGGCGCAAAAAATTCAAATCTAATCTAAGTATAGGACAAAACAAAGAAATATTGGAATTCACAAGCTAAAAATTTTATTATGCTGATAAGCAAATTAAATGTCCACTTTAAAGAAACCGTCGTCACTATAAATACTCAGCATCTAATGCAATAGATTTAGGTATCTATTTCGTGGAAAATTTTGGAGTTTCTTCCTTAGGAACATTTTATATAAACTGTACAACATATCATCAAAAGGCGGAGACTTGAGATATAGGTGTTCAATTACTTTAAACTTGGCTGCACAATGTTCTGTTCAGTCTAAATCATCCTTAACAAGTTTCAACATTTATAACCTTATGCTGTTTTCAAATAATAATAATAATAAGAAGCCACAATCACTATGTGATGGTAACAAGAATTGAAGTGACCACCTTAATACTTCTGCCTCAGAAGTTAGTATTGAACAAAGCAAACACCTAAAGGCATGTCGAAATGGGCATTAAAGACTCAAAACAAAACATTAATCAAATATACTTGATAGAGGCTGAAGCATATGGCAAAACTGAGAACTTATTGTAGTAGCATCTTTTACCATCCACATAATCAGACTAACAGAAACAGGAACTCAGCGTAAGAACAAAGAAATGTATAGCAGCACAGACTGTTATCAATTGATAATTTCATCACTTATTCGTTATTAAGAAACAAAATTTAACAACATAAGCGGAGGGTGAAATGCTTCTTACTTTAATAGAGTTGTCCGCTGATGAACTCATCAGCACAGGCTCATTAGCGAAAAAGTGCAACGAAATTATTGAACTATCATGTGCCTCTCTTACAACAGTTTGTAGTTTTCGTTTCTCCAGATTCCAAATGCTTATAACACCAGATGAGCCTCCTGATGCTAAAAGCGGCTGTCCATCTAAAAAACCAACAAACAATAAGCTTTACGTCAAACTGCAAGACAAATCATCAAGAACAACAGAACCCTCATTTCCTAAACTCAAATCACAGAGCTAAAGCAAACTAACTAACTTACCTGTAGCGAATGACAATGCAGTCACAGCACCACGTGTGGAATGCGTAAATGTAACCACCTCTTCGTCATACCGAATGTTATGAACATGAATCTTTCCATCAGCACAACCAACCGCAACAACATCCAAAGCAGGTGATGAGACACAACTAGTCACCGACGAACCCCATCCTTTAAACTCGAACAACATTTTCTTCGTACTAACATTCCAAAGCTGCAATCCCCCTCTTGACTCCCAATCAAAACCTTATTCAAATAAGTATCCGGATGCATCATACAAGTCGGCGTAAACTTATCCCCCATCATAAGATGCCCAACCGGTGCATTATTCTCTTTAACCCCTTTAAATCCCCAAATAAACAAATTACCATCAACGTCTACACTTATCACATGATCCCCAAATACCATCAACGAATTCACCTTCGCACTATGCCTACTCCACGTCGCCACCTATCAAAAACAAACACAAAAACAAAAGATTCAGCCATTTGTCACCTCAATTCCTATACTTCATGGGGCTCAACCAATTGGCACAAGCATACAGCCATATCGTTCCACTTCGTTTTAATTCAATTTACCTGGTGGGCGCGTTTGAAGACGGCGATGTGGCTTGCGTAGGCGACGAAGGTGAAGTCACGATAGGAAGCTAAAGCGCGGATTTTGTGAGGTAGTTGAGGGCTGACGAGAACTAAAGTGAGCTTGGCACAGTTGTAAACTTGAAAAGCTTTGCCTACACTGACCGTAACGAAGGTTTCGGTGCCTAATCTTTGGATGGAGAACGGCACGCCGCTTGTTATGTATCCGATTGCTCTGAATGGTTCGAAGATGCCCATTTTGGGAGAGAGATTGAGGATGGAGAGAGAATTAGGGTTTCGAATTGGATTTAATTGGACGGAAACGGTGTCGGTTTGGAGTGCTTTTCGGGGTTTAGGATTGAAAGAGAGAAACCCTAGCTAAAACCTGCTGATGAGAGTTTAGGGTTTAAAGGAGGAAGAAGAAAGATGGAACGGCAACGTTTACTACTATGGATTTACGCAGAACTGTTTCTCGTTATTGTTTGGGCTTGAATTATTTGGGCGGGCCTATACCCATTATTTCTTTCTGATGGACAGGCAAGCAGCACTTAGAGCACAATTTGATTTTTTGGGCCGCATTGGCCCATATATTTCATTACAGTTTGTGACGTTTGTTCGGCCGAAACTATTGTTTACAAATGAAATCTTTTTCAATTTGAACAGTGGTCTTCAATAATTCATTTTGCTTGTGTGAAAATCAGTTAGTTAATTATTAAACCTTCATTTAGGGTTTTCATGTGAAAATTTTTGTCCTAAAAAATGAATTAATTTTCATTATTTGAATGTATTGAGAAAAATATTTTTCTATAAAATAAATTATATTTTATTGGTGGGTTTTGAACAATGATAATAACATAAAAAAAATTATAATGCTGGTGATAGAAGTAGTAGTGATAGTGGTAATATATTTGATAGTAGTTGTAATAACATTGCCAATAATAATGATATATAGTCCTAAAATGATGTTTGTTATGCTAGTAATGAAAACAACAATGGTGTTTAAAACCATGGTTGTAAATTTTAATGATTGTTACTATAATAACAATACAATAGTAGTAGTGATGATGATGACAACAACTAGTGGTCATGATTCAAAGTATTGATATAAGATATTTTTGCTCTTGATTATACTATACAATTAATCACTTCATTTCCAACATCTATATGCATGTGTTTGGTCTCTCTAAAGTAATCATGCGTTATAAAGTAATATAAAATTATTTTTAAGATTTCATATAACAAGTTAAATTTTTAGATTGAGATGATTTCTTGACATAATATCATAATTTTGATGATCAAACGGTCACACAAGGTAATGATAAATCTTTATAAGTTTTAAACTCAAAGAGTTTTCACTTGAACATGTGTATTCAAGAATAATATAAAAATATTTTTGTAGTCTCATCCAAAAATTGCTCTACCTTTTGAGCTAAAAAGATTTTTTGAAATCTTATTACATATTACATATATAAACCTAAAAGATTATAGGAAAAGTAACATTAGCACACAATAATATTCACCATCTCTCAAAACATAGAGGATATAGATTTAATTTGTTGTGCATTGATATTTTTGTGATTTTCAAACTACTTTCGTGCTTCTTATATGTAAGTTTGTACGAATGTTGCAATTTGGTTCCAATTTATTTAAATATTTTTGTTTTAATTATGAACTCTATTTGTATCATAGTTTGGTTTCGACTATAGGAAAGAGAAAGAATCGATGGCATAGAAGGAAAAAGAGAAAGTCACAACGAGGCTTATTCTAGCCACTTTGACTATCAATTTTGGATCTAATTTGTTCATCTTGGAGATAAGTAAGGTATGAAATGGTTGACAGAGATATATCAAGTCCTAAAGTATTTTAAGGTTTTGGAGTTATAATTAAATTTGTATGTGTTTTGTCCGCAATAATAAAATGAGTTTTTAGATTTGAAATTAGTTTATTAATTTTATTTTTGTGATTTTGAGATGTTTTTGAACAAAAATGAAGTTGAATTTGGATTGGAGAGATCGGAAACTAAAAATTTGATTTTTTCAACTTTTTCAGCAGATTATAGTTTGTTAAAAATTATAGTCGGACGACACGTCATCTGCTAGGCAAGAAGCCAGCTATGTGTCAGTCCATTTTCTTCTTCCCTTTTTTTTTTTTTAAGGCTACCTTGTGCAACCTTGGTTCTCCAAGCCCAAGCACGTAGGCTTGATTCTCCAAGCCCAAAAGTATAGGCCTATGCCCTTATTTGTTTTTTTTTTTTTTAAAAAAAATTTAAGTTTTTATTATGGATTTTTGAAAATATATATATATGGAAGATCTATATATGGTTATTTTTGGATTTCTCACACAACTTGGCAATGAAGAAATATATATGATGTGTTATTACAATATTTTAAAATGAACATATATTTTAGATTATATTAATTTTATTATTGAAAATTTATTCGTTAAATTTTTTTATTTCTTATAAAAAAATCTCATTTATAAAAATCAATTTTTTGAAATCAATTTTTTTAAAATAAAATAATTAAAAATATATTTTTACAAAACCATCAAATGATTCAAAATAGTTTTTTATATTAATATTATTGATTATTTTAAAAATCCAGTCGAAGAGCATCCCTACTAGACCATCTTATACCACGGCAAACATTGTTCCAAACTCGATCGAGCCATCTCTCTCTATATATAGATCAAAAGCACCACTTATGCGAATACTAGTGGAAAGAGTTTAAAGAGGATTCAGCTTGCATTTAATGTAAAGAATTTGAACCCTAGACTAGAACTCTTAATATAAGAATCTCCCATCCAATTTTCATAAGTACGTAATATTCTTGCAAGCCAAGGAAATTCAGATGTCGAGCTTGAGCTACTCTGATAACCTTTGATTGATTTTGTCCACGACATGCTCATATATATATATATAACAAATTTACTTGACTTCCCCAAAGTAATCCTATAACAAAATAATTTCTCTTAATTATTACAACATGTGTATCATGCATTCAAAGTACATGACCAAAATAAATTCCTTAAAAAAGTAGGTGCCAAATTCTCAATTTCATAAAAGGATAAAGCCATAATGTACGAAAATCTTCATGCACATCCCAAGATTAATTTATTCACACTCAGTTAGATTCTGAAGTAGATGGATAATATGCTTTAATTTCAACTAGCTAGTATAAAAATAAATCTCAATTAAATGGTATTGGAATGCAACCAATACAGATTAATTCACAAAGGAACTTAATTATAATATAATATGACCATCTTGCAAACTCATTGATTCTGAAAAAACCTTCGATGAAATCTTTCACATCCCATTAATTTATATTGAGATTTCCAATTAAGAGATTCGACTCTCAAATTGAAACACTTAAAAGAAAATAAGATTAAATTTAAAAATATAAAAAGACTATTCTTATTTTGTATAGTTTAAAATTTATCACATTTTTATTTACAAACATTATTTCAATTGTAAAATAAGATGCATATATAACTGAAATATGATACTGTTATTAATTATTGAATATTGAAAAAAAGATAATGCTATAAAAATTATTTTACAAATACAATATATATATTCTCTTAAAATTATAATTATTTAATACAACATTTGTCAAATAAATTATATTGATGGTATAAGTATAGCTATATGTCAAAAAAAAATATGAGCATCCCTTAAAAAAGATAATTAAAATAAAGTGGCCTTTTTTTGTTGCTATGACTTTTATTAGCAATTTTTATAGTATTGTTAAGGACAAATCTATCTTACACTTTTTTTAATAATGATTAACATATTTATTATCGTACAATGACAAGATGATGAACCAAAAATTAGGACGTGAAAAAAGTCATCTTATAAAAAATTATATAATTTTTTATTTTTAATTTAATATATTTTAATTGACTAACGACATAATACATACTATCAAATTAAAATAAATATTTTTAGTTCAATACGTTGCATAGTACAAGAATCCGACTAGTTGATACTAATATATTACAAAAGACTTTAAAAGATGTGATGGTGAAGTCTGTTCATGCACCGTTCATCCCCACATAAAATACCGTGGATGACCCTATTCATACAAGCAGTTGTTTTTTTTTTTTAATTTTGCACCCTCCTTTATTTTTCTAATTACAATGCTGCCATTGTTACTTTTCTTCTCTGTCTCCTTAACCTTCTCTTCTAATTTTTCTCCTCCTTCTCTAGTCGCCATCTGCTATTTTTTCTTAAAAATCACTAACCTATCAATCAAAACCCCCAATTCCATATCCTATAATAAAATCTCACACCATCAAACGGTGGAGAACCAAAACAATCACAATAAAAAGCGAGTGGTGGCAAACACAAGGAAAATGGATTAATCTAAATCAATTTAATTCCTCAAAAAAAAAAAAAAAAGGCAAGTAGGAAACAAAAAAAGAGAGAATCTGCTCCGAAAATTAAAATCAAATAAAAAATAGAAAAAAAGAAAGAAAGAGGAATTTTTACGTAATTGTTGAAGCAACGAACACCTTTCGATCATCATCATTAACCCGAATTTCTCCCTTCACACTCACACGCATATAGATTTGTATTTGTTTAACTAAATAGAGGGTTTGAATTTGAAAATTAAATTAGACTTTTTAGGAATTTAGGGTTCTTAACACTTAGGGTTTTGGAATTTGAAGATTTTTTTTATGGATTGAAATTGAGGTTGAATAATAGGAAGGAAGGCTAATTAAAGTTTTAATTCGAGTGTTTAAACCATGAATTGAACCCGAATTAGACTAGATTAAAACCTAGGGTTTCGAGATCTTCAATAGCAATAAAAATTAGGGGCTTTTTTGAAGATAATGACTCATTTAGGTTTAAATTGGCTTGATCTCAAGAGAAATCAAGCCAATTAAGGCCATTTGAAAGGAAAAAATCAAAAATAAAAAACCTAGGATTCGGCCAAATTGGGAAAAATTTTCAATTTGAGATTTTGATCTAATTGAAAGATGGAGATTAATAAGGTGAGAGGGAAAGAAGCATTGAGAGAGAAAGGAGGAAAGAACGAACTAGAAATCTCTCGGTTCGTTTCTTCCATGGATTAGGAAAAATAAGAGAAAAATTGAGAGAGAAAAAGAAAGAGATGGGAGGAATAAGAAGAAGAAAGAAAAAAATAAAAGGGAGAAGAAGAGAAAGAGGGACGAACCATTACCGGTTCGTCCATGCAAGGTAATGAGAGAGAGGAAGAAGAAGGAAGGAGGAGAAGTAAAAAAGAGAAAGAGAGAGAATAATCGGACGAATAAAAGGAAAAAAGAGAGAAAAGAAAGAGTTTTATTTGTGTTTTTGGGTTAGGCTAAGCCCGTGTGTTACTAGGTTGAGCCGATTCCAGCTCAATTCGAAAAAAAGAGAGAAAAAAAGTAGGACTCGGACTGATTCTATACAAATTAAGGATTATTTTCCTTGACTTAGTTAGCATATAAGTAAAAGAAAACAATCCTTAATTTGTATGGTGTAATTAATTTTTTTTTCAATCTTAAGAGTTCTTGATATATTTTAGCCAAAAAAAAAAAAATTACAAAGAACCCTAAAGGAAAGAGATGGAGTTTTTATTATTTGTAGACTATTCACACACTCACAACATTTTTGTTATTTTAAGTTTTTTTTATGCATTTATTCTCGCCTACGTTACTATTTACCCTCAACTACTAATTTTGAGGTTTTTTTTTTTGGACATTCTATACGTAAAGTTTTGCTATGTTGTTTTTTGGTCCCTTATTTTTTTAATAATTTTTATTTCAATTTACAACTTTATTTGTATTGTAATCTGGTTACTAATTGCTAAGAGGAGAAAGAAAAGAAGACAGATGAGGGAGGAGAGAAAAATCTATATATTAATTTTTTAATAATTTTTTAGAATATTGTTATTTACTCTTTTTAAAAATTTTAATATGATTTATATGACGAATTTTTTTATTCTTAAATGATAAGATGTCTATCAATTTTTTTATAAATAAAATAAGATTAAAAGTATTTTTTAAATAATTTGTCTTGGATTTTTTTTTTTTTTGAAAAAAAAATTATAAGAGAAGTTTTTAGTACTTAAGAGTCTCGTGAATTTTAGATTTTTTATTACAAGTTATCAGTTAAGAATTTGAATATAAAAGAATAAATTGTGTTCTTTTTAGCAAATATTTATAAAAAGCCTAATTAATAAATATTTTTTTAAACATAGAATTTTTTTAAAAAAATAGTTTCATTTTTACATTCTATTTAATATAATTTAGTAACTAATAATGTAACACATACCATCAAATTAAAATTATTTCTTAAAATAAAATTTTATAAGTTTTATCCGAACCCACAGTGTAGCGCGGGTAAAGAACTAGTGTGTACCTAAATAATGAATATAAGTTCGTTCTACAACACATTATTCAATCAGGTTTTTCCATCGAAGCTTACAAGTATATCCTTAGATAAGAAACTCGAAAGCCACTTGATTTATTAAAAAAAGAAATATGAAAGATTAAATTTCCACAACGTATGTTTAATTTTTTCCCAATTTCCAAATAAAATTAGATCGGATTTGAGTTTCTTCCATGACAATATTTTCATGAGTTTGAGTGAGAATATTAATAAGGAGCATAACTTGGAGAATGACCTAAAATATAAGGAGAATCTATAAAACTTATGATGATACATTGGAGAAAGAGTTTAAAACATAAGGATATGTACTTAGGCGAACTTTCCATTAAAATATAAATTCTTAATACAAATTCAAGACTATCATATTTTTTATATTGTTTCCATCATAATTAAACTTTCATCAATTTAATCTTAATTACTATGTATTTCATTACAATGTCTCCAAGTAATCCTATGACAAAATAATTTCTCTTAATTATTACAACATGTGTATCATGCATTCAAAAAGTAAATGACGTACCAAAATAAATCCCTTAAAAAAGTAGGTGCCAAATTCTCAATTTCATAAGAGGATAAAGGCATAAAGTACGAAAATCTTCTTGAACATCCAAGATTAATTTATTCACACTCAATTAGATTCTGAAGTAGAAGTATAATATGCTTTAATTTCAACTAGCTGGTATAAAAATAAATCTCAATTAAATGGTATTGGAATGCAACCAATACAGATTAATTCACAAATTAAGGAACTTAATTATATTATAATATGACCATCTTGCAAACTCATTGATTTTGTAAAAATCTTCGATGAAATCTTTCACATCCCATTAATTTATATTGAGATTTCCAATTAAGAGATTCGACTCTCAAATTGAAACACTTAAAAGAAAATAAGATTAAATATAAAAATATAAAAAGATTGTTCTTATATATATATGTGCTCTTAAAATTATAATTATTTAATACAAAATTTGTCAAATAAACTATATTGATGGTATAAGTATAGCTATATGTTAAAAAAATATGAGCATCCCATAAAAAAGATAATTAAAATAAAAGTGACCTTTTTTGTTGCTATGACTTTTATTAGCAAATTTTATAGTACTCGTTAAGGACAAATCTATCTTACACTTTTTTTAATAATGATTAACATATTTATTATCGTACAACGACAAAATGATGAACCAAAAATTAGGAAGTGAACAAAGTTATCTTACAAAAAATTATATAAATTTTAATTTTTAATTTAATATATTTTAATTGACTAACAAGCATAATACATGTTATCAAATTAAAATAAACATATTTAGTTTGACGCGTTGCATAGCGCATGAATCCGACTAGCCGATACTAATATATATGTCCCTAAATGATGAATATAAGTTCATTCTATAACACATTATTCAGTCAGGTTTTTCCATCGAAGCTTACAAGAATATCCTTAGATAAGAAACTCGAAAGCCACTTGATTTATTAAAAATAGAAATATGAAAGATTAAATTTCCACAACTATGACATTTTATTTAATTTTTTCCCAATTTCCAAATAAAATTAGATCGGATTTGAGTTTTTTGCGTTACAATGTTTTCATGAGTTTAAGTGAGAATATTAATAAGAAGCATAACTTGGAGAATAACCTAAAATATAAGGAGAATCTATAAAATTTCTGATGATACATTGTACAATGAGTTTAAAACATATGGATATGTACTTAGGCGAACTTTCCATTAAAATATAAATTCTTAATACAAATTCAAGACTATAATATTTTTTATATTGTTTCCATCATATTTAAACTTTCATCAATTTAACCTTAATTACTATATATTTCGTTACAATGTCTCCAAATATATATATATAACAAATTTACTTGACTTCCCCAAAGTTATCCTATGACAAAATAATTTCACTTAATTATTATAACATGTGTATCATGCATTCAAAAAGTACACGACCAAAATAAATTCCTTAAAAAAGTAGGTGCCAAATTCTCAATTTCATAGAAGGATGAAGCCATAATGTACGAAAATCTACTTGCACATCCCAATATTAATTTATTCTCACTCAATTAGATTCTGAAGTAGATGGAGAATATGCTTTAATTTCAACTAGCTAGTATAAAAATAAATCTCAATTAAATGGTATTGGAATGCAACCAATACAGATTAATTCACAAAGGAACTTAATTATATTAATACAATATGACCATCTTGCAAACTCATTGATTTTGTAAAAATCTTTGATAAAATCTTTCACATCCCATCAATTTATATATATTGAGATTTCCAATTAAGGGATTCGACTCTCAAATTGAGACATTTAAAAGAAAATAAGATTAAATTTAAAAATATAAAAAGATTATTCTTATTCTGTATAGTTTAAAATTTATCGAATAAAAAAATTTACAAACATTATTTAAATTGTAAAAAAGTTGCATAGCTGAAATATGATACCGTTATTAATTTTTGAATATTGAAAAAAAAAGATAATGCTATAAAAATTATTTTACTAATACAATATATATATATATATATATATATATTCTCTTAAAATTATAATTATTTAATACAACATTTGTCAAATAAACTATATTGATGGTATAAGTATAGCTATATGTATTTTTTAAAAAATATGAGCATCCTTATCCCTTAAAAAAGATAATTAAAATAAAAGTGACCTTGTTTGTT
Organism: Dovyalis caffra; assembly: GCA_963924115.1. Lineage (NCBI taxonomy): Eukaryota > Viridiplantae > Streptophyta > Magnoliopsida > Malpighiales > Salicaceae > Dovyalis > Dovyalis caffra. Next base: position 2,785,966 of record CAWUPB010001168.1, on the reverse strand, counting down.
GCTATGACTTTTATTAGCAAATTTTATAGTTTTAAGGACAAATCTGTCTTACACTTTCTTAGTGATGGTTAACATATATATTATCATACCACGACAAAATGGTGAACCAAAAATTAGGAAGTGAAAAATGTTATCTTACAAAAAAATATATAAAATTTTATCTTTTATTTTTAATTTAATATATTTTAATTAATTAACAATATAATATATATTATTAAATTAAAATAAATATATTTAGTTCGATGCGTAACGTTGCACGTAAATCTGATTAATTGATATCAATATATATGTACCTAAATAATGAATATAAGTTCATTCTACGACGCATTATTTAGTTAGGCTTTTCCATTGAAACTTACAAAAATATCCTTGGATGAGAAACTCGAAAGCCACTTGATTTATTAAAAGAAATATGAAAGATTAAACTTTCAGGACGTATGACAGTTTATTTAAATTTTTCCCAATTTCTAAATAAAATTAGATCGGAATTGAGTTTCCTGCGTGACAATATTTTCGTGAGTTTAAGTGAGAATATTAATAAGAAGCATAACTTAGAGAATAGCCTAAAATATAAGGAGAATCTATAAAACGTATTATGATATATTAGAGATTGAGTTTAAAACATAAGGAAATGTACTTAGGCGGACTTTCCATTAAAAAATAAATTCTCAATACAAACTTAAGACTATCCTATTGTTTCCATCATATTTATGGTAAGGATATCCTACTGTCAAGGTTATCTCGAGCTTGTTTTGTTTATCTATGCATTAGTACAGCTGGATGTCCATGTAATATAGAAGTCTCTATAGCTAGTCATTCATGTTGTATAGAAGTCTGTCTCTGCAATAGCAGTCCTTGTAAATAATAAACACTCTGAACTCTGTTATAAAAACACAATAGCTGCAAGAATAAAATTCAACTTGATCATATGTAAATTCTTCAATTTAAACGTTCATCAATTTAACCTTAATTACTATATATTTTTTTATATTTCATTACAAGTATATATATATATATATATATAATTTACTTGATTTCCCCAAAGTAATCCCATGACAAAATGATTTCTCTTAATTATTACAACATGTGTATCATGCATTCAAAAAGTACATGACCAAAATAAATTCCTTAAAAAAGGTAGGTGCCCAATTCTCAATTTCATAAAAGGCATAATGTACGAAAATCTTCTTGAACATCCCAAGATTAATTTATTCACACTCAATTAGATTCTGAAGTAGAAGGATAATATGCTTTAATTTCAACGAGCTAGTATAAAAGTAAATCTCAATTACATGGTATTGGAATGCAACCGATATAGGTTAATTCACAAAGAACTTATATTATGATATGACCATCCCAAATTTTAAGAAATCCAACAATTATCTCTATTTTTATAGAATTTTTTGTTAAAAAACGAGGCAGTAGGTCAATTTGTTCTTTTATTTTAGGATTAGTCTTTAATATATTTTGATCGAAGTGGATGAAAGAGTTTTAAAAAAAAAAAAAAAAAAACCAAAAAAAAAAGAAGAAGAAGAAGAAGAAGAAGAAGAATTGGTATAGTCCAAAATAGACTAGAGGGTTGGATGCAACTAAAAGTGTGCAGAAGTAGAGGGTTCCATACAACGTGTTTTTTTGCCCTTGATTATACTATATATCCAATTACTTATTTGTCTCCAGCATCCATATTAATCTACACCCTCCTCTCTCCTCTCTGATGTAATCCTATAACGCAAAAGTGAAAAATATCTTAAGAAAAGGGAGTCCAAGATTCTCAGTTTCATGCAAGGCTGAATTCTTAAAATATTGTAGGAAAATCTTCTAGCACACGATCCCTTGATTAATTTATTCACACTCAACTAGATTCTGAAGTACAAAGATGATATGCTTTCCTTTTTGATTTTTTAATTAGATCATTATGCATCAATTTCACCTAGTATATAAATGAATCTCGATTCAGTGGTGTTGCAGTGCAACCACCCATTAATTAGCAATGGATCCTAGATTATTTGATGCTGCTTTCACTGGAAATGTGAATGCCTTACTAGAATTACTTCAACAAGATCCTCTCATTCTCCATAATGTGACAGTCACTACATCCATCACACCTTTGCACATTGCTGCACTCCTCGGTCATGCCCAGTTTGCCATGGCGGTGATGCAATATTGTCCTCGATTTGCCACAGAAGTTAACCAGCAAGGTCTTACTCCCATTCACTTGGCCTCGGCAAACGGTCACTGGGAGATTGTGCGGGATATGTTGGCTTGCAAACCTGATCTTGCTTTCATTAAAGACAAAGATGGAAAGAATTTCCTCCACACTGCTGCCACTAGAGGAAGAATTCAAGTGTTGAGAGAGGTATTTTCAACTGAATCAGCAAAAGAGCTTACATCGAATGGTGAGACTATTCTACATCTTGCTGTTAAACATAATCAATACCAGGCACTAGAGACTTCAATTCAGCTTGTTAATCAACACCAAATTGGAAACGAGCTTTTCAATGCCAAGGATAAGGACGGCAACACCATCCTCCACCTTGCTTGTGCCAAAAAAGAACCACTGGTATGCTATCTGCTTTATATTCCTGCTAGGGAAGAAAACAAAATATTTCAATCCTTCACTGTGCATGTGACTCTCCATGCATATAAATAATAGCATTGAGTTTTAGATTTGATGGCTTAGGCCTTATGGTGATTGATCCTTAAATCAGTTATTTACATGCTGCTTTCTTTATTTCTTTTCCCACAACATGGAATTTCTAACACCCCATCTCACCTACAACCCGTAAGCTTTTTCTAAGGTTGTTGCATGTTTGTTTTTTGTCTTTGTAAGGTCTCCTTTTGTACCACACAATTGCTAGTCGAGAAATTTTATAATACTGAATAAGTAATTACTGATGGCTACTGTAGACCAAAAAAAAAAAAAAAGCTGAAATGTTTTTATCACTTTTTTTTTTTTTTTCTGGATATTCCTTTTTTAAGCCTGATTTTTTCTGATAGTGAGAAGTATTTGTTTGCAGATGGTGAAACTTCTAGTATCAGATCAGACTAATTTGGATTTGGATGTGAATGTGGGCAATTCAGAAGGACTTACTCCTCTAGATATCGTGGAGAGATCGATGATAAGTTCCAATGAAGATCAACAAATACAAGAAATACTTAAACAAGCTGGAGCAGTGCTGTCAGGAAGGGTACGAGAAAAAGACTCGAGACATTCAACAGGAAAAGATATTCTGGATCCAGTAAAAAATGGTATGGGTATTCTGGCAGCTCTGTTTGGCACAGCATGTTTCCAATTAGGAATGAATCCTCCAGGAGGTGTTTGGAGTGAATGGGCCACTGGCACCAACCCCAATAGTACTTTTCATGCAGCCTCAGTTGACAATAACAACAGTACTTATATGGATTTCTGGTTTCCGAAAGTGTCAATATTGCCAATGTTTGTAGGTCCTTCCCATTTGAAAGTCAGTGATGCTTATCAACACAAACCTGGACTATCAATAAGTTGGGAAGTTCAATATAGGCATTTCCTTCAATTTAACCTATATAATGCAATTTGCTTTTTCTTGTCGATGTGGATCATTATGCTTTTATCATCAAGTGCTACTTTCAGGAAGAATGCTCTGTCTTCCGTCAAAATGCTGTCGACCATAATGTGCTTTCTGTTAGTCTTTGCTATGATGGAGTTTGTAGTAGGGATGGCTCTAGTTACAAATGATGCGGTGGCTGGAAATATCGCGTTTCAAGCTTTGATTGTTGCTTACGGCGTTCTAATTGCTGGAATTGCGGTTGCATTGTTTTTTCGTTATAGGTAAATAAATTAAATCATGATTGTCTGGTTTTGTAATTTTCATTATGCTCATGTTATTAATTTCTTCCCACACTTATGTGTTTTTCATTTCTAATTATTTAATTAACATATTCCTTGCAGGTTACATTTAAGAATTATTAATAAAATCCGTTGGCTCTACAGCATTGCTAGAGCAAAGGTCTTCAATTTCTTAATTCTCCATTGATGACTTGAATTTGATAAAGGTTTTTAACTACAGCATTTCCTTTGCAAGCAAGCCAAAAAATATATCCATCTATTTGTGATGTAACTATATATGTAAGGTTGATTTTAGGGAGACATATACATATATATAATATTGGTGTGTGTAAGAGCATATCTCTCGTCGATTGATTTTCATTTCATTCATATGATATTACGTTTTCTTATTTAGAAATACTTTAGTCTATAAAGTTTCGAATACGCTTTATAATTGAGGCTGGTAATATAGTTTTATATTCTTCGATAACATACTCCTTCAAGTAAATGAGATTAAAGCTTATATAGACTCACCAACATGTCGTACTTAATTATTTTACTCGAAAAACATCATATGATATTAGAAGAATATGAAAATATATTTTAGTTTCTACCAATTGATGCAGGTTTTAATTAGAAGGACGAGGGCAGAGATACATACATCCTTTTTCAATGAAAATAAGATTGATAAAAAGGAGAATTGTGAGTGAATGGGTATTGGCAGGGTGACAATTTTGTCCTGAACTCCTCAACAATATGATCACAAAAGCTAGAACCTTGATTTGTAGTTTAATATAGAACTTGGAGGCTAAAGTTTTGAATTAATGGTTTTTCCTCACTTGAATAGTATCCATTTTTTCATTTTTTCATTCTTTCAAATGATGCAATTTATAGGAAGACACTTATAGATTTTCCATTACTTTATTTCCAAAAAAATCAAAAAAAATGGAAAAACAAGAAGAAGAAACACTAACCTAAATACAAGCCAAGCCTCACGTATTGATCAAGTAAGGAAAACCATTCAAAAGTATAGTATTTCCGGTCAAACCCAACTATCGGCTGCTGTAATCACCTTTTAATTAGCCTCACGTTCTCAGTTTGAACAGTGGTTTTCAATAATTCATTTTGCTTGTATGAAAAAGTCTTGGAAAATATTTTTTTTTCAGAGGTAAATTATTTAATTACTCCCACACATTTTCTACAGCTATATTGCTAGTTGATGTTACAAAAATCAGGCTAATCATGTTTAATAATTATGAAATTATTTTATACACATTTACTAGGAAGGAAGGTACGTAGCTTCTCCCTCTCATATTTTGTTAGAAAAACCAATTAATGTTTCCAAATTAGCTAAGAAGACAACTGGTCAAGAAAAACATAATAATATTAAGGGTTTGTGCCCTTAGGGCACATGCTAATTATTTGTCATTCCAATTTTAGCCTTTCGATCATTGGTAATTTACAGATAATAGGAAAAAATTCTTAGATAAAATAATAGTTTTTTTTTTTTTTTTTGTACTCCTAAGAGCATTTTGGGATTAATTTTTATATATCCGAATAACAAATTAAATCTTTTTCTATCTAATTTAAGAGTTTTATTCTTATTTTGTTATTATTTCGGACCCTAACCAATGATAGTATGTCACATGTGTGCATTAGCCGATAACAACCTATCATGCCACCAATTCAATCGTTCAATTTCACCAATCATGACATATGATAAACTATCATTGACTAGAGTTTATCACGTATAGTTACGTGACACATTAATGTCCGAAGCAACAATAATTTTAAATTAGATAGAAAAAAACTTAGAATCTCTATTAAAAAAATTCGATAAAAAAAATATTCGCGTGAAAAAAATAATTAAACATTTCTCTCTTGAGCACAATAATTGAACACTTTTCTATTATGAAAACAATAATTAAAGACTTTTCTCTTTCATGAGCACAATATATAATTGAAAATTTTAAAATCCAAAGGCAAAGAGCCAAATTGAAAAAATGTATAAAAAGACGTGCGGTATAGATAAGACAAATTAAGCAAAGCATGACAAGGTAGAGTTGGTTTGGTGCCCAATAAACAAAGAACTTAGCATTTGCAAAACCACTATACATTAAACAAAGACCTTTTGAATTGATTTGATGCAAAATAATTATAAAGTGGACGGTGGCAATATGATATCATATCACTCCTAATTGGTAAGATTTAGGCTTTCGAGTTCTATGTTTGGCATCATCCTCTGTTCTACTCTATGTATCATGTAATGTAATATTCTACAACAGTTTGTTACAGTTTGTACGAACGAATTTCATCTTCCTAAATCTTAATACAGCATTATGTAATTAATACAAGAAAAATGAAAACATATTCATAAAAACACTAACTTTTACTTCAGACTGTCCCACATGTGATCGACAGAACAAAAATTGTCTATTAAGATTGCTGACTTCTATGTTGTCCGTGTCAATCTGCAAACAAGTGCAGGCAATTGTATAAAGGGGTGATGCGGAAAAGATGAACTATCCATGCAAACGCCCAATCAAATGCAAGTTCCAATCCAAACATATGTCCTTGCCTCCTCAAACTACACTATCTCCTTAATGTGGTACACCATTAATTTGATAAAGATTTATTATTATTATTATTTTGCGAAATAATAAATGCCTAATCATAAAGTTCAATTTGCAAGTTTAAGCTGAAGTGACAACTTCCAAAGTGCTTCTCGGAGCTTTCCCTCCTCTTGCTTTTCTTTTCAAGTTTCACATTGCTTTTATATTATTATTTTGCGGACTTCCAATGTGCTTATCGGAGCTTTCCCTCCTCACTGTTTATTCTTGTATTCAGTTCTCCTTTTTGTAAAAAAAATAAATATTAAAGGATCATCTCAATTAAAAACTTAAGCTAATAGGTGAATCCCTAAAATATAATTTATACTAGTCTCTAACACATTCTCTCAAGTGAAAGGCTCAACATTTAGGATATGAAACTTGAATAGATCTACATTGCCTTGTGCTTAATACTTGAGAAATTGGAGATTGTGAGACTTGAACTCGGGATCTCAAGGTCAATTAAACTCGATACCATATTAAAGGACCATCTCACCTAAAAGCTTAAGCTAATAGATAAGGCCCTAGAATATAATTTATACTAGTCTCTAACAAAAAAAATCTTGTAGGGTTTTCTTTTCTTTTTTATTTTCATTTTCTCTTTACTCTTCTCCAAGTGGTTTTATGGTGCTTCTATAGCATGATTCCTTTATACCAAAATTTAATTTGAGTTTTATCCCAATAAATTAGAAAGAAAAACCCAGAGATTTTTCAATGAGTTCTTCTTCAGTAAAGCATCTTTAAACATATACTTATTAATGTTCTTAATTAATCTTAAACTAACAGACTTTTGTGATGGAAGTGGATGAAAGAGTTAAAAAAATCCAAAAAAAAAAAACAAGAAGAATTATTATAGTCCAAAATAGAGTAGATCGAGGGTTCGATATAACTAAAAGCGTGTATGAGTACAGAGTTCGATACAGCGTATTTTTTTGCCCTTGATTATACCATATATCTAATTATATTACTTATTTGTCTCCAACATCTATATTAATCTACACCGTCTCTGGTGTAATCCTATAACCCAAAAGTGAAAAATATCTCAAGAAAAGGGAGTCTAAGATTCTCAGTTTCATCAAAAGCTATGGATCCTAGATTATTTGATGCAGCTTTCACTGGAAATGTGAATGCGTTACTAGAATTACTCCAACAAGATCCTCTCATTCTCCATAATGTGACACTCACTGCATCCATCACACCTTTGCACATTGCTGCACTCATCGGTCATGCCGAGTTTGCCATGGCGGTGATGCAATATTGTCCTCGATTTGCCACAGAAGTTAACCAGCAAGGTCTGGCTCCCATTCACTTGGCCTCGGCAAACGGTCACTGGGAGATTGTGCGAGATATGTTGGTTTGCAAACCTGATCTTGCTTTGATTAAAGACAAGGATGGAAAGAATTTCCTCCACACTGCTGCCACTAGAGGAAGAATTCAAGTCTTGAGAGAGGTATTTTCAACTGAATCAGCAAAAGAGCTTACATCGAATGGTGAGACTATTCTACATCTTGCTGTTAAACATAATCAATACCAGGCACTAGAGACTTCAATTCAGCTTGTTAATCAACACCAAATTGGAAACGAGCTTTTCAATGCCAAGGATAAGGACGGCAACACCATCCTCCACCTTGCTTGTGCCAGAAAAGAACCACTGGTTTGCTATCTGCTTTATATTCTTGCTAGGGAAGAAAACAAAATATTTCAATCCTTCACTGTGCATGTGAATCTCCATGCATATACATAGCATTGAGTTTTAGATTTGATGGCTTAGGCCTTATGGGTGATCGGTCCTTAATTAGTTATTTACATGCTGCTTTCTTTATGTCTTTTCCCACAACTGGAATTTCCAACACTCCTTCTCTCCTACAACCCGTAAGCTTTTTCTAAGGTTGTTGCATGTTTGTTTTCTGTCTTCGTGAGGTCTCCTTTTGTACCACACAGTTGCTGGTCGAGAAATTTTATGGTACTCATTGAGTAATTACTAATAATGACTATAGATAAAAATAAATAAATAGATAGGTTGAAATGCTTTTATCACTTTTTTTTTCTCTTTTCTCTCTAAGCTTGATCTTTTCTGATAGTAAGTAGTATTTGTTTGCAGATGGTGAGACTTCTAGTATCTGATCGGACTAATTTGGATGTGAATGTGAGCAATTCAGAAGGACTTACTCCTCTAGATGTCATAGAAAGATCGATGATAAGTTCTAATGAAGATCAAGAGATACTTAAAGGTGCTGGAGCGGTGCTGTCTGGAAGGGTACGAGAAAAAGACTCGAGACATTCAACAGGTGAAGATGTTCTAGGTCCAGTTAAAAATGGTATGGGTCTTCTGGCAGTTTTGTTTGGCACAGAATGTTTCCAATTAGGAATGAATCCTCCAGGAGGTGTTTGGAGTGAATGGGCCACTGGCACCAACCCCAATAGTACTTTTCATACAGCCGCAATTGACAATGACAGCTGTACTTATATGGATCTCTGGTTTGGGAATTTCTCAATATTGCCAAAGTTTGTAGCTTCTTCCCATTTGAAAGTCAGTGAAGCTTATCAACACAAACCTGGACAATCAATAAGTTGGGAAGTTCAATATAGCAATTTCCTTCAATTTAACCTTTATAATACACTGTGCTTTTTCTCGTCGATGTTGATAATTGTGCTTTTATCAGCAAGTGCAATTTTCAAAAAGAATCTTCCCTCTTCTCCCTATTTGCTGTGGACCATAATGTTTTTTTCTGGTAACATTTGCTATGACGGAGTTTGTATTAGGGATGTCTCTAGTTACAATTGGAACGGTGGGCTTCAATATCCTGGTTCAAGCTACGGCTGTTACTGTCGGCATTATTTATGCTGGAGTTATAGTTGCAGGGATTTTTCGTTGCAGGTGAATAAATTACATACTGATAGTCTCGTTTTGTCATTTTCATGATGTCCATGCTATTAATTTCTTCCCATACTTCAGTGTTTTCCATTTCTAATTATTTAATTAACATATTCCTTGCAGATTATTTTCAAGGATTAAGAATCAAATCTGTTTGCTCCACGACACCATAAGGTCATCACTTTCTTAATTCTCCATCAATGACTTGAATTTGATCAAGGTTTTAACTGCAGCATTTCCTCTGTAAGCAAACCAAAAAATATATCCATATATTCTTTCCTATTCTATCTGTACCACTTCATCGTCATGATGTTTCCAACCATGAATGATCTGGATGTGTGGAGGGCCATAAAAAAGTATTCTCGAATTTCTTTCCTATTCTATCTGAATGTGTGCTATTTATAAATAAATAAATAAAAGTATAAATAAAACTGTGTGGAGGGGTATTGACTTGCTGGATTACATTTGCTTCTTACGCCGAGCAACAGAACCCTAAAATTCTTCATCTTTACTGCACTCAATTTTATCCTTGATCGAAACCAGGCTCTCCTTGTAAACCATAATTTCGCAGCATGCACTAGTTCCTTGGAATTCAAGATCCTTGATTTCTTGCCTGACGGGGTTGCACAACATTAGTCCTTTGGTCTGGGATTCAAGAAAAACTTCACCACTCTTCCAATACCCGATTGCATTTTCAATGCCTAAAAGAGGTCCAAGAGTGAACTGTTTTATCCAACATCCCTCATTCATCACCCAAATGTCTAGAAACTTCTGAATCTTGTGAACAGTGAACAATGCTATTGAGTCATCGTACAATCCAAATGTCTCAACGGCTGGCTTCTCATACTCCGGTACCTTCATCTCATGGAAGATATCGGTAGCCATGTCAAAACAAAGAATTAGCTCACATTCCTTTTTCCATGCCCACCAGTAATATACTCCATCCAAGTACGTGTGAGATTTACTGTCCCTTAGATCATAATCCTCTGTTAGCTCTCCCCAATATTTCCAAGAATCAGTCCTTAATGTATACACTATAACGGGTGAAGTATCCCAGAAGCAACGGTCAATCGAAAGATTTTGAATAGAAACCACTTTGTAATCGTTGGTTACAGGATCCAAGCCAAATCCAAAAGTTTCCCAAAAATCAACATCAGGGGGAAGATTGGGCTTAGTTATTTTCTGAGGTAGAAGCTTGAATTCTTTGGTTGCTGGGTTCCAAAGACCGCTCTCTCTCAACCACAAAGAGAAATCTAGATACAATATTCCGTTACAAGGGCCACAAATAATTCCCTGCATTGGAACTTCAAGTCTTTGATGTGATAAATCTACAAGCGTTTCATCTTGGAACAGCTCAAACAAATCAGGCATGCCAGTAGCTATAAAATAGTGGACAAGAAGTCGACCTTCTTGTTTGTTCATGTGCTTGGAAATGAAATAGGGACTGGTAATAATACCATACCATGATTTGCAAACGCACTTGAATTGCAAGAGAGTTTTCACAGGCAACAATGACAAAACCTCAATCATCAAATCTTCGGGCAAAGGGCATTCACACACGAACGACATTTCTTTTGATCTCTCTCCATATCCTCTACATTCCTGAAAAATTAAAATAAAATGTATAAACGACAAGAAAAAGAAAATTAAGTTGGTCTCCACATAATTGTAAAACACGTAACGCCAATCTCTGAAAATGTTTGTAAAACTTGTAGAATCTAACCATCAGCCAAAGAAAACAACAAAGAAGCATGGTATAAGGAAACAGATTTACGAAATTGTCCATTAAACAAGATCAGTGTGAAATGGAGGATTCCCGGGCTCAGCGATCAAGGATTTTGAGATCGAAATTATGAACTGCAAAATGTGTTTGTTTATTCTTTCAAATGATGAAATTTATAGGAAGATATTTCATTCACACTTATAAATTTTCCATTGCTTTCTTTCCAAAATAAAAAGAAACATTTCCAGATATCTCACCATAACAAAACGAAAGCAAAACAAAGTATATTTTGAGCAAAAAGACCAACTGAATTCTTGTGCATCAGAAGAATTTAGTGGTGAACAAAGCAAATACCTAGAGGCAATGTCAAATTGGGTATTAAACACTCAAAAACAAAACATTAATTAAACTCTACTTGAGAAAGGCTGAAGCATATGGCAAAACTGAGAACGAATTATAACAGCATCTTCTTTTACAATCCACATAATCAAACTAACAGAAACAGGATTTGAACGTAACAAAAAGAAACGTATAACGGCACAAATTCTTATCAATTGATCATTTCATCACTTATTCATTATTAAGAACATAAGCAGAGGCTGAAATGCTTCTTACTTTAATAGAGTTGTCTGCTGATGAACTCATCAGTGCAGGCTCATTAGCAGAAAAGTGCAATGAAATTATCGAACTATCATGAGCCTCTCTTACAACTGATTGTAGTTTTCGTTTCTCCAGATTCCAAATGCTTATAACGCCAGATGAACCTCCTGATGCTAAAAGTGGCTGTCCATCTAAAAAACCAACAAACAATGAGTTTTACTTCAAACTGCTAGCTAGACAAATCATCAAGAACAACAGATACCTCATTTCCTAAACCTAAAGCAAAAGAACTAACTTACCTGTAGCGAATGACAATGCAGTCAGAGCACCAGGCATGGAATGCGTAAATGTAACCACCTCTTCATCATACCGAGTATTATGCACACGAATCTTCCCATCAGAACAACCAACGGCAACAACATCCAACGCAGGTGATGAGACACAACTAGTCACCGACAAACCCCACCTTTTAACCTCAAACAACATCTTCTTCGTACTAAAATTCCAAAGCTGCAAACCACCCTCTTGACTCCCAATCAAAACCTTATTCAAATAAGTATCCAAATGCATCATACAAGTCGGGGTAAACTTATTGCCCATCAGAATATGCCAAACTGGCGCATAATTCTCTTCAACCCCTTTAAATCCCAAAATAAACAAATTACCATCAACATCTACACTTATCACATGATCCCCAAATACCATCAACGAATTCACCTTCCCACTATGCCTACTCCACGTCGCCACCTATCAAAACCAAACAAAAAATTCAGTCATCAGCCACCCCAATTTCTATTCTTCAAGCGGCCCAACGAAATTGAAACAAGCATACAGGTATATCGTTTTCAACTTACCTGGTGAGCGCGTTTGAAGACGCATATATGGGCTGCGTAGACGACGGAGGTGAAGTCAAGATAGGAAGCTAACGTGCGCATTTTGTGAGGGAATTGAGCGCTGAAGAGGACTAAAATGAGCTTGGCGCAGTTGTAAGCTTGAAAAGCTTTTCCCTCACTGACCGTAATGAAGGTTTCCGTGCCTAATCGTTGGATGGAGAACGGCACGCCGCTTGGTATGTATCCGATTGCTCTGAATGGTTGGAAGATGCCCATTTTGGGTGAGAGATTGAGGATGGAGTGAGAATTAGGGTTTCGAACTGGAGGGAAACGGTGTCGGTTTGGTGTGCTTTTGGGGGGTTTAGACTTGAAAGAGATAAACCCTGGCTAAACCCTTTCAATGAGAGTTTAGGTTTTAAAGGAAGAAGAAGAAAGACGAAACGGCAACGTTTACCGTAGGATTTAGACAGAACCGTTCCGTGTTATTGTTTGGGCTTGAATTATTCAGGCGGGCCTGTGCCTATTAATTCTTTCTGATGGATAGGCCAGCAGCAGTCACAGCCCAATTTCTTTTTCTTTTAGGCCGTAATGGCCCATTTAGTTCATTGCAATTACATATGAAATCTCTTTCAATTTGAAAAATATCAGCAAGGAACGGAACCTGAAAAATCAACTAACAAATAAACAAATTGGTTTGAGCATAAATAAAAAATAATGCTTTCAATATGATTTTTTTGTTTTGTTTAATAAATCAGTCAATATCAGCAAAATAATATCAATTAAACTGAAAAATTGTGGAAAGAAAATTACTTTTACTGTTGTTCTACACTTTTTCGAATATATAACCTGCAACTTTTGCTTGTGTCCACAATTTTATTTAAAAAAAATGCTTGAGCAAACTGTTATATGAAAAATGCTTTCACATCCCATTAGCTGGGGTCATACACACTCATGTCTACGTAGTCTAACGTTTAATCTTTTTTGTGAATTGTCCAAATGAAAATATTCTGCAAACTTAATTAACAATACATAGCTTGAGGGGAGGACTTACATTTTCAAGTCATGATATTCATACAAAAACTTCACTCTTCGAGATCATAATTACAAACTTATAGTTACAAGATAGGACTAAGAAACCAATCCTTTAGTCTACTTATTATCGTTTATTTGATTACTGTTTGTAAAATTATTGTTTAAGACATTAAAATCTAAATTTAATATAAGACTGTCTAACATGCATTTAAAATTAAAATTAGAATAATTAAAGATAATTTAAAATCTAAATTAAATGTGAAATAATAAATATATATATATATAATAAATTCAAGATTTAAGATAAGACAATTTTTTTTTATTAGTTACAATTTTTATTTAATTATTTATTTATTTTTTGGTGCGGGGGTTGGACTGGACAGAAATCGATCAAGTCCAATTCTTTTTGTTATTTCCCCCTCCAAATATTTTGTTTGGGCTTGACTGAACTGGTCAGTCTAGCCCTAAATTCTTTCTCTATTTTCTTCGGACTAGGCTGATTGTTTTTTTTTTTCGGATTGGGCTGGACTGGAATCAGTCCAATCCAGTCATACATTAGTTAGGCGTAGCCCAGTCACACATTGGATAGAAATCAAGGCAATTCCAACCACTTAGACCCATTTTTTTTGAGAACCCTCAATTCAATTTTTTTTCAAAAAAAAAAATTCAGGAACCGTAGGTTTTAATTAAAGTGGATTCAGCCTCAATTTGGGGTTTTGTCAATTTTTCAAAATTCTTCCCCAATTGTTCAGTTTCTTTTTAGTTTGATTTCTTTCAATTTTTTCAACTGATTCTTTTAATGTTTGTTTAATGAACTCGAATTGATTCCCCCGGAAAGGCCAAATTTTAAGTTCTATATGATACTTGTTAACTTGTACCCTATTCTTTTAAGGGTGTATCCATGCCTTTATATCGCTACCTCTTCTTTTTTGAAGGAAAGCAACGACTTATCTTAATCACTAAAGCAAATTGTTGGTTTCCTCTTTAAACATACGGTAAATTCTAGTAAGTTCTAGTTAGGGTTTGTGCCATTACGTGGTTCTCTAGTTTAAATAGATAACTTTCATGTGATATACGTGAATATTGTTGAAAATTAATGTTTGATTCAATAATATATTCTTACCGGAAGACAATATATATATATATATATATATATGGAGAATTTTATAAAGAACGAATACAATCTATAATCACTTTGTATAAAATTAATATGTTTAGTTAGTTTTGGATACCTATGTGTTATATATTATAATAATTCGTAAAAGAATATTATGATCACAAGATGGATATACTAACATTTCTTTGAAATGAATCAATCTACATATGTGATAGCGAAGTCAAAGTAATTCTTGAAATTATTATTCTTTATTTTTATTTATTTATTTATTTTTTTTATCATTGTGAGATCACATCGATCGTTAATATTTTATTAGAATAAGCTTGTTCGTTTTCATAATTGCTTAATTTTATCCCAAGTATGAGTAGAATCTTTTATTTAGTTGGAGTGAACTTTAGTCAATCAATTAAAGTATATGTTACAGAATAATGTGTTAATATGTTGGGATTTTATTCAATAGCTTATTTTTGTTTTTCATTTCTTTTTTGTATTGATTTTACTTCCTTAAGTCCCACCCGCGCGGCCCACAGCCCACACCAAATTACTCACCGCACTGCTCCTCCTTTAAGTCCAGTCCAGCCCACTCGGCCCACATTCCACACCAAATAACTCCACAACGTCCAGCTAAAAAAAAAAAAAGATTCAGGTGAGCAGTAATTATGGAAATTTGTATAAACCTATTTGCAATCAAAAATACAAATTTATGCTTAAAACATAGAAATTTGTATCAACCAAAAAAGCAAGCTTGCAAACTTAGTTCTATCGTTTATTTAATTACTGCCTACAAAGTTATTAGCTATAAAATTACTACTTAAAAGATTTAATGTTAATATTTTTATTGAATAAGTGTTTAAAGAAGAGCGTTAAAGAAAATATTACTACCAATCTTCTTTCACTTTATATGGCAATGCTCCATAAATTTCACATCAAAAACTGTTAATTCTATCATTGTTTCACCTTAATTTGTTCAAAATCAAAATGTAAAGGTGCACAGTAATGATGATGTACGTGAAATTAGTTTATAATTGTCTTGCAGTTTTATAATGCAGAAGTAGAGATAATGATAAAAGGTATGGTGCATGCTCTTGCTGTTTGTCATAATTTTAGTCCCCTAGAAAAGAAATTAAGTAATGAAATTTTGTGGATTTGAATTGTAGTAAGATATCTGGTAATGTTTTTTTTTTTTTTTTTTTTTGGAAACAATGGAAAATTTATAATTGTGAATTTAATGTCTCTGTATAAATTGCATCATTTGGAAGAATAAACAAACACATTTTGCAGTTCTTAATTAGATCCCAGAAATTTTGTAAGAAACCTTTTCAAACTTTTTCATAAATCTATTTCCATAGGCAGTTCATATTTATATCCCATAAATGCTGATCTTTTTTCGATAAATAATTTCTTTCTTCGTCTTTTTTCCCCTGTCACTAATGGTTAGATCCCACAAGTTTTATAACCCCTGTCACTTAAACTTTTGAGATATATATATATATATATATTTGGGATAGAGGAGATCCACAATTTGTGTTCTTGCAAATATGTATAAGACAAATTATTTTTCTCTTTATTGTTGGTTATAATTGAGGCTCATAATGTGGTTTTATATTATTAATTAACACATTCCCTCGAGTGAATGAGATTAAGGCTTGTATAAACTCACCATCACCTTGTAATTAGTTTTTTTACTAGAAAAATATTAGATATGATGATATTAGAAGAATTAATATGAAAATATATTTTAGTTTATGCGAATTGATGCAGGTTTTGATTAGAAGGATGAGAGCAGAGATGCATGTATTTTTCAATGAAAACAAGATTGACAAGAGAAGAATTGTGAGTGAATGGGAATTGACAGGGTGACAATTTTGTCCTGATCAACTCCTCAACAATATGATCACAAAAGCTAGAATCTTAATTTGTAGTTTAATATAGAACTTAGAGGTTTAAGTTTTGATAAAAGTTTTATGATTTTTTTTAAAATTATTGTTGGAAGATTGTTATCAATCCCTAAAGAATTAGGAGAATTGATAATTTTTCAATGATTAACGATCGAGTCTAAATGCTTAATAAATAAATAAATTAATTAAAGCTATATTAATTAAGTAAATTAAAAAAATTCAAATGGAGAATTTAAATCAATAACAAACATATATAAAATAAATACGAGGTTAAAATTATATTAATTAAAATAATTATAGAAAATTTAAACATGAAAATCTAAATTTAATATAAAATTTCCTAGCATGCATTCAAGATCAAAATTATATTAATTAAAATAATTAAAAACAATTTAAAATTTAAATTAAATATGAAATAATAAACATACATAAAATAAATTTAACCTTAAATTCTTTCTTTCTTTTCTTCGGACTGGGCTGGTTTTCTTTCTTTCTTTTTTAAAATTCCAGTCCAGCCCAGTCACTCATGAGTTAGGCCTAGCCCAGTCACACGTCGGCTAGAAATCAAGGCAATTCCTCATGATTTCCCTCTTCCTCTTGCGTTTGTTGCTGTCCTATATATGTGAATTATGTTGGTCCGCCTATCCTCCCCCTCCCTCTCCCGAAGATGGTGAGGGATTTTCTTTTTTGCAGGTGGCAGAAGTGTAGGCTGGTTGTAGGTGGGCTGCAGCGGGATGTTGTTGGTGGGCTGTCTCTGGCGGCAGTGCTGCAGGATTTGTGTGCTGCAGCTGCAGTGCAGGCAGAGGTGGTGCAAGAGCTTCGGAGCAATGGTTGCAGTGGTTGGAGGCTGGAAGTTGCAGGCACTGCGGAAAGCTGGAGGCTGCAGGGTCTTGGTGAACAAAAGGGGAGGGCTGACCTGGACTTGAAGATTGCCTTCTCAGTTTTCCTTTTTTTCTTTTTTGGTATTTTTCTGTATTTTTTTATATAGCTCTTATGATGAATTAAAAAAAAAAAATTGTCTTTCTAATTTTGTTTATGAGTGCTAAATAAGTTAGAAAGAAATAAATAATAAAGAAAAATGAAGAAGGGAAAATTTGGGGTATGAAAATGATAAACAGTAAGTGCTTGTATTTTTATCTCTACTTTTGCAATAGAAAGTAAAAACTAGCCAGTACCCCATTTCTGGCTATAAATATGTCATAGCCCTTCTCGCAATGGTATTTGCTTTGCTTCTTGATCATTAACAAAAAAGAAAAGTTGCCACAAAACGATGTCCCCTTTGCCTCTCCTCCTTTTTGCTTGTGCTCTTCTCTGTTTTATCATATCTTCACATTCTGAGGCCAATCCTCCACCTCCACCTCCTCTCACTCCGCCCCCACCCCCACCGCCAGACCATGCATGGCTGGTTTACACTTGGCCATTTGGCTACTGCTTAAAACCACCGGTCATTGACAAATGCAAACTGGCACCTTTGCCAGAAAAACTTGTTTTGCATGGTTTGTGGCCAGTTAACAAAAATGGGTTTCCTGTGATGAAATGCCAAGAAAGGCGTGACATTTCACCTCTGGTATATATCTAATTCCTTTTTTGGGAAATTTTTTCTTTATTTTTGTTCATTCATTTAACTTTGGTCATTATTTCTGACACTCTTATACTTGCGTTTGTAGTTCCAAAGCGTAGATTTTTACGACTCTATGATGCAACACTGGCCCTGTCTTACGGCCCCAGTTGAATCCAGCAAGAAACAAATTAAATTCTGGACTGATGAGTTTTTTAAGCATGGCAGTTGCTTCGCAGGTGAAACACCCGAAGTGTTCTTCCCAAGGGTGCTGAGCTTAGGGACGGAGATAGGTCTGTACGAAGCTTTGCTGGCTGAGCAAATAACTCCCGGTGCTGTCTACCCGAGAACTGCATTTGAAACCGCCGTCGAAGCAAAATTGGGCTCCAGTGGCATGATGATTATGAAATGCTACAAGGATGGCAATGAACTGATTCTTGATGAGATAATGATATGCATGGACGTGAAAGGAGAGGCAGCCGTACCATGCTCGAGCCTGGAGGTGATTAACGAGGATACTTGTGGGAGTGGAACCAATGGGATCACGCTGTTGGGTAGTTCGCTTGGTTATATTTATACCAGTTAAATATCTGTCTGCGCAGAGTGCATAGGTTGAAAAGCCAAAACATATTAAATTATTAAAGGCTGACGAAGAAAACTTTATGATGGTTTATGGTTTGTCTTTTATATATGGTCTAGTAATGAATCCCTAGCTAGCTTTCTTGCTTGCTGATGGTTTATAGTTTGTGTTGTGTTGTGACTAATTTGCTGTTCTTAAGTTAAACAAAGAAAGAAACAATATTCAATATTTATATTGGATATTAGTTCCTGCAGATCTCGCGCTCTTAAGTTTCTTTTCTTCTCTGGTTGTCATTTGAATCTTAGGGTTTTAAGGTCAAAGGAATGGAATGGTACATTTTCGCTTCTTTTATTGATCATGCATGGGCCTATCTCAATATTGAGAGAATGAAACCTAGATGGGTTTGATTGTGCATTTTGAATATTCAAAGATAGAGGAGGTGGTTGTGAACATGATCCCACGGAATTAAACGGATCAGGCCCAAAATAGAGGTAGGACCAATGGCCCAAATTCAAGAGGCAGAACCACTGTCTTTTTCGTTTTTTTGAATAACTAATAATAAATAACTACAGAGAGGCAATACTAATCCTACACTAGTCTAAAGTACTTCTCAATAAAAAAAAAAAAAGGATGAGAGAAAATTCTCTATCAAATTTGCTCATTTTTTGTAACTTTTAACAAGAATGTGTGTTATTTATAAATAAATATAAATAAAAATGTGTGGAGGGGTATTGACTTGCTGGATTACATTTGCTTCTTATGCCGAGCAACAGAACCCTAAAATTCTTCATCTTTACTGCACTCAATTTTATCCTTGATTGAAACCAGGCTCTCCTTGTAAACCATAATTTCACAGCATGGGCTAGTTCCTTGGAATTCAAGATCCTGGATTTCTTGCCTGACGGGGTTGCACAACATTAGTCCTTTGGTCTGGGATTCAAGAAAAACTTCACCACTCTTCCAATACCCGATTGCATTTTCAATGCTTAAAAGAGGTCCAAGGGTGAACTGTTTTATCCAACATCCCTCATTCATCACCCAAATGTCTAGAAACTTCTGGATCTTGTGAACAGTGAACAATGCTATTGAGTCATCGTACAATCCGAATGTCTCAATGGCTGGCTTCTCATACTCCGGCACCTTCATCTCATGGAAGATATCGGTAGCCATGTCAAAACAAAGAATTAGCTCACATTCCTTTTTCCATGCCCACCAGTAATATACTCCATTCAAATACGTGTGGGATTTACTGTCCCTTAGATCATAATCCTCTGTTAGCTCTCCCCAATATTTCCAAGAATCAGTCCTTAATGTATACACTATAACAGGTGAAGTATCGCAGAAGCAACCGTCAATCAAAAGACTTTGAATAGAAACCACTTTGTAGTCGTTGGTTACAGGATCCAAGCCAAATCCAAAAGTTTCCATAAAATCAACATCAGGTGGAAGATTGGGCTTAGTTATTTTCTGAGGTAGAAGCTTGAATTCTTTGGTTGCTGGGTTCCAAAGACCGCTCTCTCTCAACCACAAAGCGAAATCTAGATACAATATTCCGTTACAAGGGCCACAAATAATTCCCTGCATTGGAAGTTCAAGTCTTTGATGTGATAAATCTACAAGCGTTTCATCTTGGAACAGCTCAACCAAAGCAGGCACGCCAGTAGCTATAAAATAGTGGACAAGAAGTCTACCATCTTGTTTGTTCATGTGCTTGGAAATGAAATAGGGACTGGTAATAATAGCATACCATGATTTGCAAACGCACTTGAATTGCAAGAGAGTTTTCACAGGCAACAATGACAAAACCTCAATCATCAAATCTTCGGGCAAAGGACATTCATACACGAACGCCATTTCTTTTGATCTCTCTCCATATCCTCTACGTTCCTGAAAAGTTAAAATAAAATGTATAAACGACAAGAAAAAGAAAAGTCAAAATGGGTATTAAATACTCAAAACAAAACATTAATTAAACTCTACTTGAGAAAGGCTGAAGCATATGGCAAAACTAAGAACGAATTATAACAGCCTCCTCTTTTACAATCCACATAATCAGACTAACAGAAACAGGATTTGAACGTAACAAAAAGAAACGTATAACGGCACAAATTGTTATCAATTAATCATTTCATCTCTTATTCATTATTAAGAACATAAGCAGAGGCTGAAATGCTTCTTACTTTAATAGAGTTGTCTGCTGACGAACTCATCAGTGCAGGCTCATTAGCAGAAAAGTGCAATGCAATTATCGAACTATCATGAGCCTCTCTTACAACTGATTGTAGTTTTCGTTTCTCCAGATTCCAAATGCTTATAACGCCAGATGAACCTCCTGATGCTAAAAGTGGCTGTCCATCTAAAAAACCAACAAACAATGAGCTTCACTTCAAACTGCTAGCTAGACAAATCATCAAGAACAACAGATACCTCATTTCCTAAACCTAAAGAAAAAGAACCAACTTACCTGTACCGAATGACAATGCAATCACAGCACCTGGCATGGAATGCGTAAATGTAACCACCTCTTCATCATACCGAGTATTATATACACGAATCTTCCCATCAGCACAACCAACGGTAACAACATCCAACGCAGGTGATGAGACACAACTAGTCACCGACAAATCCCACCCTTTAACCTCAAACAACATCTTCATCGTACTAACATTCCAAAGCTGCAAACCACCCTCTTGACTCCCAATCAAAACCTTATTCAAATAAGTATCCAAATGCATCATACAAGTCGGGGTAAACTTATCGCCCATCATAATATGCCCAACTGGCGCATAATTCTCTTCAACCCCTTTAAATCCCAAAATTAACAAATTACCATCAACATCTACACTTATCGCATGATCCCTAAATACCATCAACGAATTCACCTTCCCACTATGCCTGCTCCACGTCGCCAACTATCAAAACCAAACAAAAAATTCAGTCATCAGTCACCCCAATTCCTATTCTTCAAGCGGCCCAAAGAATTGAAACAAGCATACAGGCATATCGTTTTCAACTTACCTGGTGAGCGCGTTTGAAGACGCATATGTCGGCTGCGTAGACTACGGAGGTGAAGTCAAGATAGGAAGCTAAAGCATGGATTTTGTGATGTAATTGAGGGCTGAAGAGGACTAGAGTGAGCTTGCCGCAGTTGTAAACTTGAAAAGCTTTTCCTACACTGACCGTAACGGAGGTTTCGTTGCCTAATCGTTGGATGGAGAACGGCACGCCGCTTGGTATGTATCCGATTGCTCTGAATGGTTCGAAGATGCCCATTCTGGGTGAGAGATTGAGGATGGAGTGAGAATTAAGGTTTCGAATTGTTGGGAAACGGTGTCGGTTTGGTGAGCTTTTGGGGGGTTTAGACTTGAAAGAGAGAAACCCTAGCTAAACCCTTTTGCTGAGGATTTAGGGTTTAAAGGAGGAAGAAGAAAGACGAAACGGCAACGTTTACCGTAGGATTTAGACAGAACTTTTTCGTGTTATTGTTTGGGCTTGAATTTTTCAGGCGGGCCTGTGCCGATTATTTCTTTCTGATGGATAGGCTAGCAGCACTCATAGCCCAATGTTTTTCTTTTAGGCCGTCGTGGCCCATTTGTTTCATTACGATTAGTGACGTTTATCTGGCCGAATGTTAATATTGTTTACATATGAAATCTCTTTCAATTTGAATAGTCTAATCGTTTCCACTTCTATTTTCCTAGCAAGAAATGAAACCCGAAAAATCAAGCGGAAACCGTACACCACTGACAAATAAACAAATAGCTTTGAGTAAAAAAAAATTAAATTAACAAATAAACAATATTGCTTTCAATATGATTTTTTTTGTTTAATAAATCAGTCAATATCAGCAAAATAATATCAATTAAAGTAAAATTTTGTGGAAAGAAAATTACTTTTACTGAACTAATTATTTTACTCATAGCATTGCTTATCATAAAGTTATTTGGTCTTTTCTTCAATATAAAACTATATTAAGGCTCCATTTGTTTAGGGGAAAACAAGTTTTATAGGAAATCAATTCCCGAGGAAGCTATTTTCCTGAAAATTGTTTTTTAAGAAAATATTTTCTGTTGTTTGGTAATTATATGAAAAAGCTACTGAAAAATACATTCTAACGTTTATTTGATACGAGAAAATTAAAATACAAAAACTTATGTTATTGTTATATCAACAAGTTTTGAGAAAATTTTAAAAAGACATTCATAATTTCATAATATAAGATACATTTAGAAAAATTTAATAAATTTTCATCAATACTAACTCTAAAATTTTAATTCAAAAAATAAAATGTACTTTTTAACAATCAAACCAAATCATCAAAATTACTTGGGACAAAATTAAGTCAATATTCATATTTGGTAAAAAAAGATTTTAAGTAATCTTAGCATTATTATTTTAGTAACTCAATTAAGAATTTTTTTTAAAGAAATTGAACTGATAATTTAGTCTAAAATTTTATAAATTATTTTTTATCATCTATAAATAATTATTTATTTGATCTCAAAAGATTAATGTTGGAATAATTTGTAACTAATTATTCATTACAATTACCAACGAAATTTTATAAGTGATTAAAATTATAAATTATTGATTTAATTGCAAATGAATAGTGTTGAAAAAATAATGTATTTATTGATGAATTAATTAATTTTAATTTCTTTTTACAAAAAATTATAGTCTTGTAATAATCATTTTCAATTATTTAACTCTAGCTTAGGTAGTGATCTAGACAATAGTAAAAAAAAGAGATAAGTTATTGAAATATTTATTATAAAAATAATTTTAAGGTGTAAAAATGATTTTTAAGAATATTTAATGTATCTATAAATCAAAAAAATCAAATATTAGTAAAGATATAGAAAAAATAATTAAATAATTAATAATAATTGATAAGAAATAATTAAAAATTAATATGATATATTTTAAATAAAAAGAAGATAGAGAAAAAAATTGAGAAAGAGTTATATAACGAAAGAGCGAGATAGCTCGTGAGAAGAAAAATGTTTTCCTCTTTTGAAACTGGTAAAACATTTTTCTAAAATTACTCTATCATTTTCTATTGACTGAAAATCATTTTTCATTGACTTTTTTTCTGAATGTGAAACAAACATCTGAAAAATGAAGAAAACAAGTTCCAGGAACTTGTTTTCCTATAAACAAACACAGCCTAAATGAACTACAATCATTTTGGAAACTCCTAGACAAACTGGATTGTATGTTACAAGGTTGATTGTGCACAATCACATTGGTTTTAAACTTATAATGCAAGTTCTATAAACCTATTTGCAATAAAAAATACAATGGAAATTAAAGTTTTATGGTGCAAAAGTACAGATAATAATAAAAGGTATTGTGCATGCATGCATGCACTTGCTGTCTTGTGATAATTTTAGTCCCCAAGAAAAGAAATTAAGTAATGGAAATTTATGGATTTGAATTGTAGTAAGATATCTGGTAACTTTCATTATTTTGAAAACAATGGAAAATTTGTAATTGTGAATGTAATGTCTCTCTATAAATTGCATCATTTAAAAGAATAAACAAACACATTTTTGCAGTTCTTATTTAATCAGATCCAAGAAATTCTGATTGTTTGATAAATAATTTTGTAAGAAACCTTTCCAGATATGTTTTTTGATAGACGATTTCGTAAGTCTGTTTCCATAAACAGCTCATATTTATAGAGAGACATTACATTTCGCAAGTCTGTTTCTAAGAAATTCTGATTTGAACTGTTAATCATATTTTTTCGTGAGTCTGTTTTCATAAACAGTTCTTATTTATATCCAAAAAATGTTGATCTTTTTTGATAGGCAATTTGTAATGGAATATTTTATCTAGATTACTCTTGCTACTTGAGAGATAGCGGCCGGTCTTTGGAAGTTGGAACCCCAGCAACCAAAGAATTCAAGCTTCTGCCTACGAAATTAACTAAGCCCAATCTTCCACTTGATGTTCGTATTTTGGAAACGTTAGGATTTGGATTGGATCCTGTAACTAGCGATTACAAAGGGGTTTGTTATTCAAGAACTTTTGGTTGACGGAGGCTGCTCAGATCATTCACCAGTTAGAGTGTATACATTAGATGCTTGATTACACTGTAAGATATGATTTTTTTTTTCTTTTTCTGTTTCTTTGTCAGAATTGAAGTATGACCCTCGAAATTACAGTGTAGCTGTGGTATCTAAAGAAGAACATGATGATTGCTATATATGAGAAAAGTCAGTGGTGTATCATTCAGGAGATGATAAAATCCAACGTAATTTTGGAGCAAATTTCTTCATATGCTCTGTGCCCGACTTTTGTGCAGGAGGAACGAAGATGGCTATTAATGCCACTGCACCACCACCGGTGCCTCCAATGCTCTGAAGAATATGGGCTGATCGATCTCATGGAAAAAGGCCAGAAACTCCTAGCTATTACTAGTGGACAATTTATTTAACGAAAATGTATAGGATTTTAAATATATCAAAATCCCGTATAATTTATTTATTTTTATTAAAATCCTAAATTTTTTCTATCCAATTTAAAAATTTTACTCTTATATTGTTGTTATTTTAAATCCTAATATGTCACGGAAGTATACGTAACAAGCTCCAGCCAATTACAACTTGTCATGTGTCATGACGGATCCAAATTATGTGATTGAATTGGTGATTTAATAAGTTATCATTGATTAAAGTATGTCACATGTGTTTATGTTACATATTAGGGTTTGAAACAACAACAATATAAAAGTAGAATTCTTAAATTAGATAGAAAAAATTTAGGATTTTAATAAAGAAAAAAATTCGAATTATATAGAGTTTTGATATATTTAAAACCCAATATATATATATATATATATATATATATATATATATATATATATATATATATAAATTCAATGATTTTATATTCGAAATAAAATCATTCATCAATTGAAAGTTTGTTTAACATTGCTCATGATGTTTCTCTCATTCTTAATTTACAAGAATCATTATTTCTTATTCATCTAATTAGGTATTTTCTTAAATAAAATAACATTAAATTTTCAATTGTACTTCTCTAAATTTATGCATTGTCATGATGGGAACCAAACCCCATATAACTTGGAATACATTAATTCTTATTCATCTAATCATTAATTCTTTTCCTTACAAAAATAATGTTGCTGTCTTGCTTTCTTCTTTCAACCTTAGTTGAGACCTGAAGCCATTAAAGGAGAAAAGCAACATCATTAGCGTTGCTTATCTAATCCCTCCTCCTCCTCCTCCTCCTCCTCCCGGCGTCTCTCCGTTGCGGCAACGTCTGCAGAGAATATTTGAAATAATTAAGATCGTGAAACATAAAAATTAGGAACTACAAAATCATGAAAGACATGAACGTAATGGTACTGATCAGATATCAGTAAATGGTTTTATTAACCTCTGTAGCCTTTTCCGGAGATATTGATAGCACCAAGCAATCTGCCATGCTAGGTTCAATAGGATTACAACCACGATCAAAGCTCGAAGTGGAAATACATTTGCCACGCTAGTATCTGTAACTATAGCCACCCCAAATACAAACTCTGCTGCAGAAATAAGCAAGAGAACGCACATCATAGGCAACAAAAGAAGTGAAGTAGATTGCCAGTCCCACAGGAAGACTTCAGTCAATGCTACAACCACAATTACTGCTATTGATAAGAAAAAGCATAGCGAATTGCACAAGAGAAAGTTGAGGAATTTGTTTTTGCCTAATTCCCAACCAATGGATAGTCCAGGCTTGTGTGAGTCGCCATCACTAACGCTAGCCAACTCGAACAAACCTACGAATAACGAATCACTCCACGAGTTGGGATCGGTGTCGTTGTCACCACCAGCAGTAGCAGCTATAGCAGCTTTAGTAGTATTGGATGAAGCCCATTCCTGCCACACACCTCCGGGAGGATTCATTCCCACTTGGAAAGATAGCGAGGCAAAGATGGCTGCCAAAATGCCAATGCCATTCTTTAATGATCCAACAAACCTTTCCCTTCTACCTACCGAGCTTCCTTGTTGGTTACTGACAATGGATTGCACTAGCCGTTCAACTCGCTCTGTAAGCTCTGCTCCTACACTTCGAATTATTTCTTGTATTTCATCTGCACCATTAGATCCTTTCGCCGATCTTACCACCAAGTCTAACGCAGTAAGTCCTTCAGAATTAACTGCATTTGCATCCACGCCAGTGCTTGACAGAAGCTTGACCATCTGCGAAATCAAATTTTCGTCACCGAAAGGATTACAAGTCTACAGTTTAGTTGTGCAATAAACCACAAACCAACAACAAATTTCTGTGGTTTGGCTTTCCCTACCTTATACATTTAAATTCTCCAATTAAACCTCAATAACAAGCTCATAAAGTTATGTCTACTACAGAAGGGTTACATCCAAGGCTTGCAAAACATCTCAAATAAGATGCCTCAACAGGCGCCAAGAGTCTTATACATTCAAACTCTCCAAGGGTTTGGCTTTCCCTGTATGTCTTCGTTTATGAGGGGATAGAAAAAGACTTTAGAGGAATAGCAAACATCGTTACCTTTGATTTTTTTCCAGCACAAGCAAGGTGAAGCACGGTATTACGGCCTGTATCCACGGCATTGAGAAGCTCATTGCCAATTTGGTGTTGATTGGCAAGCTGAATCAACAGCTCTAGTGCCTGGTATCGATTGTGTTTCACAGCGAGTTGCAGAACAGTCTCCTCACTTGAGGTCAGCTTTTTTGCTGATTCAGTTGTAAAAAGCTCTGTCAAGATGTCTTTCCTCCCTCTAATGGTGGCCGTGTGAAGGGGAACATTTCCATCCTCATCTTTTATAAGAGCAAGATCGGGTCGACGAACCAGCATCTCCCTCACAGTCTCCCTGTGGCCTTTTGCGGAGGCCAAATGGATGGGGCTAAGACCTTGCTGGTTAAGTTCATCTGCTAATCCAGGATAATTTTGCATCACTTCCATGGCGAATTGAGTATGACCAAGAAGCGCAGCAATGTGCAATGGTGTGTTTGATGTAGCGACTGTTACAGTATGGAGGACTAGAGGATCTTCTTGGATTAATTCTTGCAAGGTATTCACATCTCCGGTGAAAGCTGCGTCAAACAGTACTCTAGAATCCATTGAAATTTATCAATGGTCACATTCCACCGTTGAGTGTTTTCATAGCAAAAAGAAGGTAAAGGAAGAGCTAAGAGAACCACTTGATTTTCTGAGAGATTGGTACGTCGGTCTCTATGAAAATTCCACAAGCAACATACCGCTTATAGATACTTCTGAAACTTCACAGACCTTTCTTCCACTATGAAAAAGAAAGCAAAAGCCAACAAGACTTGACTTAAAGATTGACTTGAGAAATAACAAGGTAAGTTGACGGACTTTAGGGTTGCAACCAAGTCAGCTTTTTAACTCAAAAAGTGTCTGCACGCAACCCCATTGCCAAACGACTGTCAAGTTTTAAAGACTATAAGGAACTATACTTGTTTACTGAGTTGCCTCTAAAAGCAAGGGATCCATCAACCACATTATCAAACCAAAACCTAATTTTATATCCATTTTCCAAGCACCCAAAGCATGGCAAATGGGCATCCACGAAAGGCAAATTAGTCAGTTTGGTTGCCTTAGATGAGCATAGGTCGATAGATCTATGCCCATTTCTGATCACTAATATGAGCCATTCCAAAATAAAAATAAAAAATAAAAAAAAATAAACTTCACTGATTTGTACAAATCTCCTGTAACGTGAAGCAGCGTGACAATATTGATGTTTGAGATTGTAACTCCTAATTTTAATGTATGGCTATCAGAAAGAGAAAAGGGCAAATTAAATGCTTCAAGCGTCCTACCAATTTTTTGGCCTAACACAGAAAAAAAGGACTCTTTTGAGAAACAAACACCTTTCTCTTGTATTTTCCCGTCTTTGGTGTTTTCCTCTTAATACTGGCAGAAAAGTATCTGAGACAGAAAATTGAAGGCAGAAGTTCCCTTGTACAGTAAAATGGAGCATGAGAAATACACGACAACAGGGGGATGCATGAATCTTTCTCCACTACTGGTTCTCGTCCATAGGATCATTACGGTTACAAGACTGAGGTCTCAAATCCTTGCCCTCTTGGTTGGATTCCTCGGACATTTTGGAAACTGAATCTTCAAGTGCCTCCAGAAAAGATAAAACGGTGAACTTGTCTGCATGTCAGAAGAGAATTAGTCATAATTTAGTCATAGTACCATGCACTAATAAATTGATGAGCTAGTTATGTTGCCACTTAAACTCCCTAAGTCGAGGTCTCTGACACCCAGAGTAGCTGCACGAAGCAGCATGAGCCCATAGGCTCAACATTAGTTTCTTGTTTTCCCTTTTAATGTGCCACATTGGGCAAATCATAATTAACATGTAGCCCTCTAAACTCAAGTTAACTTTCCCCTTCAATTATATAATCAATCCAGATTAAAACTTTCCAAAAAAAGGATTAACTAAAGAATTTAGCTAATGGTGATGAAAATACATAAATGATTAGCCACAGAGAAAACCAAGAACTTAGGAACAATTGCTAACCTAAAGTTTTGAAAGATAAAAACCACTCACATTTACTGGGGTCGATCCCAAATTGAGACAAATCTATTTGTCCAGTTCGGAGAACCTTCAAACAACAAGAAAAGAGTTAAACCTTATAAAATTGGCTATCATCAGACAGATGGGCCTCGCATTTCTTACATAAGTAAAAGAATCAACTTGCTGACGGAAAGGTGGGCTTTGCAACAAATCTAAAATATCCTCTGAAGTCCAGTGACCCTGCAAACTCAAAATTACATAAGAAATGTGGCAACATAAAACACAGAGAAAATCCCACACATAAGACTGTCTTATACCTCAGGCAAGTGAGATGTTAATCCTTCTTCAAGCGGTAATGTCTCAATCAATGGCATTATCAATTCAGGCTTCAGTATATCCCCTAATCCCAAACCTATGATAGCAAAAGGAAATATCATGGGAAGAAGATTTTACAAGAATGCACCATGTGCCTGAGCATATAATTCGCAGAAAAGAAAGGTTTAACAATAATTTCACAGTTTACTGTACATATAAAATATGTATTAATAATTACCTTCATCTGGATCACCTGAGCTTCCTGCAACATGTACCATCACATCACACAAGAGTCAAAGGTCATAGCTAAGTATAGAAAACAAAGATATGGTCAAATACAGTCTCTAAACAGAACAGACCTCCAGCACCAATATTACTCAGGATTCTTTGCAAGTCTTCCAATTTCACTGGACCTGATGAAGAGGTTACATCACTCATTACTTCACTACCAAGGTTTGGGAAAACTAAGTTTCCAGCCCTGAAAATTATAAGCAAATATCACATCAGAATAAAAAAAAAGGTCACATAATACATATTAGGCCATTGCTTTTCAATAAATATAGTGCTCCTCAACCCTTTTAAAGTTAATTTGCAATGAATCACAAGAATTAAAAATGTATATACATCGACAAACACCAATTTATCACTTACAAATTCCCATATAAAAGATGCCTCAAGTTTTAGAAGTCATTCCGAGGTCAAATCTGTGCAAGGGCATAATGGGATGGAGGATTAGACAAGGGCTAAGGGGTGGGTGAGATGTTTTGTCTAGAAAATGGTTTTGAAAAATTTCTTCAAAGATTTATTGATATTTGTTGAACAGCTATTAACTAAAGAGCAACTTCGGTCATCTATGTGGATGCTTAGGAGGGACTTTTATAACAGCAAAACCAAAAAGGGAAAAGAATCAGGAATTGTCATCTTTGAGTATGTTTCTTGTTATAACAAATATACCTTGATGAGATATCATCTTCAAGCATGTCTTCAGAAACTTGCAAAGGAGCAGAAGCATCAGGCTCTTCTTCATCAAGGAACTCTGCCAGACAACAAGATGAAGTAGTGACGTTGATGATGGAAAAACTTCACCCATGAATGAGTGCTGAAGTTATAAGCCAGGCCATTAGTTTGTAGGTGTAACTACAACATTCTTATGCAAAAGAGGTTTTCTTTATGAAATTATGCAGATATGAGAAGATAAATGCAGATGCAATTTAAAACATACCCTCTGTGAGAGAGAGTAACATAAAGCAATTGTACAATGTTCTAATGTAAAATTAGCAAAAAGTGATTTATCAACTACATCACATTGTTTGCATTTAAGAGATGGGGTGTAGGAGTGCAAAAGATTAGACTCTACATTTAAACATAAACCAAGATGATTAGAAACAAGATAATGAAGAGTAGCATGGTTAACAAATGACTCAAAACATGAAAGAAAAAATTCACCTAATGGACGATTAATATAATAGTTGACAGAGCTACATAATTGTGAGTCATCTTCGGCTTTTGGCTCCTGCAAACATATTACCCAAAATGTTTCTAAAATCAATACTGCACATAAGAGAAGAAACACAGAAAATGAACCTGACCTGCATCCAAAAGAAAAACTTCCGATCATCTGTATTGAATTTCAAGATGTAAACTCTTCCCGAAGCTTGATTAACCTGAATATGCCAAAAGATTATGACATTACAAACAATTATTAGATTCATCTATCCCCAATCTCATCAAAATTGAGAAAGAAGAGAGTGTACCTTCTCAAAAATTGCCTCTTCAGGAAAAATAATCTGATCCTATAAATGTGTCAAGAAAAAGCTACAATGTTCTAACCACAAAAAGAAATACAAAGAATAAAAAATAAAACAAAACACTGATAGTAGAGAGAAACAGAATTTTCATGCACAAAAACATAATAATAGTAACTAGGATACATCTTCCACGGCATTCAAATTCCTATCAAGCCACTGAAAATGAAGCAAACCCTCCTCGCCCTGTCACAATTCAAAACTGGTGACTTCAAAACAGCAAACAAGATGCTAGAAACACATATTCTCTGGCACTAAAGATGAAGCAAAACAACTGAAAATCTTTACACAGGCACAATCTCCATGTAGTACCAAAAACCCAAAACAGTGCAGTTTACCCTTCCAATTCGAACAAGTCCTTTTCGCGAATCAGGAACGACTTTTTTTCCTTCAAAAACCATTTTACCAGCACGAAACTCCAACATAATTTCCTACATATAAAACAACCACAACACCATAACACAACCCCATCAAGAAAAACACACTTACGCACACAAAAACAGTAATTTGAGACTCTAATGAATAAGTTACAGAGATTTAAAGCAAAACCCACAATTTTAAAAGTGATTCTATTTACCTGCATTGCTGGAATAGCTTCAGCTGATGAAGAACCCATTATTATCCTATACTTGCTGTATACAGCTTCCTTTCTTTCAACACTACAAAAAAAAAAAAAATCAAATTCCGAAATCAGAAACAATAAGAAGAAAAATGAAAGGAAACCCAGAACTGGAATATTAGCTAAAAAGTGGCACCTGACCAAATTATTCGATTGATTTCTAGAGAGAGAACTTGGGGATTTGTAGGGGTTTTTTTTATTTTTTATTTTATTTTTTATTTTAAGAGATGTCGGGTTTTTCTATTTAATTTCCGTGTCTTTTATTCGACTCGGTTGTTGTAAGATTACCAAAATGTCACTCCGGGGCAAAGGGGTTGTTCCCTTACTATTTTTTTTTCAACAATCAAAATATCATCACCTTAATTTATTCGTTAATATAAACAATTTTTTTCTTAAACGATCTTACAAAAAAACAAAAAAAAAATCATATTTTTAAATTTTTGAAGAAAATAAATTCCTCTCAAAACTAATTTTAAGAACAATTTAAATAAAAAAAAGATAAAATTGTGGTTTTTTTTTATTTGGATAATTAATATATTTTCATATCAGTTTATTTATTAATAGAAATAATTGTTTTAAATGATTTTCTTTTCTCTTGTGCTTTGAATTTCATCTATTGAAAATGGAGAAAATATTAATCATTGGTCCCAAAATTTTGTTTGAAATGCAAGGCAAAAAAAGATCAGAGGGGGTACATTTGTCATTTGGTAACAAAATTAAAGGGTTTCGCAAAGCAATTCTAAATGAAAGATCAGGGGTATATTTGTCATTTGATAAATTAGAAGTCCCCATTTTTTCGTCTCTATCCACCGGAAAGAATTTCTCAGTTTTGTATTAGCAGAGTATTTAGAGAGAGAAAGTAGAGAAATGGGTGAGACTGATTTGAAGTCTTCTTCAATTTGGCAAGAAATTGAACAGTCTGAGAGGTAATTCATTAGTTTTTCAAATATTTTTGTTTGTTTTTTTAATTGATTTTCAATTTTGGTATTGTTGTTTCTTTGGTTTTGCAGCTACTTAGTTTGTTCAATGTATGAAAAGGCAGCAACTTTAGCTTCTTCAATTATAGAACGAATAAAAGACAGCAACTTTGCTGATAATAATGAAGATTTTGATGAGATTGAGGTAGTTGACATGTTGGAATCAGCTGGCATGGTGTTTGTTCAGGCTTTGAATCAACTTGGCAGGTTCCCACCATTCTTAAAATGCAAATAATCTCTTCTTCTTTTTTTATGCAGTTTTTTGATGTTGTAAGAGTTTTTCTGAAGTGGGGTTTTGGGTTTAATCTGTTTCGTGCAATATGGGTGGTGATATTGGCTATTTATGGTGAAGGGTACTTTCAAAATGTAATGAAATTTATGATTTTTAATGCAGGAGATCAAAGATTTTGAATGAGCTTAAAGTGCTGTTTGTTTCTGCTACAGCTATTCCTGTTCAAGTTCTTCTCACAGGGTATTCTTTACCTTTTCTAAATTTTGTGTTTTGATTTGTTTGTAAATCAATAAGTGCTAAAAGTGGTTCAAAATTTTGATTTTTGCACTGAAGATGTATATTTTTAGCTAATGATGGTGTAGCTTTTTTGCTGAGAAGGTAACTAATGAACTTTGTATGACATTTTGATTGGTTAATTAGAATGAGTTTTCGAGGAGGTACTGGGCATGTTTGAACCTTTTTGTATCTTCTACTGGCGTATTTAACTGTACCTCTATGATGGTTAGACTCTCAATGGTATATAAGCTTTGAAAAATGGCCTTGGTCAAAGGTGTTTCTACATGTTGTGGAGGGTTGGTGTCACTTGATTTCATTTTTATTTGTCAGGGCATGTTTTCAGATATCAGGATCTTCATCTGCTGGTGTCCGAGAGTTTCTTGAGGAGTTCCTCAGCAACTGGAGTTTAATGGATGGGAAATACTATGTTCTTGTTGGTGCGGAAGCAGATGTTGATGTCCAGGAAGGATGTGATGGGAGGTATGTTTTGGGAGTTGATAAGTATATGGAGGTTGTTGAAGTCTATGCTGTGACACTTCTTGGCACGACTCTGAAAGATTTGGACAGTGCAATCTCATGGGTCGAAAAAGCTGCGTTACCTGATGAAAGTCGACAGGTAAAATTTAAAATCTTGCATCTTATGTTGGCGTTGGCCACTTTTTTGAATTGCTTGAATTAATTGTATGCTGAATGTCCTTGTTGAATAATCTTTTGATAGAAAAATATCATTCTATAATATCTTAGTATCTCTCTTATGCTGCCATGTCTTTTTCAGGTACTTTTGAGGCGACTGCACTCTTTATATTCTCTCAAAGGCAACAATTCATCACAAGGCTCGGCAGTTTTGCCAGAAAATAACCATGAAGCTCGTTATTCTTCGTCAAAAGAACTAAATGGTTTTGAGGGATCTCCAAAAGGATTAGAAGCCAATTACCAGCCTATTGGGGAGAACAATACAAAACAAACAATTTTGAAGCTGGCCAGGCGTGTAGATCCATGTTTTTGGTGGTTCCAGTCAATCAATTTGAAGTTTGGGAATGCTCGAGTGGTGATAACAAATGGGAAAATTCTTCTTGGATGTTTCATCCTTCTTGCATATTATGTTCTCCGGAGGAAAGGGGCTACTTTGAATGGGTAAGATGTGTTCTTCTTGCCATCCTGTATTCAATCCCTTCATGATAGAGGAGGCACAAATAAGATTCTACTTCCTCAAGGTTCACCACATCACTTGCTTCATGGCCATGGCATACAATAACTGGACCTTCATGTGACTGAAAGTATTAAACTGAGCTAAACATTTGTTCTAAACTAGTTAGGGATGGCTACATCACATAGAAAGCAAGCCAAGAAAAGGATAATGGTGCTTCCTTGTTAGCAGTTTTAGAGAACTGGTGAATCAGTGGGTATCTGAACCCTTTGAATAGTATCTACTTGGATCACAATTATAGGTTGCAGAATTGTTTGAATAAGAAATGGTAGTAAATTTGAACTAGCTGTGAAGAAATCAAATTTCCCAATTTCTTGATAATTAATCTTTATTTTCTCTTCTTTTTTCCTCTTCCTTTGCATTATATGTTGCAGGATTGTTAGAAGGCAAGTTTCAGCTGCAAAGAAGGCTTTGCTAGACTTGTGGCAGCTTGCATTTTCCTATCAAGTAAACCCTCTAGCTGCAGTTCAACCTCTCCCTACTGCAACACGAGGAGGCCGGTGATGGCGCCACTTTTCGAATCAATGCTTATGATACTCTCCTTTTGGTGGCTAACTCACATCCTGTCATTCTTTCGGGGAACCGTGAAGTAGCTCAAATTAAATGGTAATAATGTGTATGATAAATTTTTGAACAAGAAAAACAATCATGTTAATCACATAATAATGCGATGTAACAAATGATATCGTTACAATGTTAGACTTTGTGCATGCTTCTTTTTTCCCTTTTATTTCCTCGTTTCTCCATTTTGCAGAGAATTGAAGGCATTAAACTATCATGTATCCACTAGCTCTGTCTACTTTCGTTTACTGTTACATTATCCTCCTCGTTGATGGTTCTTTCATGAAGGTAATGGTGATCTTCTAATGTATCTAATTAGAGTAATCTGTGGAATCATCTGAAAGCTATGAGATAAATTGCATTTGAATTATTCGAGTGAAAAGATAGTACAATCCAGGAACCTTGCCAAAATAGTTGCAGAAGAACCAGAAGGACTTTCTTTTTCTTTGTGATTTATTCAACACTGTGGTTGGCTTCTATTGTGGTTCTAGATAAAAATGTGTCATGTCATCCTATTTGTTGCATTTATTGAAACCATAATTGAAATTGGATTGACGGCATATTTTCGATTCTTGATATTTTCTTACGGGTTAATGGTTCAATCTTTTCGTTCCATTTGTCGTGATTTTCATACTAAAAAAATAGAATTATTCATGTTATTTACAAATAATTATTTTTTATTTTTAAAATGCTCTTGCAAGCAAGTCCAACAGAAAGCTTTCGCACGCACATCATATGATTAATTTTGATAGTTTAATTTGAAAATCTTGTCAGAAGAATAGGCTAAACACTTATTGTATATTTAATAATAAAATTTATTTAATTAAAAATATAAAAATATATTAAAAAATAATCTTATTATATAAGAACATATTAAACCATTAACCATTTTCTTGAAGTTAATAGCAACTAATTGCAATGTTAAGGAAAAAATCATTTTCAAGATTGAAATTGATTGGTAAAAAATTACAAATTCAATTTTATTTTCACCTTTAAAATTATTTTGTTGCAGAAATAGTTTGAGGAATACAATACTTCTCAAATCCAAAATTATTCAAAAAAAGAAAAAGAAAAAAAAAGTGTAACCAAATATAAATAGGATAGGTGAAGAATTATAATTATGATACTTACAACGTGAAATTCCTATTTAACCTTTTTATGGGTTAAATTTAATTTTGTTTTTCCATTTTCATGTCTTAGTAACTCCCTCGTTTAACAAAACTTTAGGGGGTTATATTCTTCACAAATTGCAACAGAAGAAGCAATTTAACTCTTTTTTTTTTTTTTTTTTTTTTTCATGCATGCATGACTACTTTAATTATTTAGCAAAAAAATAAATTTAAAAAAAAAAAAAACGGAAGAGGCAATAATTGTGGCTTCACCGCAAGCACTGATAAAAACCTTTTCTTTCTTTTTTTTACTTTTTTTCCTTTTTGCGTTTCCATGAATGAAATCAACTACTAAAATATAAAGAATACATTATAAATTAGTGTTTTTAGTTTTGCAAAGCAAATTAAATATTTTTTATTGTTTTAAAAATTAATTATTTAGTTCCTTAATTAGTGTTGATCATGCTTAATTTAATATTGTTTTACTTAAAAAAAAAATTTCATCAATCCTTTCATATTTTTTACTTTTTTTTTAATTTTCTATTTATTAAAACAAAAAATAAAAATAAATTAAAAAGGAATGAAAATAATTAAATTAAAAAATATAAAAAATAAATAATTATTTTTTGAAAAAAAAAACTAGTTAGTTCTTTTTTTGAAACTAAAGAAAGCGATTTATAATTTACTCTTATTGTAATTGGTTGGAGAAAATGAAAAGAAAATAGCATAGAAATAGAAAAATGAATGTAAGAGAAGTGTTAAATGTCTAAGGCAACTAACATGAGTAAATTAAAAATTAGTCCCTTTCGTTTCAAGAAACAAATTAATTAATCTATTTAGTTTTAAAAACTAACTATTTAGTTCTTTGTATTTTAATTTCGTTGATAACTTAGATTTTTTTCATTAGTTTTTCATTAAATTACTGATTTTTTTTCCTCAAATTGCCTTTCTTTTAATGTTTTATTTCTCTCTTTCTTTCTTTTTTTTTTCTGTCTCTTCAACCATTATCAAAGAAATGATAATTTGAGATCAAAATTATTAATCTAACAAAAATCTGATGAAAGAACTAAGTTGTTAACGGAATTAAAACATAAAATACTAAATGATTAGTTTTTTTTAAAAAAGAGAGTAATTAATTTATTTTTCTAGACGAGAGGGACTAAATTTATAATTTACTCCCACTAACACATGGCAATTGATCTTTGGTATGCTTAGTTGAAGGAAAATGCATGCACCATGTGGCAGCACGATGTCGATATGGGCAACATGCTTCTGCCTCTATTAAGTAAGTTAATATACTATAAATCAAAGCCAATTTACGGGCCGACCATACTTGGTTGAAATAATTTCATTAAAAAAAAAAGCCATTAATAATAAAGTAAAAAATTCAATTCTCAGATAAAGAAATAAACACAATAATTGAGATAAAATACTGTGACTTCTACAGTAGCGGACACGGCTTCCACACGGGATGATGATATAATTCAAACCATAGTCAAATTAATTAGTGGAGTTAGTTAAGCTCAAACTTTGGACTTCTAAATGTTAGTTATTTATATTATTTTAATTCTGTATCATTGATTTGACCGAATTGGAGCCAACTTGATTTAAGAATTTATTTAATTACCTCAATTGTGGCTTTTCGAATTGTGGCTTTTAGAATACACCATAAATTACACGTGATCTAATATTAATTTAGTTTAAAAATATTGAATTTAATTTCAATTATTATAAAAATTAACTCAAAAATACTTTAAAACACACACATATATATACACCTTAGTCGTGGATTATGTGATTAAGTGTGTGCTTAATAATATGTGCAATGTTGGTATTTTCATAAAAATATTTTATTTTTAGTTGAAAAAAATTAGTGTGATCTAATATTGATTTAGTCTAAAAAAATATTAGATTTAATTTCGATTAATATATATATATATATATATATATATATATATATATATATATATATATCGTGAATTATGTGATTAAGTGTGTGCTAAATAATGCACCTGGTGTAGGTTTTTTTATAAAACTGTTTCATTTTTAGTTGAAAAAAATTGGTTTTTTCGATAGTTTTGACATCTTTAATTATATTAAAACCATCCAAACCAATTAAAAAAAAACATTTGTTGAGGATTTTTTTCTAGCCTTTTGTTTTTGGAGCGTATTTTTAATTATAAAATTTTTTTCACCACGTAGTTAATGTAATTTATCTTTAGTGAAGTTGTTGATTGCTAGAGATGAATTAATTTTAAGTTTTTTTTTATATACATATGTGGCTAATCAACAATATTATCTAGACAATAGACTGAAATAAAATACGTGACATTATTTGTGGCTTGATGAATGATATTTTTTAGAGCATAGACTCAAATAAAATACATGACATTATTTGGATAAGTCGCTATATGTAGAGTAAGCAATAAATAGACAAAGAAAACAAATTCAACGGATAGGTTTTGTCATAAGGCAACAGTGTTATTCCCAAGAAAGCTTCTTCATGATTGATTCTTGCTTCTATCAGCATTCTTAGTTTAATGAAAACATCATAGTTTGTCCTATGACACACCATGTTGTGGTGGTTAGTGAGTAATTATTACTAGTTTTTAATTTTATTTCAAGAAAAAAATACTTAATAAATTGAAACACATGATCTAAGACTTATGGACGTTATTGCAATTTTTGTTTGATTTGTTCACAAGATTAGATAATGGAGCTACCAATTCATCCTAATTGGAGACCTCTCACCTTTCTTCACTTTATAATTTCGTTGATGTTAAAGAAATTCTCGGAATCAGTTTATATATCGAGACTAAGTTTATGTTTTTGTTAAACTTTAAATAAGTTATCTATATTTTTATTAATAAATTCATAAAAAAAAAAAAAATTCTTGTTACCTATTTCAAAGTTCGAATTCTAAATGACAACATAAATAACTATATATCTTATCCAACAAGTTAAGCTTAATTAGCTTCCAAAAAATAAAATTGATTACTTGAAAGAAAAAAAATGAAAATAACTTTTAGGATATTGGTAGCTATAATTCAGAAACTAAGAAGTCCTCATAATTAACTTATTTATTTATCTATGTTAGCTTTATGTTGATTTGATGATTTTATTGTCGTTTCTAGTCAAGAATAATCTAATATGAAACCTACAGCAGAAAATTAATTTATTGTAAATTCTATGCTTTATTATGCCATAAAAATAAAATAGAGTTCCAACTACATTAGCAACTTGATAGGATCTTAGACTCTTAGCTTTCTTCTATGATTCGTTTCATTGTTAGTTGTTTAAGTTATTGTGCAAAACTATACTTACATTTTATGAAATGTGTAATTGCATTATTCTACTTACTTTTCTATATATATATTCATAAAATTAGCTAAAGATAAGCTCATCATACAACAAAAAACATTTCACATATATTCTGAAAAGACCTATCACACCTATATTGAAATGAAAATTTAAAATATTTTTACAAATAGAATTAATTAGATATTTTTAGATATACTATTGTGTAACAAGTAAGAAGAATTTCAATTTTATAACTTATATGTTTCGAATTCGAATTAATTAGATATTCTATGTTAATCCTCAAGCATACATAGTACTAATTATACTACTATGTATGATTGAGGATTGGCATCAAATATTTGACTAATGTAACCTAATCCACTACAAAATGACATATTTGTAGTTTTTTTTAGATTGATGCTTCAATTATTGGTTTGTACCTTCCTCGGTTTCTCTTCGTACCACCCTCATGCTATTTTTGTTTGACATTCTTACAACCAATTATAAAGAAATAACAAAATAATAATAATAATAATTGTAATCATACAATTAGTATTATTATTATTATTTTGTTAAAATTGTTAATTTGGATTACAACACCATTTTACCTTTGATCTAGAGCTAGCTTTGCTTGCTTCCCTCTTTCTCATGAAAGACCTTGATTAAGAGAAAAAGAATATTCTATCATTAAGATGGAGAACTAAACAAAGAATTCATTTGTTGATTTTTCAACATTAGTAAGTTCGGATCCTCTCGATTGCAGGATTTCATGAGTGAATAGAGTTGTGTTTAGATTTATCACAAGATCCCTTCAATTTGACAATAATCTATCACTAATTTCTCCCATCATTAATTAAAAAAAATGTTAGGATACAAATCAAGTAAAATGATAACCTAGAAGGGCAATAACAATTGCACAATACAAAGATTTTACATGGTTTGACAATGGTACCTACTCCACGACCGCACTAAGATCTTTTATTACCACCCTCATATTATTTTTGT
This sequence comes from Dovyalis caffra, assembly GCA_963924115.1. Lineage (NCBI taxonomy): Eukaryota > Viridiplantae > Streptophyta > Magnoliopsida > Malpighiales > Salicaceae > Dovyalis > Dovyalis caffra. The sequence goes on along the minus strand of CAWUPB010001168.1, from coordinate 2,745,384 downwards.
TTGACATTCTTACAACCAATTATAAAGAAATAACAAAATAATAATAATAATAATAATAATTGTATGATTACAATTACAATTATTATTATTATTATTATTTTAAAAATACTAATTTGGATTACAACACCATTTTTCCTTTAATCCAGAGCTAGCTTTGCTTGCTTCCTTCTTTCTCATGTGTCGCTACACGACGTTGGATAGGACTCCCAAGATAAATTAAAGGTTTTCATAGGTTTGCAGAAATGTGCATCTTATTTACAAAGATTTTTGGGGATGTGAGTTATTATTGTATTTAGAGTCATCATCTAGTATTAAAGGAACTAGGAACCTAAAATAGCACCGATGCAAAAATTCTAAGGCAAGGAGTTGGTTACGTTTTGAAAAGAAAACGATTACCCAAAACGCCATTTTCTAAGAAAGGTAGCACATCTAATTTAGTTTTAAATTCATCTCCCTAAATCTTTTATTTGTGTTCTTAGTTCCTTTAATATTAGGTGACGGCTCCAAACACAATAATAAATCGCATCCTCGAAATCTCTGTAAATAAGATGCACATCTCTACAAACCTATGAAAACCTAGAATTTATCTTGGGAGTCATGTCCGACGTCGTGTAGCGATAAAATGACGACTCCACTAAGGACTTAGAGTTAGGCCATAGGTTTAGTCCGTTTAAGTTTATCTCATGTGTTTATTTTTATCAATTATATTTCAAGTAATTTATTTTTTTATTTAATTTTGAGTTATTTATTTCTTGTATATATTTTAAATTTTTAAATTTTATGTAATTTATTTTTTTTCTTACATTCATTAACATATTTATTTTTGTGAATTGGGTTAGATATCTACTTTGATCCGTTGCACACATCACAAGAAAACCTACAAAAGCTTTGGACCCGAGCTAAAACCCTACTAGCATTTAGATAGAGAGAATTGGAGGCAAGTATGACGAAAGTCTACCGATGCTCTTTTGGACTCTCGTTTGGACTAAAACTCACCTTATGCTTAGAAAATGGTGGAATAACGTTCCCCTACTTCATTGTGCATAAGTTTAAAGACTGAATTACTTCACTTATAATTTAGATAGTTTAGAAACTTGAAAAGACTTTAGGATTAGACAAACTTTGCCTAAACCCATAGAAAAGCTAGAACTTATCTACTAAGGTTAACATAGTAAGACACGAATCATTTTCAAATTGTCTCTTTTTTAACCTTTGTTTTTTACGAGTTATCATCAAATAAATCATGACGAGAGAATTCTATCGAAGATTTTAGAGTCGGATCGAATGGGCTTAGTTTGATGAGGAATGTTGTCTACCTCGGATCTTATTAAAAATAATAATAAAAAAAAGGACCCTCAAACAACGAGTACTTCATTAAAGATGAGCTCATAACACGATTCAACAACCGCATAGTTCCTATTGCCTCAAGCATGAGTTGTTTGGTTTGAGAACAAATAAAATAACCAAAAATATGAGAAATTTTTTGGGTTATGACATCATGAAGGAACTTGATTAAGAGAAAATGAATATTATGTTATTAAGATGGAGAACTAAATAAAGAATTCAACTAATTTGCTGATTTTTCAACATTAGTGAGTTCGGATCCTCTCGACTACAGGATTTCATGAGTGAATAAAGTTGTGTTTAGATTGATCACAAGATCCCTTCAATTTGAAAATAATCTACCACTAATTTCTCCCACCATTAATAAAAAAAATGTTAGGATATGAATAAAGTAAAACGCTAACCTAGAAGGACAATAACAATTGTAAAATACAAAGATTTTACATAGTTTGACAATGGTATCTACTCCACGACTACACTAAGATTTTTTAGTAGGTTTCGTCAAGTAACGATTACAAATATAAGCGATGTTGTCTCTATTTATGTAGCTAAAACATGACATGAAATTCGAACTTGAACAGAGTGTCAGAGGGATCAAACAATGTCGGATTGGGCTAATTTTTGGACAGTAGATTCGTTTATCCCTTATTTAATTTATGGTAAATTTTAAGAATTTTTTGATCAATGGAGATATGGTTTTGACCTCTGGCAATGCTCGGCCTGTTCTAGAAATACGGGAATAGTTATTTTTCTCAAAAAAAAAAAAAAGATAATAATAATAAATAAAGGAGAGAAGAGAAAATAAATATGTGTCATGCTTGTCCATATAATATTTAAAGAAAATGTGTGATGATGTTCATGTGCTTAAGAAAAAGGAAGAAATTATGAGAAAGTTGTTGATAAGTGTTTAAAATTTAGGACGATAAGTTTTGGGTTCTAATGGTTTTATTTAACCAAGTTTATTAGTCAAATGCTCTATTAATTTCTTTGGTTTCACAATCTCATATCATAAAACTTCCTTACCTTTCTTTAGCCACATTACAACCTATTGAGAAGTCCTTTTGATTTGTGTTATGCATATGATCTAAGTAGTGGAGAGTTGAGATGATAAGCAAGCCTATGGTAGTACAGTTTTATGGAATGAAGTTGAGTGAAATACTTGCCCTAAACACTTGAGAGTTGGAGAGTTTATCTTGTGAGGATCTACCAAATTAGTTGACTCTGTTTTGAAATAAATTGCAATATTGATTAATTTTTAAGTTGTTGAGATAATTAATTTATGATGTGTTATTAATCTTGAAGATTTTTATTTCCTTTGTGTTTATTACTTTACAAATTGTGATATCATTGAAGAGTGTTTATACATGTATAAAATTTATACAAAGATTTTGTGGGTATATCTTTTAAAAACCCTCACGAGACATAACCCATCCACTAGGGGTAAGCTAGGGGTTTAAAGGCTTATTGCATATGCTAAATGCAATCGTGATTCCTACAAAAGTGAGTTAGAATGTATTTAATTTCATGTGGTTAGTTTAGTTTGCTTTGCCGAAGATGTGCAAAAGATCAAGTGTGGGGGAATTTGATAAATATAATTTATACGCATATTCTATATAAACTTGAAGCTTGAATTTATTAATTATGCATGTGATTTATGTTTTATTTGATATAAATTAATCCCCATATGCTTTGAATTGCTTTGAATTTGTAGGTATAAAGAATAAAGAGAAGACTAAGAAGTAAGGCAAAAACAAGGACTCGAAATGAAAGAAAAAATCAAAAGCAAAGATTAAAGAGTAAAGAAGAAAAAAATGTTTGACTTGGACACTTTAAAAAAATCAATTCATCACCTTGGAGGAGAGTGACGTCCTAGACTAAAAAAAGGAGAGTCTAGCTATAAAGGAAAATGTGATAAGCATGAGAAGTTGGACTTTAGGCACGACGAGTGTAGAAAAAAGGGGGAATCTTTGCACATCGAGTATAAAAAGGGAATTTGCATGGATTTTGGGGGGGGGGGGGGGGGGGATGGCAATGAGGATTCACGGCCGGAGAAAAGAAGGAAATTAGAGACCACGACTAGAAGAAAAAAAGCTGTAGAAGCATATGAATTCATTAGACAAGTAATTGAATTGTCTTTAATTATTACTACGATGAATTGTATTTTCAGATCTAATAAATTTCTTTATAGAGAGATAAAATATTAAGTTAGGGATGAATGATTTTAATTCTTATTTTATGTGATTAATTTAATTTTCTCAACTCAAAACCCGATTCTTGATGTATGATGAATTTATATTGTTGCGTTTAATGCTTTAAGAGAGTGATCACCTCCTATTGATTTAACGACATGTGCTTAAGCCCGAGAGGGAATTGTATGTATTAGATCATAACAATATAAATCACTAGTTTACTATTAATCGAAAGACAACTAGTTCTAGTGCGATAATAAAAACGAGAAGTGCGTGATGGCATGCTTATTTTACATTAGAGGATTTCATTAATTCTAATGCATTTAGATCTTAATTTAAGTCACATAGAAATATGGATGATTTGTTAGGTGAAGAATATGGTTAATCTAACTATAGATAGCTTATTAACTTGTTCGGGAAATTCCGTAGTCACATATATTAAGATAGACTTTTAGGTGGTTTGTGAGTTGAGTTAATATGGTTAATTGCATAAGCTAGAATTAAATAAATCTATCCCTAGCTACTTCCATATCGTCTTAATAGTAATTTTCAATTCTGCAATTTTAGATTACATTTTTAATTTAATTTTTATTCTTTTACTTGTTTCGATTAATTCAACTTGTTCTAAGTTAGATAATTTTAGTTGTGCAATTTAATTCCTCGTGGAAACGATACTTTCTTATCCTTTATTATATGATTAGATTGGATTTATTGCTTATCTGATTGTGTCAAAAAAAAAAAAAAAAGTAATACTAACTCTATATAACGTCTTATATTATGGGTCTCCATCAACATCAGTCTCCACATGCTTAACAAAAGAACCACAATCACTTATTAATTCGGTAATTTAACAAGCGAGCTGAACTTCTCAACAAAATTAACGAATATATTTTCTTTTATGTTCAGCTACAACGGTGTGGGACTCTTTCATAAAATTTAAAATCAAATAGACTTTAATCATCTCTCCCAACCTCTTTTGCACTATTAATTTGCAATTTACTTCAAGAATTAACCTCCGTTCTAACAAAGCCTGATCTTAGAGAAAATCATACAGTAATAGAGTAGTTACCTTTCCATCTCTCTCCAATCTTTGACAAATTTATGGAGAAAAAAGCAAACTACCTACCTGCTTCAATAATATAGTAGTTAGCTTTGACAAATTTATGGAGAAAAAAGCAAACTACCTACCTGAATTAATGACTTACATAGTATACTAATTTATTAAATATCAAATAAAAAGAATGATAAATGCATGTTAGTAGTAAATATTTTACATTTAAAAAATGAAATGCTTATATATAAAATAGATCTATCTATAATCTATTAGTTTAGACTTTGAATTGAATGCGACAGTCATTTTTGTGTATAAGTTCTTCTCCATGCAGATCCAATACGGATATAAAAATCCTTACATTTCTTCTAATACAAACAGTTTAACTTGAATAAACATTCTGGTATTTTTAGGAAACTTCCAAGAAATTTACACGGACATCTCCAATATTATATACTCTTATATCATGACTACAAAGATCAATAGAGATTCTACCTTTTGTTGGCATTCTGCTTGTTGTGAACAGCATTAACTTGTTTACTGATCAACCGAAAGTTCAAATCTATTAACTTTTATATCAAAGATTCTCCTATTGGGAATAAAAAACTATGTAATATAGTAGTAATTAGCTATATCTTTCTCCCATCTTAGACAAGAAAAACAAATTGATACTATATATATATATATATATATATGCTCGGCACGGCACGACGCAAAATGATTTACTAACTATATATATTGATTAGCGTAGCAATCATAAATAGTTGAGATTAAGTGTAATCTGACAATAATTTAACTCGATAAATAATAAATTTAATCACAATTAACATAAAAATTAATTTAAAGATATCTCATTTCAATGTAAAAAAACAAAAAATCATTGTAATCCTAGGAGTTATAACTTCTCGAGATAAGATTATAAATATATATATATATGGCCATGCAACAATCAATGCACCATCAAGCATGCTTAAGCGTGTTGTATACCACATGTCACTCACCCATTTGAAAGAATTAAATTATATATGCTACAATTCCATCTATAGGTCAACCGGCCATCCTATGAAGCAATTTCAATTCTATCTTCCACATTTACTGAAATGTGCCCGCTTGAACTGGAGCCAGGTACCATAGTCATAACCTCACCACCTACCTAATGAAGAAGGCCAGTCTTCCAGATCACAACATTCCTATATAAGTCACACCTTTTGTCCAACTTGCTTCATTGCCAGAATCAACACAAGATTACCCTTTCAAAGCAATTAAGAATGACGAATATTTTCTCTCTGAGCAAACCCTTGCACCATCTTTGTAGCTCAACTTGGTGCCTGATGTCATGTTTCTACCATCTTTGTAGCTCAACTTGGTGCCTGATGTCATATTTCTACCGTTTAATCCTTCATAGAGTGAATTCTGTTTGTATTCAGCTATGCTATTTTATCTCTATTTCCTTCTTTGGTTTTGTTTTTCTAAAGGTTTTGAAGCCAAGAACCCATGATTCTTTTAGCCCTAGGAATTTAGATTTGTTCTTCACATCTGTGTCTGCCGCCACAGTATCAAGTATGTCCACCGTTGAAATGGAAGTTTTCTCCAATTCCCAACTCATAGTTTTAACCATTTTAATGTTCATTGGTGGAGAAATTTTCACTTCCATGGTTGGTCTTCATTTCAACAAGTTTCAATTTCAAAATTTGAAAAACAAAATTTCTTACGTTGCAAACAATGATCTGCCTAGCACTGGCCAATCCGAGACAGAAGTGGTAGCAAAACCAGATTTTGAAAATCTTGAATCGGGATATGATGAAACTTCAGTAGATAGTAGTAGTGTTGAGTTTCTGAAGTACAAATCAACCAAGTTTTTGTGCTTTGTGGTTTTGGTTTATTTTTTAGTTGTTCAAGTTCTAGGAATTGCCCTAGTTTCCATCTATCTATCCCTTGTTTCTACTGCAAGAAATGTACTAAAAAACAAGGGACTAAACTTGTTCACATTTTCTATCTTTACCATTGTTTCAACTTTTGCAAATTGTGGTTTTCTTCCAACAAATGAAAACATGTCAGTCTTTAAAAAAATTCAGGTCTCTTACTAATCCTCATCCCTCAAATTCTTCTTGGAAACACACTATTTCCCTCTTTCTTAAGATTTTCTATTTGGATCTTGGGAAAATTTTTCAAGAAAGTTGAATCAAATTACCTATTGAAGAAAACAAATGAAATTGGATATTTTCACTTGTTACCAAGCCAGCATTCATCATATTTGGTTTTCACTGTTTTCGGGTTTCTTATGACTCAATTTACATTATTTTGCTCCATGGAGTGGAATTCAGCTGAATTAAGTGGACTAAATTCTTACCAGAAAACTATAGGTGTACTTTTTCAGATCATGAATACAAGATATGCTGGAGAAAGTATTGTGGACCTCTCAACTATCTCCTCAGCAATACTGGTGCTATTTGTGGTTATGATGTAATTGTTCCTCTCCTCCTTACCAAATTTTATTTAATGCATAAATCCATGTTTCATGCAATAACAAGGAACTGTGGTTTAATTTTTCATATCAGCAAAAAGAGGACCAAATTGGTTAGGGGGACTCATGAAATTAAAGGCAAAGTTATTTACATTTTAAAATATCTATCTCGAATTTGTTTTTTAAACAATATGGAACTCTGAATGTATATTTGGAGATTGAAACATTATACACGTAATAGTTAAATATTGGTAGATATATATTTTTGAAATTAAAATAAATAAATTAATATATGACTATTGTTGTTGAAGGTAGAGTGATAAAAGGAGTTTTTATAACTCATCATCTCAGATTAGGGGTTCAATTTTTATATTTGATCAAAAGGTCTTCCTTAATTTTCTTTGTGTCTCTTCCTATTCTTTGTGTGGCAGACTCATAGTTCGGCTTTTAAAATAGATTTTAACCTAAAAAAATTATATATAGATTTAGTCTGGATTAATGCTTACAAAAATTGATTTAAAAATATATTAAAAAAATAAATTGATACATGATTGAATATATATATATATATATAAAACGAGCAACTAATGTTTTATGTGAATACTTTTCAACTATTGAATACTATTTGTGAACACACATATATATATTACGAGCAACTAAAGTTCTAGGTGAATACTTTTCAACTATTGAATTTCATCTGTGAACACATTAGGATGTCAATATTGGACACGATAGAATTTTCTCTCCTTTTCCTTTTTAAAATCTTACATGAAAGTCAATAATTTAATAGGTCATAAAAAAAGGACAATCATCTCTCACGATAGTTGAGATTAGATTACTTTAAAACGATTTAAGTTTTGTGGTGAGTGGTGAGTGGTTCATTCTCAAATTTATATATTACTCATTTTTTTTATTTTTTTAATATGGGATATATTTTCTAATACTTATTTTCACTCGTAGTCCATTTATTGAGTCATCAAGTGACTTAGGTTTTAAGATTTTTACTAAACGGTTGGGCTTTTTTGAGCCTCGATATCATATAAAGTTAAATAGTTGAGATTAAATTTCATTCAAAGGACTTGGTAGGTGGTTCATTCTCAAACTTATATATTAATCATCTTTTATTTATCTTTTCAAGGTAAAAATATGTGTTGTCTCATTATTTTAAGTAAGGTATTCTAGGATTTCTAAGTAAGGTTTGATTGATCTCAATCAACAAATATAAAAAACCTTAATCATTTTTTAATGGGCAAGTCAAAGAGATGCATTATTGCCACCATGATTGCTATTATTATATTACAATTAGTTAGAATCTAAGCACAGACAGGTTCCTAGCTTGTTTGATTTTATAGTACAATTATCATCTTTTTTTCATCAATCGAAAATGTTTTATTAGCTTATTTGATCCTTATTATTTTATAAAATGGTGCCTTCTCCTATAATTAAGACAAATGAATATTAAAATAGCTTTCTCCATTTTTTTTTTTTTTTGGCAGGTATCTTCCTCCTTATACTTCTTTCCTTCCCATAAAAGATGATGAACGAATATGCGAGGAGAAAAGAAATAAAAGGGGAAAGTTTTTGGAAAATTTACTGTTCTCTCAACTATCATATTTGGCCATTTTCACCAGCCTTATATGTATCACAGAAAGGCAAAAATTGAAGGAAGATCCTCTCAATTTCAATGTATTGAATATTTTGGTTGAAGTAGTCAGGTATGCAAATTTTATTGCCTTTTTTTCCTTAATTTTTACTAATAGTTGACGAAATAAATTACTATTCTGTAATTGGCTAAAACCATTTTTTTTCTTTTATTTTTTTGTGGTTCAGTGCATATGGAAGTGTAGGGTTTACAACAGGCTACAATTGTGACAGGCAAATACAGCCCGATAGTCATTGTGAGAACAAATTTTATGGATTTTCAGGAAAATGGAGTGATGAAGGAAAGATTATACTCATAATAGTCATGTTCTTTGGAAGACTTAAGAAGTTCAATATGGAAGGTGGTAAAGCTTGGAAACTTCTGTAATATATATATATATATATATATATAAAAATCAACAATATTGGGCATATTTATACGAGTCCTCCAACAGGAGTAAATTATAAATTAGCTTTTCTAGTTTCGAGAAAGAAATTAATTAGTCCAAAACCAATTGTTTAGTCTTTAATTATGTTTTAAAACTTTGAGGATTAAAAAACTTATAAACAAATGACCCAAAATATATATAAAAAAATTATTTCTAAGGGTCAAAATAACCTTTTTGAAAATCATAGGAATTAAATAAAACATTTTGATAAAGTATTTTCAACATGTATGCATTAAATAGACAATAAATTGGTATGGACCAGATAAACATTTATAATATGAATATGTATATGATATATTTTCTTAATGAGAAAGGTAAAGAATTAAATTAATATGTCAGGTATCCGCTTGTGGCCATCTTTATTTTCTAGTGATTATAGCTAAAATTTAAGGGAAGATGGTGAAAAACAACTATGATATGAATATAATTGGATATGAATGATATGTTGAAGATTCGACTAACTAACTTCTGCCATAGATCCAAAAAACTATGATATTATGAAAAAGAAAAGAAGAAAGAAATTAAAGAGTATGTCTTGAAAGATAAAAAACTAAATTTTTCATCCCTAATGACTTGTAACTCTAGGAGGTTGTTTTGACGATTAAGGAAGTGTTTTTTTTTCCTTGATTTTTTGAATTTGAACATTCAAGCTAGAGCTTAAAAAAATTTATTCATCAAAGTGGTGTGAAGAATACGTTTTTAAGAATATTCATTAAAAACTATAATCTTGATTGATGTATACATCGATGATATTTTTAATGTTTAATAAAAGAATTATCATAAGAAAATAAGTTAGTTTATGTTAAAAAATAATATAAATCATATTCTAGTACTCGATCTAATAACTTAAACTTTTGAATGAGATGATCTTTTGACATGATATCAAAATCTTGATAATCAAGTGGTCACGAGTTCGAATCCGATCACTCCCACTTTCTCTATACAAGTTAATAACTTAAGCTTTTACGTGTAATGATCCTTTGATAATTTATAATAAAAAAAATTCACATAAATACAAGGACTACTTTCTAATTGCTTTGAAGTTTAAAATTTAGAATTCACGAGCTCAAAATAAACCACAATTTTTATTCATCACGCCTCTAGGGAAATCAAACAGTTGCTTTCATTTCTTGGTGGTCTCTATTCCATTGAGATTTTGGAAAATGATTTCTTGGACCTGAGAAATTTGCTCTAATTGGATAATCTGTATGATTTAAATACTGTTAGTGAAAAAATTATTTGAATTTACGTTTTCTTTTTGTATTTAAATTTGTGAGGGATATAAATATCTGATTTTGTTTCCTATTTTGCAAAATTGCCCAATTTTTATTCTTATTTTTATTTTAAAAAATTTGTGTTTTTACATGCCTAGAAAACCCGTTTTTGTTTCTTTTTCTTTAAACATGAATTGGAGAAATTGAGATAGCAAATCCATAATTCAAGTGCATTCGGATTTCTTTTCATGTTCTAATTATGTTCATTTCACCACGTTTTTCAACTTAGTAGAAAAGGCTTTTGGAAGATTTGTTGATTAGAAGAAAGCACAATAGCAAAAGGACAAGTGTAACGCATTAGATAAAGGTTGTGCTGTTGCTGATTCTCTTCTTCTCTTTATTGATCCCCTCCTAAATAGATGAATACAGTTGAGGTGGCTCTCGCGAGATAGTTGAATGAATGTCTCTAAAAGAACATAGCCCCACCCTCTTAGGCAACGCATCATGAGACGGCCTAGGACTAGCTTTACCAACCAAAAACAACCTCCTTTCTTGAAGCCCCTCATACTCCACCTTAAGTTTTTCTCGATCAATTTCTTTTTCAAACACGTGATCACCAACTGCAAGAAATTAAGATGAAAAAGATCTAGCATACTCGAAACTGGAAAAAAAAGTATAAAGTAGCACTAGTCCCCTCCTTCCTTTCAAGCCCTTGTCTAGGAAATAACAGTACCTAAAGAGTCTGAGGTGGGAGAGACCTTAAAATACCTGTAAAAAAAAAAAAAAAACTTGAAAAAAACCGTGATGGTTTGCCTGTTTGGTTGATGTTAGCTCACGTGCAAACCATAATATTGAAGCACCTACACTGCAAATCCAGACGAAGGAAAACTATAATTTAAGTAAGCTTACAAGGACTGTTATCTCCTGGTTTCTTCTCGTAAGTCCTGCTGGTAGCTGACTAATCCTGTCACCGCGATTGGAAATGATCGCAAGATATTCCTTTCTCTAACAACTACGAAGAAGATCGCAAGATATTCCTTTCTCGAACAACTATTAAGAGCAGCCAGCCTTTCTATAGACACCCTACTAGGGCTTAGTTGTAAAGAAAAAACTATCTCCTTTTTTATATTTACCTAATATTTCTCTCCTTTTTTCTTTTTATTTTTCCTAGCATTTTCTTTTTATTTTTCTAACATTCCTTTCCTTTTGGTTCATATATTTTTTTGTATTTTTATTCTTTTTCTAATTTTTTTTGTTTTTTGTGGTAAATTTCAAAATAAAGTAAAAACGAAATAAAATAAAATAAAACTAAAACACGAAACAAATGAACAACAAAAAGTGAGAAAAAATTTTGGGTTATGATAATTGCTCTCTTTTTATAATGCTCACGACACAAATTCTAGCTAAAGTGCAAACTTTAGATTGGGTTTATTTAGTGAGTTCGTAAAGAAAAAATAAATTAAATGGCAAAAAATAGTTTGGTTGACATGGATTACTCGGTCCATAAAATGAAATCCAATGGGATGGCCTTGTTGTCAAGAACTATCTATCTTGAAAATTAAAATACAATACGATAGCCTTGTTAGCAAGGACGAGTTTACTCGAAAATTAAAATACAATGCGATGACCTTATTGTCAATGACAACTTATCTTGAAAACTAAATGTGCGATGTGATGACTTTGTTGTCAATGATGGTTTGCTATGAAAATTAAACGTACGGTGTGATGGTTTTATTGTCAATGACAATCTATCCTAAAAATTAAAATGATGATAACCTTTTTATCAAGGGCATTTTATGTTGAAAATTAAACGTGCAGCGTGATAGTCTTATTGTCAAGGGCAGCATACAATGAAAATTAAACATACGGTGATAACCTTTTTGTCAAGAGCGAGTTTATCCTAAAAATTAAACATGTAGTGCGATAACCTTATTGTCAAAAGCAACATACCCTGAAAATTATAAATTATTCCTTCAAATTTTACAAAACAAATTAAATAGTATTAATTACTATCTTGGCTAGTGTTCATGATTATTTGTTTTTTCAAAAAATGTTTTTTTTATCAATTCTTTCATATTTTTTTTTAACTTTTTTTCTATTTCTTAAAATAAAAAATTAAAATAAATTGAAAAGGAATGAAATTCGTTTTCAAAAACTAGCAGGACTAATTTACAGTTTATTCAATATAAAAGATGAGCATTTCCCAAAGTCATTATTATCATTGATTGGAGAAAATCAAAAGAAAATAGCCTAGAAATGAATGCAAGAGAAGTATTAAATATCGAAGGCAACTAATACATGGCAATAAATCTTTGGTCTGCTTAGCTGAAGGCAAATTAATCATGCACCATGCATCTGTCTCTATTAGCTGACCTAATACACTATATATAAATCGAAGCCAATTTATGTGGCCGACCATATTTGATTGAAATAATTTCACCAAAAATAATAATAATAATAATAATAAAGTAAAACATTCCATTCTTAGAGAAATAAACACAATCATTGAGATAAAATATTGCCGCTTCTACAGCACTGGACACTGCTTCCACACGGGATAATGTTGGAATTCAGCCAAAGAACATGACATTATTTGGATAAGACAAGGAAAACAAATTGAATGAGAACTTGTTCAATGTATAGGTTTGTCGTACGGCAATGCTATTCCTAGGTCAGCTGCTTCATGATTGATTCTTGCTTTCATCGGCACTTTTAGTTTATCGAAAAAATCAAACGGTTTAAATATTTTCTGAATTTTAATTTATTTAAAAATTAATTTTTTAACTTTTAATTTCAGATTAGTTTTTTTTAGTTATTTTTTTAAAATTATATTATTTTTAATTAATTTTTCATCAATTCTAACTTATAAGTATATATATGAAAAAAAAATTAAAAGGAAAACAGAGAGATTTCAAGATTGACAAGGAGCATGTAGATAATAGCTGGATTTGAATGGATCTTTGCCTGCATAATGACACAAACGTGTCTAATTTGCGCAATTTGGTATCCCATTTGTCTCGCTTCGTAACCAAATTTCAATGAAAAAAGGGTGTTGGATCAATTTGACAAGAGAAGAGGAGATACTGTGAAGCATATATATGTATATGTATGTGTGTTGTGTTCAAAATCATCATGATCATCGCAATCAAACTTAAAGGAGAAACAGGTTGAGAGAGAAGAAGGGATAGACTGGGTCAATTTTGTCAACTTTGAAAAGAAATGAAAAGGAAAGATTACTGTTGTTAACAAGAATGATATAGAAGAGGTTTGGAGCATGTTGCTTCTTCTTTTTTTCAATTTTTTTGTTATTTTTTATTTATTATAACAAAAAAATAAATTAATTAAAAACCAATTAAATAATTAAGTTATAAATAGATTTAAGTCATTTAAAAATCAATTCATCAACTTTTAATTTCGGATTAAACTTTTTTTCAATTATTTTGCATTTGAAATTGAAATTTTTTATTAGGTTTTTATCAATTCTAACGACGGAAAAACTAATAACTTGTACGTGGTTGATTTTTTTATCATCTTCAACGGTTAAAAATATGCTAAAGTTTGTGGATGCTTTGCTTTTTTCTATTCAAAACTTTTTTATTTTCTTCTAGAAAATATATTTTTTTTAGTTGCTTATTTCTTAACATTTAGAGGAAAAAAAATATGTATCTATAAGTTTTGACATAATTGTTATGAAATTATACTTATATATTAAAATTGATGAAAAATTAATATAAGAATCTAATTTTAAATGAAAAATAATTGAATGGAGAACTTTAAAACTAAAGAACCAATTTTCGAATGACTTAAATTCAAGAGAGATTTGGACCGTTTAGCCTAGCTATTGCTATTTTTGTTTGATTTGTTCACATTACCAACATCGTAATTGGAGACCTCTTACCTTTCTTGACTTTAAAAAAACAATATCATTTTATTTATTTTCTAGTATTCTATTATCAGTTTATAAATCAAAACTAATTTTGTCTTTCGTAGGAGCTTAAATCAATTATCAATATTACATATCTCAAAGTTCAAATTCTAAGTGGCAACATAGATAACTATCTTATTTATTGTCATTTCTAGTAAAAAATAATATATTACGAAACCTGCAGCACACATTTAATTTGTTGTAAATTCTATGCCTTATTGCTGATAAGGATATGGATAATAATAAAGGATAAACATCACTTACGTTTATCCTTCTCTCTTGTAATTATCCTTCCCTTGTAGTGTCCCTAGTTATAACAACTCTATATGTAAACTAAAGGTCTCTGCAATAGGAATTCTTTGTAAATAGGAACTCTAGTCTTGTATTCAGCGTATATTTATAGGAGTTACAGAGTCCTAGTCAATTACAAAACTAGAGTTCCTATTTACGGAGAATTCCTATTGCGAGACCTTTAGTTTACATATAGAGTTATTATAACTAGGGACACTACAAGGGAAGGATAATTACAAGAGAGAAGGATAAACGTAAGTGATGTTTATCCTTTATTATTAGCCATATCCTTATAATCCTCCCTCAAGCCGAGCAGCGAATTGCGGCTTCGGCTTGTCACGTAATAGAAGGAACTGGTGCTTGGATAATGCCTTGGTCGGAATGTCGGCAATCCGATCGGTGGTTGAGATGAAACTAACTCGTGAGTTCCTTCTTCTTTATCTTATCCCTAACGAAGTGAAAGTCAATCTCCAAATGTTTAGACCGACCATGGAAGACTGGATTTGTCTGCAAGATAGGTGGCGGAGATGTTGTCACACCATATGACAGGCGGCATTATTGTTACAATGCCTATTTCCTGCAAGAGAGATTTGATCCAAGTGACTTCGGATGTTGTAGTTGCTAAGGCATGATACTCCGCATCCGTAGATGAACGAGCAACTCGTTTTCTCGTTTCCTGAAAGACTAGGACACAAGATTTCCTCCTAGATAGATAGCAAACCCCGTAGTACTTTTTCTGTCATCTAAATCACCACCCCAATCAGCATCGGTGTAGGTATGTAAATGTAACGAAGCGGTAGGCTCGAAGTGCAACCCATATTCGATTGTGGAACCTAAATAACGCAGTATCCTCTTGACTACGGACCGGTGATCCATAGTTGGGGCATGCATGAATTGTGCTACCTTGTTAACTCGCATAGGATATGTTCGGTCTTGTGAGGGCTAGGTACTAAAGTCCCTCAATAATGCTGCGGTATAATGTTGGATTGTCAAATGGAGTTCCTACCATGGTTAGTTTGACAGAGGCATTGGCCGGCGTGGAAATGGAGCTAGCCTCATGCATCTTTGCCTTGTATAAGATATCCCGAACGTACTTGGACCGAGTGAGGATAAGTCCTCTCTTGCTCTAGTGAGCCTCAATGCCTAGGAAGTAGGCAAGTTTACCCAAATTCTTAATTGCAAACTGTTCTTGGAGTTTTGTCTTGAGATATTAGATGAGGCGAGTCATTGTTCCTAGTTACAAGAATATCATCCACATAAATAAGACAATAGATGATGTCAGTACCTTTGATATAGATGAAGAGTGAAGTATCGGATTGGGAGCCCTTGAACCCAAGCTTAATAAGTTCAATGGAGAGACACTCATACCATGCTCTTGGAGCTTGTTTGAGACCATACAAGGACTTTTTAAGAGCACAAACGGGATATGGAAATTTTGAGTCAACATAACCTTGCGGTTGTTCCATGAAGATCGGCTCCTCTAAAGTGCCATGTAAGAAGGCATTGGAGACATCTAGTTGCTACACTATCCAGTACGTTGGTTATCGCCAAGGAAAGTACCAACCTTACCGTTGTTGGTTTAACTTAAAAATTTAACGTGCAATGCGACGTACGGTGTGATGGCCTTATTGTGAAGGACAATTTACCTTGAAAATTAAAATGATGTGAGATAGCCTTATTGTCAATGGCAATTTAATCGGAAAATTAAATATGATGTGCAATAACCTTTTTGTCAATGACAGTTTACCTTGAAAATTAAACATGCAATGCGATAGCCTTGTTATCAAGGATTGCATATCCTAAAAATTAAACGTGTAATATGATTACCTTTTTGTCAAAAGCGAGTTTACATCGAAAATTAAATGTATAGTGCGATAGCCTTGTTGTCAAGGATAACATACCTTAAAAATTATAAATTAATACTTCAAGTTTTGCAAAACAAATTAAATAGTATTAATTAGTATCTTGGCTAGTGTTAATGATTATTTTTTTTAAAAAATGTTGTTTTTACCAATTCTTCCATATTTTTTTTACTTTTTTACTGTTTCTTAAAATAAAAAATTGAAATTAATTGAAAAAGAATGAAATTCGTTTTAAAAAACTAGCGGGACTAATTTATAGTTTACTCAAGAAAAATGCTTGGTGACACGGTGATAGACATCATTTTAAAAAATAAAAAGAGTTTAGGGATAAATTTAAAAAGTGAAAATGTTAAATGATATAATACCCAGTGAAATAAAATTACATTCCTTATGTTTCTTAAAAAAAAAAAAAAAAAACCAATACCTTTATAAAATTATAATGACTTTTTTTTTAACACTATTATTGTCACGTAACACTACTCAAATGGAAAAGATGTGCATTTTCCAAAATCATCATTATCATTGGTTAGAGAAAATGAAAAGAAAATAGCCCAGAATTGAATGCAAGAGAAGTATTAAATATCGAAGGCAACTAACACATGGCAATAAATCTTTGGTCTGCTTAGCTGAAGGCAAATTAATCATGTACCAAGCATCTATGCCTCTGTTAGCTAACCTAATATACTATATATAAATCGAAGCTAATTTATGTGGCCGACCAAATTTGATTGAAATAATGTCACCAAAAAAAAAACATTAATAATAAAGTAAAACATTCAATTCTTAGAGAAATAAATAAAGAAATAAAGACAATCATTGAGATAAAATATTGCGGCTCCTACAGCACTGGACACTGCCTCCACACGGTATAACGTTGGAATTCAACCATAGAACATGACATTATTTGGATAAGACAGAGAAAACAAATTGAATGAGAACTTGTTCATTGTGTAGGTTTGTCATAAGGCAATGTTATTACTAGGTCTGCTACTTCATGATTGATTCTTGCTTTTATCAGCACTTTTAGTTTATCGAAAAACCAAACGGTTTAAACATTTTTTGAATTTTAAATTATTCAAGAATTAATTTTTTTTATTTTTAATTTCAAATTAGATTTTTTTTAGTTATTTTTTGTTTAAAATTAGATTTTTTTTTATTGGGTTTTATGGATTCTAATTTGTAAATACGAAAAGGATTAAGTAGGAAAGCAGAAAGATTTCAAGAGTGAGAAGATAGCGATAACAATCAGGATTTGAATGGATTTTTGCCTGCCTGACGACAAAAACCTGTCTAATTTGTGCAATTTGGTAACCCATTTGCCTCTCTTCATAACCAAATTTGAATTAAAAAAGGGGGTTTGATCAATTTGACGAGAAGAGAAGAGACACTACGAAATATATAGAGAGAGATAATCATGTGATCAAAATCATTATCATCATCGCAATCAAACAAGAGAGAGATGATTATGTGAATAAAATCATCATCATCATTGCAATCAAACTTAAAGGAGAAACACGTTGAGACAGAAAAGGGGTAGAGTGAGTCAATTTTGTCAACTTTGAAGAGAAACGAAAAGGAAAGTGTTGTTAACAAGAATGGTATAGAAGACATTTGGACCATGTTGCTTTTTTTCCAAAATTTATTTATTTATTCTTTTTTATTTCTTATAACAAAAAAATCAAAATAAATTAAAAATTAATAAGAGTGATTAAGTTATAAATATATTAAGTCATTTGAAAAAAAGCTCATCAACTTTTAATATCGAATTGAACTTTCTTTTAATTATTTTTAATTTGAAATTGAATTTTTTTATTAGGTTTTTATCAATCTTAATAATGAAAGAACTAATAACTTATACATAGTTGATTTTTACAATTTTTAACAGTTAAAAATATATCAAAACTTATGGATGCTTTACCTTTTTTTTTTCAAAGCTTTTTTATTTCCTTCTACAAGTATATATATAAGTTGCTTATTTTTTAGTATTTAGAGGAAAAAAACAAATTATCTATAAGTTAATTTGACATGATTGTTAAGAAATTGTACTTATACATTAGAATTGATGAAAACTTAAAATAAGAATATAATTTTAAATGAAAAATAGATAAAAAAATAAAAATTAAAGAATCAATTTTTGAATAATTTAAAATTCAAGAGAGATTTGTACTGTTTTAGCCTATTGGTATTTTTGTTTGATTTGTTAACATTACCAACATCGTAATTTGAGCCCTCTCACCTTTCTTCAATTTAAAATAACAATATCAATTTATTTATTTTCTAATATTCTATTATCAGTTTATACATCAAAACTAAATTTGTCTTTTGTTAGAAATTAAATCAATTATCAATATTACATATCTCAAAATTCAAATTCTAAATGACAGCATAGATAACTATCTTATTTATTGTCGTTTCTAGTGAAGAATAATCTAGTACGAAACCTACATCACACATATAATTTGTTGTACATTCTATGCCTTATTGCATCATAAAAATAAAAATAAAAATCTGACTAAATTACCAAATAAATTAATAAGATCATAGAATCATAAATAGTTTTCTTCTACATGTGACTGGTTTATTATTAGTTGTTTAAATTTTATATCGTGCTAAACTATACTTAAATTTTATTAAATATATGATAGCATTGCTCTACTTTTTTTTCCATGTTGATTTTTTTTTCTTCATAAAATTAGTTATAGATAGACTGATTATTCAAAAAAAAAAAATCTCGTCCTTCATATTCATATATATTTTGAAAAGATCAATCACATCTATGTTGAAACGAAAATTTAAAATATTTTTACAAATAAAACTAATAAAATGTTCATAAGTATGCCGTTCTGCAATAAGTAAGAAGGATATATATATATATGTTTGAGGATCGGCGCAAAATTAAGGGAATATTTGCAATTTTTAGAGATTGATGTTTCAATTATTGGTTAGTACGTACCTTCCACAGTTCCACTCTAGCATGCTCAGGCATGTGTGTTAGACCACATACCATTCAACAAATTAAAATCTACCAGTAATTTCTCCTATCATTGATCAACAAATTAAAATCCTTTATTGCAAAAATTGTCAATTCAGATAATACGGACTTGAGGATTATTGGATCAACTTTTGGACTCCGAGACATTGAGTAAATTACAAATTAGTCCATTTAATTTTGAGAAAAAAATTAATTAGCTCCTCGTATTTTAAAAATTAATTATTTAAAGTTTTTTGTTCATTTTATATTCTTTTCTGTGTTGTTTTGTTTTTTATTTTTTAAAAATAGAAATATAAAATTAGCACCGGAAAAAGTTCATAAATTCATCATATGACATAGAAACTAATATATTATGGTGGAAATTTTTATTTTAAAAAATAGAAAAAATAAAAAATTAGTAGAAAATGGAAAACAATGTATTTTTATTTTAAAAAATAGAAAAAAATGAACAATAAATAGATATTATGGTTAGATTGACAAAAAAAAATTGAAATAAAATAACATTAAATTAAATGTGATTAACATTGATCAATAAATTAAATGATTAGTTTTTAAAGTAAGATAAATTAATTTATCGTTTTGAAGGACTCATTTATAATTTATATTTTTCAGGAGCATATTATGCAAGGAATAACTGTGCTGAAATAGTCAACGATGGTTCTTAGATTCTTCTTAGATTCGAATCTCTTTGTTCCATTAAAAGAATATATTTTCTTTTATGTTCACCTAACACCGTGTGGGACTCTCTTATAAAATTAAATCAAACACGCTTTGCTCCTCTATCCTAACATATATATTCGAATATTTGTATTATTCAAAATTAAATCTATTATATTTTATACGAAAATCACATCAAATCATGTCTAATCATTAATCAATTTTAATTTTAAAAACTAGACCCTTGAATTTAAACAACCTATGTCTAGTACTATAAAAAAAAATTAAGAATAAGGATAAAACTTTTGATTTGGTAAGTTAAAAACACCTTCCTTTTTTTCCTCCACCTTCAACTTTTGGTGCTCTCGTATGCACTTTTGCAATATTAATTTGCAGTTCACTTTAGGAAATAACTTCCATTTCAAGCAAAGCTTGATCTTAATATATGGGAATCATACAAAATAAAATAGTGGTTACCTTTCCATCCCTGTCCAAATTTAGACAAGTTTATGGAGGGAAAAAAAAAATACTACCGGAATATATGCCTTACCTTACGTATAGTAATAATTTATCAAATGTTAAATAAAAAAAAACCTATAAATTAAGAAAACTTGTTTCAATGGAAGAAATTATAATCATTTAAATAATTAATTTTCGATTCAAATTTTTATATATATAAAAGTTTTTTAAATAGGTATATTTATTTTATACGTATCATCAAAACTAAATTTTTAAATCTGAAATACGTGATGATGATTAAAAAAAGGGAAAATCAATGGTCCTTTAATCCAAGTTTTAGATTACAGATGATAGCCATTATTACGAGAATCTCCATGCACACAGGTACAGCGCGGATGTAGAAATGTGTGGCTTGAACTGGGGCCATGTGCCAAAGTAATAACTCCCAACCTACCTCATGAAGAATCCTAGTCTTCTAGACCATATCATTCCCTATTTACAGTCACACATTAGTCCGAATTTTCTTCATTGCTGCAATCAGCACAATATTCTCCTTTCAAAGCAATCAAGGATGATTATTTCCTCTTTTAGCAAAGCCTTGCACCATCTTTGTAGCTCAACTTGGTGTCTAATGTCATGTTTCTACCCTTTAATCCTTCTTAGAGTGAATTCTTTTTCTGTTCAACTTCGTTGTTATCTCTCTAATTCCTATGTGAGCAAAGCCTTGCACCAACTTTGTAGCTCAACTTGGTGTCTAATGTCATGTTTCTACCGTTTACTGCTTCTTAGAGTGAATTCCTTTTGTATTCAACTTTGTTATTTTCTCTCTATTTCCTTGTTTGGTTTTATTGTTCTAAAGGTTTTGAAGCCAAGAACCCATGATTCTTTTATCCCTAGGAACTTAGATTTGTTCTTCACATCCGTGTCTGCCACCACAGTTTCAAGTGTGTCCACTGTTGAAATGGAGGTTTTCTCCAATTCCCAACTCATTGTTTTGACCATTTTAATGCTCTTTGGGGGAAAAATTTTCACGTCCACGGTTGGACTTCATTTCAAGAAGTTTCAACTTCAAAAATTGAAGTACAAAATTTCTTCTGTTACAAACAATGATCAGCCTAGCACTTACCAACCGGAGTTGGGAATGGTAGAAAACCCAGTTTTTGAAAATCTTGAATCAGGAAATGAAACTTCATTAGATAGTAGTAGTGTTGATTTTTTGAAGTACAAATCAATCAAGTTTTTGTGTTTTGTGGTTTTGGGTTATTTTCTAGTTGTTCAAATTCTAGGAATTGCCCTAGTTTCAATCTATATATCCCTTGTTTCTAGTGCAAGAAATGTACTGATAAACAAGAGACTAAACTTGTTCACATTTTCTATCTTTACCGTTGTTTCGACTTTTGCAAGTTGTGGTTTTCTTCCAACAAATGAAAACATGGCAGTCTTTAAAAACAATTCAGGTCTCTTACTAATCCTCATCCCTCAGATTCTTCTTGGAAACACACTATTCCCTTCTTGCTTAAGATTTACTATTTGGTTCTTGGGAAAATTTTTCAAGAAAGTAGAATCAAATTACCTATTGAAGAAAACAAACGACGTTGCATATTTTCACTTGTTACCAAGCCAGCATTCATCATATTTGGTTGTCACTGTTTTTGGGTTTATCATGATTCAGTTTATATTTTTTTGCTTCATGGAGTGGAATTCAGCTGGATTAAGTGGACTCAATTCTTACCAGAAAATTATAGGTGTATTATTTCAGACAACGAATACAAGACATGCTGGAGAGAGTGTTGTGGACCTCTCAAGTATCTCCTCAGCATTATTGGTGCTATTTGTGGTCATGATGTAAGTATTTCCTGTCCTCCTTACCTAATTTTAATAAATGCATAATTCCATGTGTTTCATGCAACAACGAAGGAGAAGTCGTTTTATGTTTCAAGCATTTATTGCTATCACTATGTCTTCTCACATCAACAAATAAAAAAAATTATTAATTTTTTTGTATGGAAAAGTAAAAAAAAATATTATTGCTCCCATGATTGTTATTATTATTATTATTTTTACTCACACACTCAAAATTCATGTGATAGCATAACTAGGATTTGAACTCATAACTTTGTTTGATTTTATTTTATAGTACAATTATCATCCCTTTTGTCATCAATAGAAAATATTTTATTAGCTTATTATTTTATAGACTACCAAGACTTCGACTATCCTAATCAAACATGAGAAAAACAAATTAGCATAGGATTTGAGTTATCTGAGGAGTACTGATGTAGACATTATTTATTTTTAATTTTTTTAGAGGTTTAATGGCTCAATTTGATCTTATATAATATAATATATAATATTTTATTTTTTTTATATTCTTAATTGAATTAATTTTATTCTTAAATATATATTTAATACCTAATCTATCTTCTGAAAAAACTTTCATATTAAATTACCTAATCTAGCATAGTAAAAACATTTGCACATAAACACTTTTATTTGATAATCGAGTTGCAAAGATAGTTTGGGAATCAATTTAGTTAGGTAAAATCATATGAATAATTCCAATGGTTTGTCCTCAAAATCTTGACAAAAAAATTAAATCAGAAACTTAATATATTCAAGAATAAAATTGACTTAATTAATCAAGAATATAGTGGCTGATTGAAAAAATATCTTATTATATAATGATAGATTTAGCAATTAAGCTTTTTTTATAACTTCTTAAAATGGTGTTTTCTCATACTAAGAAAAATGAATGTTAATTAAAATAGCTTTCTCTGTTTTTTTATTTTTGCAGGTATCTTCCACCTTATACTTCTTTCCTTCCCATAAAAGATCGTGAAGAATTATGTGAGAAGAAAAGTAAAAGAAAGGGGAAGCTTTTGGAGAAAATACTATTCTCTCCATTATCATATTTGGCTATTTTCACCATCCTTATATGTATCACAGAAAGGCAAAAACTGAAGAAAGATCCCCTCAATTTCAATGTATGGAATATTTTGGTTGAAGTTGTCAGGTAATATTATTGCTTTTTTTTCTTGGATTTTGGCCATAATTTTTACTAATAGTTGATGAAATTGTTGTAATTAATTAGCTAACTTTTTTTTTTTTTTTTTTTTTTTTTTTTTTTTTTTTTAAATTTCAGTGCATATGGAAGTGTAGGGTTTACAACAGGGTACAGTTGTGACAGGCAAATACAACCCAATAATAATTGTGAGAATAAATTTTATGGATTTTCAGGAAAATGGAGTGATGAGGGGAAGATTATACTCATAGTGGTCATGTTCTTTGGAAGACTTAAGTTCAATATGGAAGGTGGTAAAGCTTGGAAACTTTTGTAATGTATGTTAAAAAAAAAAAAAAAATCAACAATATTGGTCATATTTATATGAGTCCTTTAAGAGGAGTAAATTATAAATTAGTCTCTCTATTTTGAAGAAATAAATAAATTCTTTTCTTTTAACTATTTAATAAACTAATTATTTAGTCTCTATATTTTTAAATTTTCTTATAATTTAATTTTTTCATTCTGTAAATTTATTTTTTATTTTTATTTTAAGAAATAGAAAAAGAAAAATAAAATAAGTAAAAATTACAAATGGAATGATGAGAAAAGATAATTTTTTTGAAAAAAATAATACTACATTAAACATGATCAATACTAGTTAAAGAATTAAATAATTAGTTTTTTAAAATAAAAAAATAATTTTTTAATAAAAAATATAAGAACTAATTTATAATTTACTCCTCTTAATAGGTATAATTATTTTTTATTTTTTTTCTTTTTGTCCCACTTGTTCAACAAATTGCAGAGTAGAAATGAAAAAAATTATTCAGTTTTCTTAGAGATGTACTCTCTATTTTTACCTAAAAAGGGAATTCATGAATAATAATAATAATAATGAGTTCTGATTTTATGCCAGAGAGGGAATGCAACTTAAATAATACATAATAATTTCATGTGTAAATAAATATCTAGATATAGGCTAGAGGTGGGCTGCTCTTGTAATTAGGGCTGAATCTGTTGTCCCTTTTTGGGCTTATTGTCTTGTTTGGGATGTAGTTTTGTTTTATCTTTTGGGCTTTGTGCCTAACTTCTTTGGGCTTCATGCCTATGTAAATTATCTTTCAACTTTATATGAAAAAAAATAATAATAAATGAATATATTTGTGAAGGACATTTTGATTTTTTACTTTTAAATTTTGTGTTGCTAGTAAAAAAATAAAATAAAAATAGCGTTTTTCAAATAAAATTTTTTTATTAAATTCCGAAATTCTGGAGATGATGAGTAGCTTTATATCTTAGTTATCAAATTCGATAAAAGTAGATCTACTAACACTATCATTATTTTGAGTTTTTTTAAAAAAAAATTAAAATCGAAATTTTACTGCTCGATAAAAGCATAATCATTTATTTACAATAGTGCAAATATCAAAGGATATTCCTCTATTCATTTTTACTCATTACCAAGAAACAAAGCTAATTTACTAAGAGAGTTTGATGTTATATTGGATTTTCTTTTAGTGATCATTAGTTTTTTTAACTGTGCTATGATGCAGAGCGGACAAAATATATAAAATTATTTTATTTTGATGTCTCACATTATATTATGCGTTTATCAAAATATATCAAATCAAAACTCGAATAAAAATTCATTCAATTTTATTATTTTTAATTAAAATTTTTTATTTGACTAATTATTCTTTATATTTTCATAATTTTTTAGTTAAAAAATTATTTATTTATCTCCATCCACAATTTTAGCTAAAACCTTATTTTGTAAAAAAAAATTTCTAAACATATTTTTGCCTTAAATTTTTTAATTAAAAAAACCAAAGGAAAAAAAAAAAGCAAGGACCAAAATGAAATAAAAAAGTGACATCAAAATCAAATTAAAAAGTATTTACGAACCAAAAAAATAATATTTAAAAAAGATCAAAGTGTAATGTCATCAAAATTTTCATAATAAATGTCTTAAAAATATTTAAAAATTATAAAAAGAAACCACAAGCATAATGAAATAAATATTGCATCCGAGTTTGGATAAATAGCACGAATGAGTCTAGATAAATAGTATTTCAAATAGTACAATGAATAATAACCAATGTTTTTAGTTTTGTTTTGTTTTTTGTAATAACTGAAATTTAAGAGAATATGATTAAAAAAATAATTTTAATATGAATAGCATGTATAAGATTCGGCTAGTAAAAAGCTAATTCTTGTGATCCATTCAAAAAATTCTTATTATTAGAGAGAAAAAAGATAAGCCTTGAAAGTTAATTTAGCAATTAAAAAAATATATTTCTCTAGATTTTCTAAATTTAGACTTTAAAACTAGAATTTTAAAAAAATTATTCATCAAAATAACATGGAAGGTACATCTTTAAGATTATATATATATATATATATATATATATATATATAAAAGATTATAATTTTAATTAAATCGATAATATTTTTACTGTATAATAAACAAAAATTAGTTTATACAAAAAAGAAAGAGAAAAGAAAAAAGGACTAAAATAGTGAATCTTCACATAAATATAAGGACTACTTCCTAACTGCTTTGAAGTTTAAAATTCAAGAACTCGAAAATAAATGACAAAAGTTTTAATCCTCGGAGGGCAGATTAATTTACCAAAGTTCAGACCGGAAGAGTTCAATGGCGAAGACATGTTAAAGAATTCTTCCCTTCAGACAATGAAATCACTTCCAATCATTACCAAACAACAGATTCGAAGATTTACTAGAAACCCAGTTGTGATGGAAGCTGAAAACAACAAAGTCTATGCTCATTATAACCACGCTGATTCCTGCAAGTTTTCAAGGTGGATTGCCAAGTAAAACCAAGAAAGAACCAATCTTTATTATTAAATTCCTTCTTTTTTGTATCTTGTACAGATTTTTTAAACTGGGATTTCAGTTTGAATCAGGTTGAATTTGTTTTTTTGATTATTTGGGGGTGCTAAGGCGTTATAGGCCCAATTCTCATGGACACCAACTCCAAGCAACCTATCCAACATTACCCCTCAGCCTAGCCCATCAACTCGAGGCAGCAAGAGAAGTGCACGCACCATCATCAAACTGTCTAGATACAATGACTAAGTTAGCCAACAAAAAAATAGTTGGAGTCTGTTACAAATTTGTTATAGAAAATGATTGTTGCTGATTCTGTTAGTTCGTCACAGAGGGATGTTTATATAGCTACATGATGAAAGAATGAAGGGCATGAAAATTATTCCCCAAATCCTCTTCCCTTGTCTCTCTTTCTTTTCTCCTCTCTCTAACTCCACTCCTTTCTAATTGTTCTGCCTTCTGTGATATTGATACTCTAACATTTGGTGCTTTCATTGAGAGACCAGCACTCCATGACAGAAGGGATGGTCACACAGTCGAAAGCACTTGGAGAACAAATTGCCAAAATCTCTAACCAACTCAGCCACCATGCCACCGTTTTTGCCAAGCTCGATTCCATGGGAACTGCCATCAAACAATACTCAGACACCTTTGAACTACCGCAGAAGTCTCTTTCATCACAACAAACTGTGATGGCTGATATAATGCTTAAGCTAGCCAAGTTTGAAAAACAACCATCTCAAGCTCCCTTTCTACCCTTACCCAACACTCCTTCCCCACCTCTGCAACCATTGACATCCACAGCATCACACAGTGTGCCACACCAGCAACCATTGACCCTCTCCTGAACTTCCTCACTCCCAGAGTACCAAAACTAGAAATCCCTTTGTCCTCCAGGGAAGATGTCCAGGGGTGACTCTTCCAAATAGAGCACTTCTTCACATATCACAACACTGCATAAGACCAAAAACTTACCATTGCTGCCTTTTATATGACCCGAGTAGCCCTACAATGGTTCCAATGGATGCATTCCACTTCTTAACTCACCACTCAGGATATCTTCACACAACAGCTAGAGCTACGATTTGGGCCCTCCAAGTTCATCAATCATGAAGCCCAGCTATACAAATTAAAACAACAAACCACCATTTCGGCCTATCTTTGTGAGTTTGAAGCTATATCCACCCGTATTACGGGCTTGAGCCACAATAACCTCTTGAATTGCTTTCTATCTAGGCTGAGAGAAGACATCCAATGGGAACTTTGCATCTTGAAACCCCAAAATCTCCATGAAGCTACGAGTATGGCCAAGCTGGTGGAAGACAAATGCAATGCCTCCAAAAATCCTTTCAACAAATCTCCCATCAACCGGCCAGTAGCTCTTACAAATAGCCCTATCCCTAACCCTTTTTCATCCTCGCACCAAATACCATAAAAGCCCAAACCCTAATTCACCATCAAATGCCTTACCTCTGCTGAAATGGCTGTTCGTCGTGAGAAGGGGCTTTGCTTCAATTGTGATGAAATTCACCCCCGATCACCATTGCAAACCACCCCAATTCTTGTGCCTCATGGTCGAGACAGATGAAGACCCTCCCATTGAAATTCTACCCACAAAGGAAGATCCCGATGACTCGACACAACAATATCTCACGATGGAGCACTTAGAGACGACACCCCAAATCTCCTTTCATTCCCTCACGGGTCAGTTAGTGCCCTCTACCCTTAAATTGGCTAGAGCTATTAATGGGCATAAATTCATTGTACTTATAGATGGTGGGTCAACCAATAATTTTATCCAAAACAGGCTTGCAAGCCATTTGGGCCTACCCATCCAGCTTTTCTCTCACTTGTGAGTCACAATAGGGAATGGAGACTCATTGGGTTGTGCTGGGGCTTGCCTCTGTACACCACTCCAGTTCCATACCATAAAAGTTCCAATGGACCTACCAATCTATGAAGCTGACTTGGTTCTTGGAGTTCCAATGGCTGGCAGAGCTTGGACCAATGCTATTTGACTATAAATCTTTATGGATGGAGTTTGAATATTCAAGGTCTAAGGTCAAGCTAGTGGGGCTACAATAACCATCCTTGGTCCATATTACCCAAGCCCCTCTCAAAAGATACTCTCACACCCAATCCATAACCCAATACTTTCACCTATCCATAGATTCCCCAACCTCTGTTACTGCCCTTCCAGCCGTGGGAGATGATGCACCCCCTTGTTTCCTTACACCGCTGCAATCCCTCTTTACCAAATTTACTTCCATATTTGCCGTTCCCTCTGGCCTTTCCCTATCCCGCACATTAGACCACCATATTCCCCTCATCCCAAATACATCATCTGTGAATATTAAACCTTACAGATACCCACACTTCTAGAAGTCTGAGATCGAGAAATTGGTGGGTGAGATGTTAGCTGATAGTGTGATTTAGAAAAGCACTAGCCTTTTCTCTTCCCCAGTGCTGCTGGTTAAAAAGAACGATGGCTCCTAGCATTTTTATGTGGATTACCGCACTCCGAACTCGGTTACTGTCAAGGATCATTTTCCCATCCCCATGTTGGATGAGCTGCTCGATGAGCTCCATGACGCCCAAGTGTTCTTTAAATTGGATCTACGTGCAGGATATCACCAGGTGCGAATTCATCCTTCAGATATTGAGAAAACAGCATTCCACACTCACGAAGGCCATTACAAATTTCTCGTAATGCCATTTAATCTCTCAAACGCACCTTCAACATTTCAAGCCTTTATGAACTCCATTTTTCGTATGATGTTACGCAAGTCAGTTCTGGTTTTTTTTTTAATGATATTTTGGTATATAATCAATCGTAGGATGCCCACCTTAAGCACTTAGAAGAAGTGTTTACCATCTTACAGAGTCACTCCCTATTTGCTAAGCTATCCAAATGTGAGTTTGGGTGCACCGCGTTGGGTTACTTAGGGCATCGCATTTCAACTTTCTGGAGTTGCTGTGGATCCAGATAAGGTTAAAACCATCCAACAATGGCCTCTACGAAGCTTTGTTAAACGATTGTGTGGGTTCTTAGGTATCATAGGGTATTACCGAAGGTTTGTGGCTCGGTATTCATCTATCGCAACTCCCCTAACACAGCTACTATGAAAGAATGCATTTTTCTGGGATTTGAAAGCTACCATGGCATTCGAACATCTGAAGCAGGCTTTGTCTAGCACAACTGTATTGGTCCTCCTAAATTTTTTAGAGTCATTTGTGCTCCAGATGGATGCTTCTGGTACAGGGATCGGAGCCATTCTATCACAAAACGGTCACCCTATCGCCTACTTCAGTAAGGAGATGTCCTCACGACTACAGGCTTCTTCCACATATACTTGTGAGATGTTCACAATCACAGAATCAGTCCAAAAATGGCGACAATATCTATTGGGTCTCAAGTTCACCATTCAAACGGATCACCAAAGCTTGCGAGCTTTGCTTAACCAGATGATTCAGACTCCGGAACAGCAGAAATGGCTGACAAAGTTGCTTGGGTTTGATTTTGATATTGTGTATAAACCAAGATCCGAAAATGGTTTTTTATATGCTTGCAATTTTTCTTTAAAAATGATCTAGAGAAATTGAGTAAGCGAATTTATAATTCATGTGTATTTGTTTTTGTTTTCAAGTTCTTGTGTTCATTTCTCCACGTCTTTCAGCGTAGTAGAAAAGTCTCTTGGAATATTTGTTGATGAGCAGAAAGCTCAACACCTAAAAGACAAATCTAAACCATTAGAAGACTGTGCTATTGTTTTTGGGCGCACTGACAAAGGAGTGCCAGGTCTTCGACAAGTTTGTTCTTTCTGTATATTTTTTGCCCTATTCTTTCGGCAGTTCAATATTTAAATATTCTTGATTGTGAGGCCTATTCCTTTCACTACTTTTTTCTATTTGCCAACCATTGTAACAAATATTTTGTGATAAGTTTCTCAAAACTTATCATGTCAGTTTTCTATCTCATTTATGATCCTTTTTTGTGTCGAAACCAAAGCCTCGAAACTTCCTGTGATGAAAAAGTTCTGTTGGCATCATGTGGGTATTGAAATTCAAGTTAAGCAAAATTAGTTATATTGTTTGATTTGTTGATGTGCGATGTCGAAAGAATGATACCTTGAAAATATTTACATCGTGGGATTAAAAAGTCTGTTTTAGCACTTGTTCTATTCATCGATTGGATTTTAGTTTCTGATCAATTGTATTTACGCCAAGAATTAATCTCCATTTCTACCAAAGCCTAATCTTAGTGGAAACCATACAATAATATATATAGTAGTTAGCTTTCCATCTCTGTCCAATCTTTGACAAATTTGTGGAGACAAAAGCAAACTACCTATATGAATCAATAACTTACATAGAGTACTAATTTATCAAATATGAAATTTTCTTAAAAAAATTATAAATGCATATGTGAGCGACAAATGTTTTACATTTAAAAAAATAAAAAAATGAGATTTTTATATATAAGATGGATCTATAATATATTAATTTAAACTTAATTTGTTGAACAGGAAGTGGTAATCATTCTTGCATGTAAGTTCTTCTACTTGTGATCCAATATGAATATAAAAATTTATTTTTTTCCTTATATTTAGATCTTATACTCTTCAATCTTTTTTATTAAAATTCTCTATTATTTGAAATTTTTTATTTCGAACGTATCTTGTTATAACACTACCAACTAGTAATATATTAACATGTTTTAAAAAAAATTTACTTTATAATATTACGTGTCGATTACCGATTGATGACATAATAATAAAATGTTTGAAACAAAAAACTCAAAGAATTAAAAGTATCAATCAAATAAAAAAAATAAGAGAAATGATCTTAAAAAAAAAAATCAAAGAATATATATATATATATATATATATATATATATCACTACATTTCTTTGAATACAAGCAGTTTCCTGATCAAACGAAAAAAGGGACAAACAATTGATGAGCTGAACATTCTTGTGTTTAGGAAACTTCCAAGAAATTTACACGGCCATTTGCAATATTATATACTCTTATGTCATGACTGCATGCATCAATATTAGAGATTCTTCTATTTATTGGCATTCCTTGTTATGAATAGCATTAGCTTGTTTACTAATCAACCGAAAGTACAAACATATTAACTTTTATATCCATTTTTGGGAATCAAACTCTCCATCTCTCTCCCATCTTGGGTAAGAAAAAAATCGATACTATATATGCTTGGCACGGCACGATGCAAAATGGTTGATTTAAGATTAAGTCTGAATTTAATACGGATTTAGTCCAATAAAAATTTAATTTAATTTTAATTAATAAAAAAATTGAATCGAAAATACTTCATCATCATATAAGAACAAAAAAAAAAATCATTCTAATTGTAGGAGTAATAACTTCTCCAGATAAGATTATATATATATATTCCATGCAACAATCAATGCGCCTTCAAGCATGCCTAGGCATGTTGCATACCACATGTCGCTCACCCATTCTATAGAATTAAATTGTGTATGCTCTAATTCCACCTATAGGTCAACCGAGCATCCTCTGAAGAATTTTCAATTATATAGTCCACATTTCCTGAAATGTGCCGGTTTTAACTGGACCATGTGCCATGGTAATAACCTCACCATTCACCTAATGAAGAAGACTAGTCTTCTAAGCCACAACATTCCCTATATATAGCCCACCTTTTTGTCCAACTTGCTTTATTGCTAGAATCAACACAAGATTACCCTTTCAAAGCAATCAAGGATGACGAATATTTCCTTTTTGAGCAAACCCTTGCACCATCTTTGTAGCTCAACTTGGTGTCGGATGTCATGTTTCTACCGTTTAATCCTTCTTAGAGTGAATTCTTTTTGTATTCAACTTTGCTACTTTATCTCTGTTTCCTTCTTTGGTTTTGTTGTTCTAAAGGTTTTGAAGCCAAGAACCCATGATTCTTTTAGGCCTAGGAACTTAGATTTGTTCTTCACGTCCGTGTCTGCCACTACAGTTTCAAGTATGTCCACCGTTGAAATGGAAGTTTTCTCCAATTCCCAACTCATTGTTTTAATCATTTTAATGTTCATTGGTGGAGAAATTTTCACCTCCATGGTTGGACTTCATTTCAAGAAGTTTCAACTTCAAATTTTGAAAAACAGAATTTCTTCTGTCACAAATAATGATCTGCATAGCACCGACCAACCCGAGACAGAAATGGTAGCAAACCCAGATTTTGAAAATCTTGAATCAGGAAAGGATGATACTTCATTAGATAGTTGTAGTTTTGAGTTTTTGAAGTACAAATCGATCAAGTTTTTGTGTTTTGTGGTTTTAGGTTATTTTCTCGTTGTTCAAGTCCTAGGAATTGCGCTAGTTTCCATCTATCTATCCCTTGTTTCTGGTGCAAGAAATGTACTAAAAAACAAGGGACTAAACTTGTTCACATTTTCTCTCTTTACCATTGTTTCAACTTTTGCAAATTGTGGTTTTCTTCCAACAAATGAAAACATGGCAGTCTTTAAAAGCAATTCAGGTCTCTTACTAATCCTCATCCCTCAAATTCTTCTTGGAAACACACTGTTTCCTTCTTGCTTAAGATTTTCTATTTGGTTCTTGGGAAAATTTTTCAAGAAAGTAGAATCAAATTACCTATTGAATAAAAAAAATGAAGTAGGATATTTTCACTTGTTACCAAGCCAGAATTCATCATATTTGATTGTTACTGCTTTTGGGTTCATCATGACTCAATTTGTATTATTTTGCTCCATGGAGTGGAATTCAGCTGGATTAAGCGGACTAAATTCTTACCAGAAAATTATAGGTGTATTATTTCAGACCATAAATACAAGATATGCTGGAGAAAGTATTGTGGACCTCTCAACTATCTCCTCAGCACTATTGGTGCTATTTGTGGTTATGATGTAAGTGTTTCTTCTCGTTCCTACCTAATTTTAATTCATGCATAAATCCACGTTTCATGCAATAACTAGGAGAAGAAGAAATTTTATAATACACAAAAACTAACTAGTAACGTGTAAAGTAATTACTTCATAGACTCACTTTAAGAAGAGAGATAGACACAATGAATTACATTCGGACTTATCAAAAGTGATAATAAGATTTTCACATTGGCTCAATTTTTTTTAATTTTTTTTTTTTTTGTCTATCTCTCTCCTCAAAGTAGATTTATGAAAGTAATTATTATACACATCACTAGCTACTAGCTACTAGCTACTGCTTGTCTATTATAAAATTTCTCCTAGGAGAAGTATAGAAATTTCAACAATTGGATTTCAAGTGTGAACACACTGGGGTGTCAATATTGGGAAGTATAGAAATTTCTCTCTTTTTTCCTTTTTCAAATCGAACATGAGAGTCATGAGTTTGGCATGCCAAAGTTGACATAAAACAAGGAACAATCCTCTCCCACGAGGGCGGTTCTTACAAGAATTTCTTGATCCTTATTTTAGACATACGTATATGGTTGAATAGTCTAAATTGATCACCTATGTTTTCTTTTTATTTTGTCTACATGAAAGTGGATATTTTCTCTATTTTCCTTTTGTTGTTTTGGTAATCGGTATACAAAACAGACTCATCAGTCATCTTCAAAAAAATGTCCAAAATAATAAAATAATATAAAGAGGGTAGGCATATTGAACTAACCATATAAAGAGGAGGTTGAGCTAGTACCCATAATTCATTTTCTTATTTTAACAATACATAAATAAATATTAAATAAATAACAAAGTGAGTTAGGCTGGATTACTATGGAAAAATTGACATAATATCGCAAGACAAAGCGAGGGCTTTTACATAATGTATACAATGAGAGCATCTTTGTCCTAAAAGTTCGAGAATTTCTTTCGCTTTTTGAGTAATTTTTTTTACTTGATTTAAGTCTTTCCGAAAGTTTTTCTTAATATAAATAAAAGTGACTTGTATATATTAATCAATCGCATCTCAATTGTTAGATAAACTTCAAACCATTCATTAAACTCAAAGAAAAGAAAGGTTGAGCACTCTTTTATATATATATATATAGGGCTTGCCGATTAGAGAATCAAAACTAGAGATTCGAATCTAAGATTTTTTGACTACTAACTCATCCATATTAGGCATCATGTCTCATTACTTTCAACGACAAAAGAATTAATTTATAACTCAAGTCATGCCCTATTACTTCAAGTCAAGGTATTCAAGTGTTTCTAAGTAGGGTTTCCTTTGATCTCAATCAACATATATAAAAAACCTTAATCGATCATTTTTGTTGTATGGAAAAGTTAAAGAAAGGTAGTATTGCTACCATGATTGTTATTATTATATTATAATTAGTTATAATCTAAGCAATAGAAAGGTTCCTAGGTTGTTTGATTTTATAGTACAATTATCATCTCCTTTCTCATCAATCAAAAATATTTTATTAGCTTAGTTTATCATTATTATTTTATAGAATACCATAACTTGGACAATCCTAATCAAACTTAATAAAACAATTAACCTAGCATACGAATTATCTTAGGGGTAATGATATGTAGACTCTCTCTGTGTCTCTCTCTTACAGTGTTATATATATATATATATATATATATATATAACTTCATAAAACGGTGTTAATTTTCTCGTACTAAGAAAAATGAATTTTGAAATAGCTTTCTCTGTCTCTATCTTTTTTCAGGTATCTTCCTCCTTATACTTCTTTCCTTCCCATAAAAGACGATGAAGAAACGTTCGAGAAGAAAAGAAATAAAAGAGGAAAGCTTTTGGAGAATATATTATTCTCTCAACCACCATATTTGGCCATTTTCACTATCCTTATATGTATCACAGAAAGACAAAAATTGAAGGAAGATCCTCTCAATTTTAATGTATTGAATATTTTGGTTGAAGTTGTCAGGTATATAAAGTTTATTTCCTTTTTTCTTAGATTTTGGCCTCAATTTTTACTAATAGTTGATAAAATAAATTACTATGTGGTAATTAGCTAACATCTTTAATTTTTTTTTTTTTTCAGTGCATATGGAAGTGTAGGGTTTACAGCAGGCTACAGTTGTAACAGACAAATACAATCCAATATTAATTGTGCGAACAAATTTTATGGATTTTCAGGAAAATGGAGTGATGAAGGGAAGATTATACTCATAGTGGTAATGTTCTTTGGAAGACTTAAGAAGTTCAATATGGAAGGTGGTAAAGCTTGGAAACTTTTGTAATGTATAGAAAAAAATTTAAAAAAAATAAAATCAACAATTAATATTGGCCATATTATATGTGTCCTCTAAGAGGAGTAAATTATAAATTAGCCTCTTTAATTTCGAGAAAAAAATTAATTAGTCTTTTTTTTCAAAAACTAATTATTTACTCTCTATATTTTTAAATTTTATTGAAATTTAATCATTTTATTTTTTAATTTATTTAAATTTAAAAAATTCAAGAAGAAAAAATAAGTAAAAAAAAATATAAATGATTGATGAGAAAAGACATTTTTTAAATAAAATAATATTAATTTAACATTGATCAACACTAGTCAAAAGACCAATTAATTAATTTTTAAAACAAGGAGATTAATCAATTCATTTCTCAAAAATAAAGAGATTAATTTATAATTTACTCCTTCTAAGAAGCATAATTATTTGTCTTTTTTTAATCCCACTTGTTCAAAAAATTGCATAGTGAAAATGAAAAAAGTAAAGTAAAAAATACTCAGTGTTCTTAGATCTGTACTCTCTATTTGTAAAAAAATAAAAAATTATAATGATGAGTTCTGATTTTATACCAGTGAGGGATTTCAACTTTAAGAATATATAATCATTTTTCGGTAAATAAATACCTAGATCGGTATAGGCTGCTCTGATAATTGGGGCTGAAATCTGATATCCCTTTAGGGCTTATTGGATTGTTTGGGATTAGTTTTGTAATATCTTCTGGGCTATGTGTCTAACCTTTCTGGGATTCATGCCAATGTAAATTAATTACTTTTGTGAAGAAGATACCTTCAACAATTTCAGCAACAGAAATTACGACTGTGGTAGGCCTATATTATGATTTTGCGTCCAGCCCATTCCAAGGTAAGCAGCAAATATTCAAAGAGAATATTCTTTGGTGCTCCTAAAGGTGCCAAAAGTTTAGGTTAACTTTCAGATGGTATAAAAATTTGTATAAAGATATTAAAATATATATTGGTATATATACCACGAACATTTTTTAACTTTAAGAATTCATTGACACCTAAAAAAATCAATCCTTTTCCACCTCTTGAAAAATAAAACTTGACATTTGAATCTTGTCTTTTAATTTAAAATTCACCAAATTAATTTTTTTCCCCTTCCTTTTCTCCTCCAAGAAAAATATAGCATACATTCCTTTTCCTTTCCAAATTCCTCCATCAATTTCTTTTATTTTACTTCTTTTTCTTCCACAAATTTGCCTTCACCGTTATTTTTCTACGTTGTTATCTCTCATAAATCCACATAAATATGTATTCCCCTATTGGCAATCAAAAACTATATGATATAGTAATAATTAGTCCTCCATCTCTCTCCCATCTTAGACGAGAAAAAGAATTGATCTTATATATATATATATATATGCATGCTTGGCATGATGCAAAATGATTTTCTTCCTTTTCCCTATTCTCCTTCATCTCCTTTCTCTTTCAAAACCATAAATTTCTACTAAGATCGAATTGATCTTCCCCTCTAAACCAAATCTTCTTCCAAACCCAAAGCTTTACCCAAAAAACCGATCCCAATTCTTTCTTTTTCTTCTCATCAAGACCAATGGGTTGTTCATCCTTCTTTCTAAAACCTAGGTCTGCATCGCTTTCAATAGAGATCTAGCAATCTCTTCCCAACTCCTAACCTTGAACTCCCCCTCCCTTATCTCCCATTTGAATGATCTCATACATGAAGAAAACGGGGCTATGCATGTTGTATGATAACTGAAACGTTCTTGAACGTTCCCTACGAGCATGCATTTACATAAAACATTTGTAGCTTATGAAAAAAAAAAATACCATTTAAGAGTTAGAGGGGCACACAGGAAATGGCCCTAAGCACATTTTGGTGGGCATTTTGCACATGCCCACGTGTGTTTCTATGAAGAGATACACACATTCCAAGAAAAGAAAGACACACGGGCGGATGGCCCTTAACACGGTTTGAAGGGCATTTTGTACATGCCTATGTTTGTTTTTATTAAGAAACATCCATCCTAAAAGAAATAGAAACACACGGGTAATGTCATGTGGCACGGTTTGAAAGGCAAATTCAACATGCTCGTGTGTATCTCAAAGAAGGAAAGCCATTTCAAAGGAAAAGAAGACACACTAGCAATGTTCATATGAAATAGTTTGAGAGGCAATTCTACAAGCCTGTGTGTGTGTCAAGGAAAAATTACCAAAATAAAATTTCATGTTTGATATAAATACCGGCTTGACTTATCTATTTATATCTTTTATCTATTCTACTATGGAAACTAGTAAATTTAATGTAAAATGAACCCTTCCTTAATTCGTTATCATGTCACATTTACATCATTTGGCATCATATACAATCAAAAATTTCCATTACAATACAAATGTTTTTCATGATGAGAGAGAGGAGAAGGAGGTCGTCAATCGACTTGTCGGTCATAATAGTTGATCGGCGACAAAATGAGATAAACTTTATATTCGTACCTTGTAGATATCTAAAATGAAATTGCATTTTTAATGAGATCCTACTCAATGAGGGATAATCATCATCGATACCATAACATACATTCATATCACCAATTAGAAGCATATGATTCGATCATACTAATTCATGCATCATCATGTTACATGTATCATTTTCTTGTCGGTTATGACTTAAACACATCAAATATCGCCTTGGAAACTTGTAACTTAAAACTTATATTACCGACAAGCTCTTATAGCTTGTATTTGACCTACTCGGATCCTTATAACTTGTATGTATGAATACTTGAACGTGTCGGTCATAACCTTATCCTTTTAATCCTATATGCATCATGAATGTCTCATATCACATATTTGTACATATCATCATACATAAGTCATATCATGAATCATACACAACATCAATTCACCATAACAATCTGAAACAAGTCATCAAATATCAAGTAA
Organism: Dovyalis caffra; assembly: GCA_963924115.1. Classification (NCBI taxonomy): domain Eukaryota; kingdom Viridiplantae; phylum Streptophyta; class Magnoliopsida; order Malpighiales; family Salicaceae; genus Dovyalis; species Dovyalis caffra. The sequence continues at coordinate 2,706,884 of CAWUPB010001168.1, read as the reverse complement.
CACACAAGAAAGCATGGCATCAAACAATCAATAGTTATCTCAAATATATCCACTCATCAAAATGGAGTCCTGCAGGTGACATTCTTCAACGTGCCAAGTCTTATATCTTGTGATCCTCGGCATCTAAAACATATATATCTAGATCATCTCATAAGCCATTTTATCATTCATGAACCTCAAAAACTTTTAAAAGTGAAAAATAAAAAAACTTGATCAACCTAATCCCTTTAGTAGCAGTAGCACTTTTCTTTAATCTTTTCACCCTAGTTCAAAAACTATAAATCTAAATGACTCGATCCTATTTTTTGTATGAGACTAGACTCATATTACTATAACATATCCAAAAATCAATCCCAAATTCCAAGCACACAATTTGTGGTAATTTTATGAAATCAGCTTTTGTTGTAGAATTTTCTCGCCCAAAATATAATAGCTTGGATGGAAAGAGGTTTAGAGAAAAATACACTTGTCTATTTTAACTCAAAATTTGGTAGGTTACTAAATTAGATCATAATCTACAACTTTCATGTTTTAACAAGACTCAAATTCTAATCCTAAAATAACAATAATTGCAATTCAAAATCAAAGTAGAAATAAAAACTTAACGAAAATTACAAAACATCTTACCTCTTTTCAAAATTGCTCAAGAACTTAACTCAATTTCTCTTAATCTTGAGTTAACCCCCTATAAATCAACTCTAGCACTTCATTTTTTCTTACCTTAGGATGGCTTTAGATTGGTTTTAGTTGTTAAACTAGGTTTCCCTCATAATTCCTTACTTACTCTTGATTTTCCACTTGTTCTCTTGCCTTTCTCTTCAACTAGCCATGGATAACTCAAGCTCTCTCTCTCTCTTCTCTCTCAAGGATGGTTGGCCATGAGGTTAGAAATTATAAAATCAACTCTTGAAAGAGTGTAGAGAATTTAGTATAAGTTTAAGTAGGCATCTTGGTAAAGTTTCTTTAAGTCCCTTAACTAAATCTAATTTGACACTTAACTCCCTTAACCACTAAACATATTTCTTAAACCCTTCTAACATGTCATATGTGTATAAATTATATTCATGTGTGTCTTTATGTATGCATGTATGTATAAATAGTAAAATTTTTGAGACAAAGATATGGCAATGATAGTAACTAAGTTTTTATGTATACATGTATGTATAAATAGTAAAATTTTTAAGACAGAGATATTGCAATGATAGTGACTAAGTCACTTTCATCATTGGTTCTCGAAAGAACAAAAGGCGAGGCTGATGATTTGAATCGAATAATGAAAAAAGAAGTAGAAAATTTACTCGATCTGTTTGATTGAGGGTGAATGATGACAATGAGGGGGCATCGTGATTCTTGCTTTCTTCCTTTCGAATGGTCTTCGTCCAAACCCAAAACCTTTGAAACCTAAAAATTTCTGCTGTAAAAACCCGAGTATCCCTTTAAAACCTAGAAATCCCTCCTTCAAGATCGCTTCCCAATTCCTAAAATTGCCTAAAATTTTTCTCCTCAGCGAATTCTTCCGTCAAAATTTTCGGAATTCCCATAATTCTCTTCCAATTTTCCATGAAATCCTTTTGCTCGATTTCTCTCCTTAAATTTTCCTCCCAAATCCTTGAAATTGCCAATGGGGTCGTCATTCTATTGCTACTCGATATCCGGATGAGACTCCTAAAAATTTATAAGAATTTGTTTTGAATTATTTATGATTTTATTCTAGAGATGTAAATTATTATTGATTGTGGGAGTCGTCACCTAGTATTATAGGAACTAGAAACCTAAAAATAGCACCGATCTAGAGATTGTAAGATAATGAGTTGGTTACGCTTTTAGAAAGATATCGATCATCTAAAAGCATTTTTTAAAAGAAAGGGACCACGTCTAGCTTATTCCTAACATTTATCTCCTAATGTATTTTGTTTATGCCGAATTATTTCCAATTCAAACTCCAATTTTCTATTTCCTAGGCCAAATTAATTTTTTTATTTTTATTTGTGACATCGTATTAAACCAATCGTCGGACCCTTTCGTCAAAAGACATGTAAGTTCAAACATCGGATCCACTTTGAATCTCGACATAATTGATTTGTCATAGAACTACCTAATTACTAACATGAATTTTTTAGCTAATAACAATCCTTATTGGATAGGAGACTTTGTTAATATTTCTTAGCATTTTTTATTTTTTTCTTTTTACCTAATATTTTTCTCCTTTTTTTATTTTTTCTAGCATTTTCTTTTTATTTTTCTAACATTTCTTTCTTTCTTTTTTCACATATTTTTTGTATTTTTTATCCTTTTTCTATTTTTTTTTGTAGTACATTCAAAAGTAAAGTAAAAATTAAATTAAATTAAAACTAGAAACAATAAACAACAAAAAATGGTAAAATGTTTTGGGTTATGACAATTATTCTCTCTTTACGACACCCATGACACAAATTCTAGCTGAAGTGCGAATTTGAGATTGGATTTGTTTAATGAGTTTGTAAAGAAAAGTAAATTGAATGGCGAAAATGATTTGGTTAACATAGATGACTTGATAAGTAAATTGAAATGCGATGGGATGTCTTTATTGTCAAGGGTTCCCTACCTTGAAAATTAAAATGCAATATGATAGCCTTATTCTCAAAGATAGTCTATCTTGAAAATTAAACATGCAATGCGATGACTTTGTTGTCAAGGACAAGCTACTCAAAAAATTAAAATGCAATGCGATGACCTTATTATCAAGAGCGACCTATCCAAAAAATTAAATATGCGAGTGTGATGATCTTATTGCCAAAGACAATCTACTCTAAAAATTAAACATACAATGTGATGACCTTATTGTCAAGAACAACTTATCCTAAAAATTAGAAATTAATCCTTATGGTTTTGCAAGACAAATTAAATAGTATTAATTAGTATTTTGGCCGGTGTTAATGATTATTTGTTTTTCCAAAACATGTTTTGTTTAATCAATTCTTCCATATTTTTTACTTTTTTTTCTTAAAATAAAAAATTGAAATAAATTCAAAAAGAATGAAATTCGTTTTAAAAAACTAGCGGGACTAATTTATAGTTTACTCAAATATAAAAGATGAGCATTTCCCAAAGTCATTATCATCATTGATCGGAGAAAATCAAAAGAAAATAGCCTAAAAATGAATGCAAGAGAAGTATTAAATATCGAAGGCAACTAACACATGGCAATAAATCTTTGGTCTGCTTGGTTGAAGGCAAATTAATCATGCACCATGCATCTGCTTCCATTAGCTAACCTAATATACTATATATAAATCGAAGCCAATTTATGTGGCCGACCATATTTGATTGAAATGATTTCACCAAAAAAAAAAAAAAATTAATAATAAAGTAAAACATTTCATTCTTAGAGAAATAAACACAATCACTGAGATAAAATATTGCGGCTTCTACAGCACTGGACACTGCTTCCACACGGGATAATGTTGGAATTCAGCCATAGAACATGACATTTTTTGGATAAGACAAGGAAAACAAATTGAATGAGAACTTGTTCAATGTATATGTTTGTCGTACGGCAATGTTATTCCTAGGTCAGCTGCTTCATGATTGATTCTTGCTTTCATCAGCACTTTTAGTTTATCGAAAACGGTTTAAACATTTTCTGAATTTTAATTTATTTAAAAATTAACTTTTTCAACTTTTAATTTTCAGATTAAAATTTAAAGTTATTTTTTTAGAATTATATTTTTTTAATTAAGTTCTCATCGATTCTAACTGTAAATATTAACCGATAAGCATATGTGTATATATGTATACACGTATAAACAAGGAGATTTCTAGATTGACAAGGAGGATGTAGAAAATAGCAGGATTTGAATGGATCTTTGCCTGCCTAATGACACAGACGTGTCTAATTTGTGCAATTTGCTATCCCATTTGCCTCTCTTCATAACCAAATTTGAATTAAAAAAGGGGGTTAGATCAATTTGACAAGAGAGGAGGAGATACCATAAAGGGTATATATATATGTGTGTGTCTTTAAAATCATCAACATCATTGCAATCAAACAAGAGAGAGAGATAACTATGAAAAATCATCAACATCACAATCAAACTTAAAGGAGAAACACGTTGAGAGAGAAGAAGGGATGGACTGGGTCAATTTTTGTCAATTTTGAAGAGAAATGAAAAGGAAAGAGTACTGTTGTTAACAAGAATGATATAGAAGAGGTTTGGAGCATGTTGGTTTTTTTTTTTTTTAGCAAAAATTATTTATTTTTTTATTTCTTATAACAAAAAAATCAAAATAAATTAAAAATCAATAAAAATAATTAAGTTATAAATAGGTTTAAGTCATTTAAAAATCAGTTCATCAACTTTTAATTTCAGATTGAACTTTTTTTCAGTTATTTTGTATTTGAAATTGAATTTTTTTTATCGGGTTTTCATCAATTATAATGATGAAAGAGCTAATAACTTATACATGGTTGATTTTTTTACCATCTTCAATAGTTAAAAATATGTCAAAACTTATGGGTGTTTTACTTTTTTCCATTCAAAACTTTGTATTTCCTTCTAGAAAAAATATATTTTTTTTGAGTTGCTTATTTCTTAACATTTAGAGGACAAAACAAAGTATGTATCTATAAGTTTTAACATAATTGTTAAGAAATTGTACTTATATATTAAAATCGATGAAAGCTTAACATAAGAATCTAATTTAAATGAAAAATAATTGAATGGAGAAATTTAAAACTAAAGAACCAATTTTCGAACCACTTAAAATTCAGGAGAGATTTAGAACATTTAGCCTAGCTATTGCTATTTTTGTTTGATTTGTTCACATTACCAACATCGTAGTTGGAGACCTCTTACCTTTCTTGACTTTAAAAAAACAATATCATTTTATTTATTTTCTAATATTCTATTATCAGTTTATAAATCAAAACTAATTTTGTCTTTAGGAGCTTAAATCAATTATCAATATTACATATCTCAAAGTTCAAATTCTAAGTGGCAACATAGATAACTATCTTATTTATTGTCGTTTCTAGTAAAAAGTAATCTATTACGAAACCTACAGCACACATTTAGTTTGTTGTAAATTCTATGCCTTATTGCATCATAAAAATAAAAATCCGACTAAATTATCAAATTAATAAGATCTTAGAAGCATAGTTTTCTTCTATGACTGGTTTATTATTAGTTGTTTAAATTATATATCGCGCTAAACTATACTTACATTTTATTAAATATATAATTGCATTGCTCTATTTTTTTTTCCTATTTTGATACTTTATTTTATTTTTCTGCATAAAATTAGTTATAGATTGACTGATTATTCAAAAAAAAAAAAAACTCATCTTTCATATTCGTATATATTTTGAAAAGATCCATCACATCTATATTGAAACGAAAATTTAAAATATTTTTACAAATAAAATTAATATATATATATATATGAGAATTGGCACAAGAGGGAATAGTTGCAATTTTTAGAGATTGATGCTTCAATTATCGGTTAGTACCTTCCTCAGTTCCACTCTAGCATGTTCTGGCATGTGCGTTAGACCACATGTCACTCAACAAAACTCTACCACTGATTTCTCCCATCATTAATCAAAAGAACGATCACAATCCCTTGTTACAAAATTTGTCTCATAACATGATAAAGACTTAAGGATTATTGGATCAACTTTGGTACTCCGAGACTTAGAGTAAATAATAAATTGGTCCATTTAATTTTGAAAAAAAAAATTAATGAGTTCCTCATATTTCAAAAATTAATTATTTAATTATTTAATGAGTTCCTCGTACTTCAATCATCCAGTGCATCACCAAAGTAGTACCATAGTAAAAACTATAATGGTTTGCAATATACCGCATGTTTTGATATTACGTACACTGCACAGCAACTATGCATAACCTTCCGTATCAATACTCCAATCTTCCTTCACAGCTAATTTAATTTTATAATTTACATTTCTCAGGAGCATGTTATGCAAGGAATAAGTGAGCTGAACTAGTCAACAATAGTTCTTAGATTCCAATCTTTGTGTTCTATTAAAAGAATATATTTTCTTAGATTCCAATCTTTGTGTTCCATTAAAAGAATATATTTTCTTTTATGCTCACCTAACACCGTGTGGGACTCTCTTGTAAAATTAAATCAAAGACACTTTACTCCTCTCACTTAATACATACATACATATATATATATATATATACATATATATATATAATTAAATTTATTATTTTTTAAATTAACTAGATTAGTATTAGATCACGTCCAATCATTACTTAATTTAAAAAACTTTTGTTGCTCTCTCGTATGCACTTTTGCAATATTAATTTGCAATTTACTTTAAGAAATAACTTCCATTTCAAGCAAAGCCTAATCTTAGTGGGAATAATACAAAATAAAGTAGTGGCTTCCTGTCCATCCCTTTCCAATTTTAGACAAGCATATGGAGAAAAAAACAAACTGACTATCTGAATATATGCCTTACGTGTATACGTTGTAGTAATTTATGGAATGTTAAATAAAAAGAGAATATGTGACCCAAAAAGATTTGATGGAATGAAAGGGATTCTAGTCACTTAAGTAAATAATTTTATATTTAAATTTTTATGTATATCTGCTGTATCCTACCGACAAAATCTGGATTTTTATACCCTAAAAATGATTAAAAAAAAATCAATGGACCGTTAATCCAAAGTTTTAGATCAGAGATGATAGCCGTTATTACGAATACGTCCATGCACACAGGTACAGCGCGGAAGTAGAAATGTGTGGCTTGAACTGGGGCCATGTGCCAAGTAATAACTCACCGCCTACCTCATGAAGAATTCTAGTCTTCTGGACCATAACATTCCTATATATGTACAGTCATACCTTTCGTCCAATTTTCTTCATTGCCGCAATCAGCACAATATTTTCCTTTCAAAGCAATCAAGGATGATTATTTCCTCTTTTAGCAAAGCCTTGCACCATCTTTGTAGCTCAACTTGGTGTCTAATGTCATGTTTCTGCCGTTTAATCCTTCTTAGAGTGAATTCTTTTTCTATTCAACTTTGTTGCTTTCTCTCTAATTCCTATTTGAGCAAAGCCTTGCACCATCTTTGTTGCTCAACTTGGTGTCTAATGTCATGTTTCTACCGTTTACTGCTTCGTAGTGTGAATTCCTTTTGCATTCAGCTTTGTTATTTTCTCTCTATTTCCTTGTTTGGTTTTGTTATTCTAAAGGTTTTGAAGCCAAGAACCCATGATTCTTTTATCCCTGGGAACTTAGATTTGTTCTTCACATCCGTGTCTGCCGTCACAGTTTCAAGTCTGTCCACTGTTGAAATGGAGGTTTTCTCCAATTCCCAACTCATTGTTTTAATCATTTTAATGTTCTTTGGTGGAAAAATTTTCACTTCCATGGTAGGACTTCATTTCAAGAAGTTTCAACTTCAAAAATTGAAGTACAAAATTTCTTCTGTTACAAACAATGATCAGCCTAGCACTTACCAACCGGAGTTGGGAATGGTAGAAAGCCCAGTTTTTGAAAATCTTGAATCAAGAAATGAAACTTCATTAGATGGTAGTAGTGTTGAGTTTTTGAAGTACAAATCAATCAAGTTTTTGTGTTTTGTGGTTTTGGGTTATTTTCTAGTTGTTCAAATTCTAGGAATTGCCCTAGTTTCAATCTATATATCCCTTGTTTCTAGCGCAAGAAATGTACTGATAAACAAGAGACTAAACTTGTTCACATTTTCTATCTTTACCGTTGTTTCGACTTTTGCAAGTTGTGGTTTTCTTCCAACAAATGAAAACATGGCAGTGTTTAAAAACAATTCAGGTCTCTTACTAATCCTCATCCCTCAGATTCTTCTCGGAAACACACTATTTCCTTCTTGCTTAAGATTTTCTGTTTGGTTCTTGGGAAAATTTTTCAAGAAAGTAGAATCAAATTACCTATTGAAGAAAACAAACGACGTTGGATATTTTCACTTGTTACCAAGCCAGCATTCATCATATTTGGTTGTCACTGTTTTTGGGTTTATCATGATTCAGTTTATATTGTTTTGCTCCATGGAGTGGAATTCAGCTGGATTAAGTGGACTAAATTCTTACCAGAAGATTATAGGTGTATTATTTCAGACAACGAATACAAGATATGCTGGAGAGAGCATTGTGGACCTCTCAACTATCTCCTCAGCATTATTGGTGCTATTTGTGGTCATGATGTAAGTATTTCCTCTCATCCTTACCTAATTTTAATAAATGCATAAATCCATGTGTTTCATGCAATAACGAAGGAGAAGTGGTTTTATTTTTCAAGTATATACCGCTATCACTATGTCTTCTCACATCAACAAATATATATATATATATAATTAATCATTTTTTAATGGAAAAGTTAAAAAAAAAAATTATTGCTCCCATGATTGTTATTTTTATTTTATTTTTTTACTTTAATTTTTTCTTATATTCTTAATTGAATCAATTTTATCCTTAAATATACATTTAGTATCTAATCTATCTTCTAAAAAAACTTTCATATTAAACTAGTGAATCTAGTAAAAAAATTTCCACATGAAAGCTTTTTATTTTATCACTGACTTACAAAGATAGTTCGGGAATAAATTTAATTATGTAAAATCATATGAATAATGCCAAAATTTTGACAAAAGAATAAATCAGAAACTTAATGTATATTTAAGAATAAAGTTGACTTAATTAGTTAAGGATATAATTAATGACAGATTGAAAATTTATCATAGATTTAGTAATTAAGTTTTTTTATAACTTCAGAAAATGGTGTTTTCTCATACCAAGAAAAATGAATATTAAAATAGCTTTCTCTATTTTTTTATTTTTGCAGGTATCTTCCACCTTATACTTGTTTCCTTCCCATAACAGATGGTGAAGAAATATGTGAGGAGAAAAGAAATAAAAAGGGAAAGCTTTTGGAGAACATACTATTTTCTCCATTATCATATTTGGCTATTTTCACCATCCTTATATGCATCACAGAAAGGCAAAAACTGAAGAAAGATCCTCTCAATTTCAATGTATGGAATATTTTGGTTGAAGTTGTCAGGTACACAATTATTATTGCCTTTTTTTCTTGGATTTTGGCCTCAATTTTTACTAACATTTCATGAAATAAATTACTATGTGGTAATTGCCTAACATATTTGTTTTTTTTTTTTTTTTTTTTGGTGGCTTCAGTGCATATGGGAGTGTAGGGTTTACAACAGGTTACAGTTGTGACAGGCAAATACAACCCAATAATAATTGTGAGAATAAATTTTATGGATTCTCAGGAAAATGGAGTGATGAGGGGAAGATTATACTCATAGTGGTCATGTTCTTTGGAAGACTTAAGTTCAATATGGAAGGTGGTAAAGCTTGGAAACTTTTGTAATGTATGTTAAAAAAATCAACAATATTGGTTATATTTATATGAGTCTTTTTTTTTTTTTTTAAATCGATCAATATATAAAAGAGAAAATAGCCATTTATATGAGTCCTTTAAGAGGAGTAAATTATAAACTAGTCTCCTTATTTTTTAGAAATAAATAAATAAATTTTTTTATTTCAAAAACTAATCATATAGTTTCTATATTTTCAAATTTTCCAGTAACTTGATTATTTTTTTATTTTTTTAATTTATTTGGATTTTTTTTGAAATAGAGTAATACTAAATTAATTAAATGTGATTAACACTAGCCAAAGAATTAAAAAATTATTTTTTAAAAAATAATTCATTTCTAAAAAATAGTGGAACTGATTTATAATTTACTCCTTCTAATAGGCATAATTATATATATATATATATATATATATATATTTTTTTTTCCACTCGTTCAACAGATTGCAGAGTGGAAATGAAACAAATTATTCAGTGTTCTTAGAGGTCTACTCTCTTTTTTACCTAAAAATGGAATCCATGAATAATAATAATAATAATAATAATAATGAGTTCTGATTTTATGCAAGAGAGGGAGTACAACTTTAAGGATATATAATAATTTCATGTGTAAATAAATATTTAGATACAGGCTAGAAGTGGGCTGCTGTTGTAATTAGGGCTGAAATCTGATGTCCTTTCTTGGGCTTATTGGATTGTTTGGGATGTAGTTTTTGTGTTATCTTTTGGGCTTTGTTCCTAACTTCTTTGGGCTTCATGCCTATGTAAATCATCTTTCAACTTTATGTGAATAATAATAATAAATGAATATATTTGTGACGGACATTTTGATATTTTACTTTTAAATTTTGTGTTGCTAGTAAGAAAAAATAAAAAAATAGCTTTTCTCAAATAATTTTTTTTTTATTAAATTCCGAAATTTTGGAGATGATGAGTAGTTTTATATCTTAGTAATTAGATTCAATAAAAAGTGGATTTACTAGCAATACCATTATTTTGAGTTTTTTTTTTAAAAAAATTAAAATCGAAATTTTAAAGCTCCATAAAAACATAATCATTTATTTACAACAGAGCAAATATCAGAAGATATTCCTCTATTCATTTTTGCTAATTTACTAAGAGAGTTTGTTATTACATTGGATTTTCTTTCGGTGATTATTAGTTTTTTTATCCGTGCTATGTTACGGATCGAAAAAAATATAAAATTATTCTTTTAAAATTATTTTAGTTTAATATTTCGTATTATATTTTATATATGCTAAAATATATCAAATAAAAATTTATTTTATTTTATAATTTTTTAATCAAAAATTAATATTTGACTGATTATTCTTTAAAATTTTCATAAATTTTATTAAAAAATTATTTATTTATCTCTATCCATAAATTAAAAATTTTATAATACAATAAAAAATCTCAAAATCAATGAATTAAAACTTATTTTATAAATTTTTTTTAAAATTTTTTTTGCCGTAAATGTTTTTATTGAAAAATCAAAGAAAGAAAAAGACTAAAATGGCCAAATTGAAACAAAAAAGAAGGAATAAAGTCAAACAAAAAAAATTTATAAACTAAAGAAATAATATTTAAAAAAAGGGACCAAAATGTAATGTTATGAAAACTTTTATAATAAATGTTTTAGATATATTTGAAAACTATAAAAATATTAATGCATAGTAAAAGTACTTCTGAGTCTAGGTGAATAGTACAAATAAATTTAGGTAAATAGTATTTTAAATAATACAATGAATGAATAGTAATCATACGTTTTATTTTAATTTTTTGTGATAACTGAATTTTATAAGAATATGATTAAAAAAAAATCAATATGAATATGATTGGATATGAATAGCATGTATAAGATTACGCTAGTAAAAAGATAATTTCCGTTATCCATTCAAAAAATTCTTATTAAAAAATACGTCTTGAAAGTTAATCTAGCAATTAAAAATATATATTTCTCTCAATTTTCTAAATTTAAACTTTAAAACTAGAATTTTAAAAAAATATATTCATCAAAATAACATGGAAGGTACATCTCTGTGATTATCAAAAAACAAAAAAGATTATAATCTTAATTGACGATGCATAAATCAATAATATTTTTACTGTATAATAAAAAAAATAATTTTAGTTTATAAAAAAAAAGGGACTAAAACAATCTTCACATAAATACAAGGACTACTTCCTAACTGCTTTGAAGTTTAAAATTCAGGAACTCGAAAATAAATGACACAAGTTTTAGTCTTCAGAGGGCAGATTAATTTACCAAAGTTCAGACCGGAAGAGTTCAATGATGAAGACATGTTAAAGAATTCTTCCTTTCAGACGCTGAAATCACTTCCAATCATTACCAAACAGCAGATTCGAAGATTTACTAGAAACCCAGTTGTGATGGAAGCTCAAAACGACAAAGTCTATGCTCATTATAACCACACTGATTCCTGCAAGTTTTCAAGGTGGACTGCCAGGTAAAACCAAGAAAGAACCAATCTTTATTATTAAATTCCTTCTTTTTTTGTATCTTTTATAGATTTTTTGAACTGGGGTTTCAGTTTCAATCAGGTTGAACTTGTTTTTTGATTATTTGGGGTGCTAGGGAGAGCTTTGAATTCATGTATGCAAGGCCTTGGCAAGAAGTGGTTGATTTTTACTCCAATGTTGTTAATGGGCACTTGTCTTTGTTCCACTTGTTTGAAACTGAGGTAGTTTTCACGATGGAACTTAAAAAGTTTGGATTTTTAGGATTTAAATTGTGGTATTTATTATTATCCTATGTGGTCTTGCCATTTTTGTTATTATTATATTTACGCTTGAGAATTTTGTTTGCAGACAGATGTTCACGATGATGATAAAATTGTAGAGGTTTCTGATGAAACTGAATTATTGGAGGGTGATACGAATGTAGGTAAGCCTGGGAGATGGGCAAGGGTAACATTCAAAATTGTACTTTCATATCATGGAGGTTCGTTTGATGGTTGGCAAAAGCAGCCTGGTTTGCATACTGTTCAAGGGTGAGTATTTCCTCGCAGATTTTGAGGTTTGAATATGTATGTGATGCATCATAGCTTGCTCCTTTTCTTCACAGAAATCGGGTTTTGGAGATCAGGGCATTCATTATGCCTCTAAGGAAATCCGATAGTTGCTTTCATTTCTTGGTGGCCTCTATTGCATTGAGGTTTTGGAAAATGATTTCTTGGACTTGAGAAATTTACTCTAATTGTATAATCTGTATGATTTGAATACTGCTAGTGAGAAGTTTAATTGAAATTACTTTGTGCTTGCAAAAACCCTTTTTTTTTCCTTTAAAAATGATCTGGAGAAATTAAGTTAGCGAATTTATAATTCATGAGCATTTGTTTTTGTTTTCATGTTCTTGTGTTCACTTCTCCATGTCTTTCAGCGTAGTAGAAAAGTCTCTTGGAATATTTGTTGATGAGCAGAAAGCTCAACACCTAAAAGACAAATCTAAGCCATTAGAAGGCTGTGCTATTGTTGCTGGGCGCACTGACAAAGGAGTGTCAGGTCTTCGACAAGTTTGTTCTTTCTGTATGTTTTTTCCCTATTCTTTCAGCAGTTCCATATATTTTACAATACATTCAAAATATTTAAATATTCTTGATTGTGAGGCCTATTCCTTTCACTACTTTTTTTCTATTTGCCAACCATTGCAACAAATATTGTGTGATAAGTTTCACAGAACTTATCATGTCAGTTTTCCATCTCATTTATGATCCTTTTTTTGTGTTGAAACCAAAGCCTCAAAATTTCCTGTGATGCAAAAGTTCTGTTGGCATTATGTGGGTATTGAAATTAAAGTTAAGCAGACTTAGTTATATTATTTGATTTGTTGATGGGTGATGTCGAAAGAATGATATCTTGAAAATTAAACAAAGTCTGTTTTAGCACTTGTTCTATTCATCAATTGAATTTTAGTTTCTTACCAATTGTATTTCCAGATACTTGGAGAAAAGATGTTAAACCTCGTGAAATTGAAGATGCCATCAATGATGCTGCGCCAGGAAAAGTCAGAGTTGTATCCATTTCTGAGGTATTGATTACTTTAAACTACTTACTGCCTGATCTCTTCCTTGCTTCATAACAGAAGCTTTACAACTGTCCCTATACTAATAAGTTCTGTAACTTATTATAGGTTCCACGTGCATTCCATCCAAATTTTTCTGCCAAATGGAGGCGTTATTTATATATATTTCCTTTAAATGATGGAGAAAATAGGGAAGAGATCGAAAGTGAGGAGGACATTGAAAATTTTATTTCTTATGATTATGATGAGCGAAGAAATGAATGTGATGAACTGGCAAGCGAGGAGAATATTGAAAATTTGATAATCAGTGATGAGGATGAACGTGAAGGTGCAAAGAAACCTAGGAAGTTCAGTGTATGCAGGGTTAACCAGCTTTTACAACAACTAGAGGGAAAGTTATTATCCTACAAAATTTTTGCACGTGATACCAAAGCTTCGAGGAATGTGTAAGAATAAAGAACAAAAAGAATTCTCTACTTTCTTAGCTAGGAAACTGCACCTGTATGCCTTTGGTCTACCAGCTGTACTGATGTGGATACGGCAAAAAGCCAGAGTTATTTGTGGAGAATATTTAAGGCATTATGCGCCTATCCTTGCAGTAGTCTAAAGCTGTCAAATTTAGGATTCAAATCTTTACCTACCGATTTGACCTTGCCGGCAAATTTATCTATCTATATATATACACCTACATGCAGAGTGCAGAAGATTACATGTCAATATCGTATCCAAATGCACCTTATATTCTTAATCGATCTTCAGCTCCTAGAGTTAATGCTGGTTAAATGAATTGTGTTCATCAATACCATCTCCTTGTTCCTGTAGGGACGTCCATATGGATCATATTGGCCTTCACTGGTGCATCCATTGCTTTTAGCATGGCTTTTAGTTCCCTTTGGTGTATAATTAGTTGTTAGTCATGTTACATATATAAATTTCCACTTTCCCCGCCTGACATATTGGTTACTGCTAGAAAAAAATGGCAGGTGTATTCTCATATCTAGGACTGCTATGGGAATTTGTAGTTTTTCCACTGAAATGTTTAATTAACAATAACTGATGAAATATGCAGTGGTTTTTATTTTATTTTATTTAAGAATCTTGTAATTTGATTGCTAATAGCATCTTTTTGTTACAGAGGTCCTCCAACAGAATGCTTCATTTATCATGCTCGAGCCACAAAAGCCAGATTGCCATCTCATGTAAATTTTATTGCTGTAACCATTCTTTGAAAACGTTTTTTTCTCCGTGTCTTTGGATACAAATCACACGGCTTTGATTCTAGTGGATGGGTGTGTGAACTGGTGTGCTGTGTGCAAGCACACCTTAGCAGTTTTGTGGAATCTATGAATGGGCATGGATGGCTTCATTTCTTTTCCCTCTGAACATAGACTCCTCTATGAAATTATATTTATAACATCTATGAATATGTAGATGCATTACTAATAATGTTGCTATTTTTATAGGATCACGGGAAAGGGATAAAGGTCATGTGTGTTGAGCTGGTTGCTAATCGATTCCTACGCAAGGTTTGACTCTTCAACCTCTCAAATTCAATGCATCAACATTGATGTTCTGTTGTTGGATGTATTTGTAGATTATACAGTTTCCATGTGTGATGATGAGTCTTATTTTAACATTCACTAGTGAAACAGCCTTGTTATAGAATTCTATGGAAATTATACAATGAATCCATAGATTCACCTCATGAATTACTGTACTGTTTCTTGTCTGGATTTCAGCTTCCAAGTCTACTTATTGGTTAACTATGGTGCAAACTCGTTTAGGTTTTCTTTTCAAGTTGGCTATTTTTTACCCCAATTCTAAACATCATATCAGCCTCATGCTTTGAAAATATCTGTTGGTTTTGGATTTGTATTCTGTGTTGAACTGTTTATAACTTCCATTTCTGTTGTGCTAACTTTACACAACAGATGGTTCGGGTTCTTGTGGCAACCTCAGTAAGGGAAGCAGCTGCAGGTGCACAAGAGGATGCACTACTAAAGCTGATGGATGCTACATGTAGACGTGCCACTGCTCCTCCGGCACCCCCAGATGGTCTATGTCTTGTCGATGTAGGATATACTGAGTTTGATCCACAGAACTGCCTCATTCCCTAGAGCACATCTTATGTCAAATTTACACAATTGTTGCTTCCAGCCAACTTTTTTAGCGGATATGTCATGCACATATGGGCTTAGGGCAATCTGAGGATTTTTTATTGATCCTACATGAAAAGTTCTGTTTCCCATGACTGAAAAAATGAAATTCATTCTATTGTTTGCATATTTGGTTGTCATAAAATTGTTATATATATATATATACTGACTTCTATAACCAGAATCACTTTTTGAGTGATGTTATACTTTGTTTAGATGCTGGTTTTGTGAACTATCAGCTGCTTCTAGCACTAAAAGAGAAGAAAAATGAAAGCGAAAACTAATTGTCTCCTACAGAAATTGCAATTTAATTCTTCAGAGCAACCATTTTATAAGGTGGGGAAGAGATGGATTTCGGAGGAAAATAATTGGATGATGTTATGTTTAAAAAAAAAAAAAAAAATGTTCTCACAGGAGGAGTGAAAAGTTGAACTGAGAAATAGGTAAGGAAAGGGCTCAGCTTTGAATCCAATTCAAAGGCAGACCGGATATCTCTGATTTAAATCCACACCGCACTCCTGCATTCTAACAAAGAGATTTGACTTTGTCAGAACTTCATGCCCAACCCTTCTTTTATTTGCTTTTTGTAAACAAAACCTATACTAACCTCTCCTATTCTTAGCAAACCAATTGTCTCTTCCTCTCTGTCTCTCTCCTCTCTTTCTTTCTATGCCATCAAAACTTTACCACCTTCCCAAGCTTCCTCTCCTGCCCCTCCCACCCCACCATTATAGTCCTCAGTTGAAGCCATTCCTGACTGCAAAGGGCGCGCATGCCCCAAAACCAGTGCGCGTCCCACAACGCTACAGTACCATGGCTTTTAAAGATAAGCCGTCGATTGTTCTTGTCTTTCTACTCGTATCCCTCCATTTTGTTGCCTCTTTGGGGCTGACAGACTCAGAAATCCTCCTCAAGTTCAAAGGTTCTTTGTCGAACGCATCTGCATTGTCCGACTGGAGTGACAAGACCACACCATGCACAAAAAATAATGCAACAAACTGGGTTGGTGTAATTTGCGTTGAAGGGGTCCTCTGGGGTCTGCAACTTGAGAATATGGGACTGGCTGGGAAGATTGATGTGGAAACTCTACAGACTCTGCAGGATTTGAAAACATTCAGCGTCATGAACAATAACTTTGAAGGTCCCATTCCAGAGTTCAAGAAAATTGTTTCATTGAGAGCGGTTTATTTATCCAACAACCATTTCTCAGGGGTGATTCCGCCGGCTGCTTTTGATGGCATGTTGAAACTGAAGAAAGTGTATTTGGCAGAAAATGAGTTTACAGGTGCCGTTCCTTCGTCATTGGCTGCCTTGCCTAAGCTTTTGGATTTGAGGCTCGAAGGCAACCAATTTACTGGGCAGCTACCAGATTTTACTCAGAATCTTCATTCATTCAGTGTGTCAAACAATGCATTGGAGGGGCCAATCCCCCCAGGCCTCAGTAAGATTGATTCAAGCTCCTTCTCAGGTGAGTTGCCCTCTTGATCTGAAAATTAATGGCACCGAGCGAGATGTGACTTTTATTAACCTCGGTGGCCATCATCATTGATTAATATGAGATGTTGGATAACTAATCACCATCACTTTAGTTTTCTGATACTTGGAAATAATGAGCTAGACATTGATTTTCCCTCATAAAGAAGATATTTAGATCATTGACACCTTATGCACATCAATTCACTAGAACAAAATTGAGTTTTTTTTTCATATTTCTAGCAACATTGCTAAATGATTTTCCAGTATTTTTTCACATTCATACCTTTTTTCGATCGAGCAGGTAACAAAGGTCTATGTGGACCACCATTAAACCAATGTAATACCATTTCCACCAACGACAATGGCGATAAGAAACCCTCAGTGCTACTAATTGTGATCATTGCTGTAGTTGTGGTATTACTATTAGTTGCCATCGTTACTTTCGTTTTCCTTCGTCGTCGAGGCCAAAGACAACCACCAGCCTCAGTAGAAGCACCACCACCACCAATACCATCAAACCTCAAAAAGAAAACAGGTTTCAAGGAAGAGCACCAGAGCCCATCAAGCTCACCAGACCACTCGGTAGGTAGCAAGAAGGGAGAAGCTCCAAAGCTGTCCTTTGTGAGGGATGATAGGGAAAAGTTTGATTTGCCAGACCTGTTAAAGGCCTCGGCTGAGATATTAGGAAGCGGTTGCTTCGGGTCCTCCTACAAAGCAGCACTTAACTCTGGGACGATGATGGTGGTTAAGAGGTTTAAGCAGATGAATAATGTCGGAAAAGAAGAGTTTCAAGAGCATATGAGGAGGCTAGGGAGATTGAAGCACACTAACTTACTTCCTCTTGTGGCTTACTATTATAGGAAGGAAGAGAAGCTCTTGATCACTGACTTCATTGAGAAAGGCAGCCTAGCTGTTCATCTTCATGGTATGTTTGCAAATAATCTGGACAGCCACCGCATGCACATGGCGAGGCTATCCATCCTTTAAGTGTATGCACCATTGTCGGATGGGTAGAATCGTTCTGTGCATGCTTGCACAAGTGTCCATAACATTCCTCGTCTTTCTATTTCCATTCTTTCATATAATCTGTGGCATTTCTGTTTGCTGACCTTGCTGCTGCCATCTATTTCCTTTCAGGTCATCAAGCTCTAGGCCAACCAAGCCTTGATTGGCCAAGCAGATTAAAGATTGTTAAAGGAGTAGCCAAGGGTCTTGCATACCTCTACAAAGACCTTCCCAACATAATCGCTGCCCACGGCCACCTCAAATCCTCCAACGTTCTTCTCACTGAATCCAACGAGC
Organism: Dovyalis caffra; assembly: GCA_963924115.1. NCBI lineage: Eukaryota > Viridiplantae > Streptophyta > Magnoliopsida > Malpighiales > Salicaceae > Dovyalis > Dovyalis caffra. Next base: position 2,688,523 of record CAWUPB010001168.1, on the reverse strand, counting down.
CCTTGCTCACCGACTATGGACTAGTTCCTGTTATCAACCAAGAAAATGCTCAAGAACTCATGGTAGCCTATAAGTCCCCTGAATACTTACATCACGGTCGGATTACCAAGAAGACCGATGTATGGAGTCTCGGGATGTTGATACTGGAGATCTTAACAGCAAAGTTGCCGGCAAACTTCGTACCGCAAGGCAAGGGAAGCGAGGAGGAAGATTTAGCAAATTGGGTCAATTCTGTTCCTCGTAAAGAGTGGCCTAATGTGGTGATCGATAAGGACATGACTAATGGGCCAACAAAGCAAAATGCTGATGGTGAAAGTGAGGTGATCAAGCTACTGAAGATCGGTTTGAGCTGTTGCGAAACAGATGTGGAGAAGAGGATAGACTTGAAGGAAGCTGTCGAGAGGATCGAGGAAGTAAAAGAGAGAGATAGTGATGATGATTTTTTCTCCTCCTATGCTAGTGAAGGGGACATGAGATCTTCAATAGGAAAGTCTGATGATTTCACATTCTCTTGAACAACACTAGAATGGTTTAAGTGAAAATTTGGATCTCTAATCTTTAGAGGGGGAGGTGGCCAGAAATAAACTTTTTGGTGTTGAAGGAAGAGCTATGGGATCGCAATGCATGCATGTATAAAGAATAAGAAGAAGAAGAAGAAAAATATTTCTCTTTTAAGTGTAAATGCAGGGTGGAAGTTGGTGTGAAAGGGGGATTGTCAATGCACTTTTGTTTTTATTTTTTATATTTCCTTCTCACTAGCAATGTCTTGAACTTGCATGCTTGCCTCTCTATATACCTACTATGGAAATAAATAAAAATACTGCTTTAATTTCCATATTATATATAAAAGATTGTACTATTTTTTGATAAAATTCCATCAATGAGAAAAGAGTCAGCAAGAAAGTAGCTACATTAATAGTTTAGAATACAAATAAGTAAAACAAATTAAACAATAATCTCGTCAAAAAAAAAAAAAAAAAAAGCAAAACTAGACTACAACAATAAAAAAAGATGAACTATCTGATCAAAGAGCCCAAATGCAAGTTTTTGAAGTATTTATCTATCTTTTGATTTTATTTAAGCTAATCTAAATATCATTTCCAGAATAAATAAAATGATTATCACTATATCTAGCTCAACATGTCACTCTATAAAAAACCAATAAAAGAATGTTTGTTCCAATCAAGAATGGTTTCGTTAAAGATAAAATTATTCCATACTAATCAGATAGACCATAAAAAATCATTCACAGATATAAGAACAATCCATAAATAGTTTCATCAGTAAAAGATTCTATCAATTCCCATGACAATAGCGATTGTACTATTATGTTTGTATGGCTTATCTTTACAACATCCACGGAATAAACAGTGAAAAATTGATGGAAATAATATCTCCAAAAACTAGTTTCTGACTAAACGAGCTAGTGTTGAGTTGCTTTTATCTTTTTCCTTATGGTGCAATGGATATGGCTAGAAAATTTATAGCACAAAATGGATTTACTTGGATCAGAAGTATCTGATTCGTTGGTGTAATTGATGGCTTCTGTAGCAAATTTCTGTGATGTAATCGGTTAGTTTAGTCCAAATAAACTTTTCTTGTAGCCAAGCAGCCCATGGAAAGACAAGATCAGACATGTCTGTTTTTTTATACAGTTTTATAAAGAATCCAAAAACGTTTCACTCAAATAATTGCAACTATATATGATCGTAATGACTGTTTCTGTCGTTATCTAGTAAATAATGACATTATATTATTGTTCTAAAAAAGTATTATTATCTTTTTGGAGATAAATATTTTATAATGAATTTTCTTCGTATTTAAATACCGTATTCTTTAAATTGTTTTTACTTGAGTTCATGTACTCTTTTTTAGTTTGATTGAGATGTTTTATTCTTTGAGATTTTTTATTTCAAACTCTTATAGCGTCATCAATCAATAATCGACATGTGACATATTATAAAATTAGAAATCTCAAACCTTTAATCTTTGAAACTTATTTTATAATGTCACTCGTCGATCATTGATTAGTAGCGTTATAATAGAAGATTTAAAGTAAGAAATCTCGAAAAATAAAGAATTTCAATTAAAAAAAAAATAGAGAGTCTCAATCAAAAAAATTCAAAAAACACGAATCTAAATGTGAAAAAAACTTGTTTTGTAATATGTATCTTAAAATTATAATATATTTTGTCATTGTTTGTGATTACGTATGATGCTAAAATGTTTTAATTGTTTTATTATTATTATTATTATTATTATTTTGAAAAATTCAATCATTATTTTATAATATTAAATTATTAAAGATATTATTGTTATGTTTGACGGGTAAAATTGATAAAAATATTTAAATTATTATAAATTTATTAATAACTATTAATATATTTATAATATCAATTATTGTCCTTCCGGCCTTACAATTGCAACTACTTTTACAATTGCATTCACGGTTAAAAACCATGGAATCTAAACTTGTCCTTCCGGCCTTACAAGTCAGACTGCCGATGACGAGAATATCGATGGCTGCGGCCGCCGATTCCATCTCGATCCCTTGATCGGCAATTAGATTCTAGATGGATTCTGAATATTATAGAAACCCCTGGAATCAAGCTGTTAGCTTTGGAGTACCGCCAGGAAATCCTGTCCCTGCTGCTGAATCGGCTATTAAGCAATTGGAGAATGTTAAGCTAATTCCGGATCAGAACAGTGCGATTTTCCCACAATTATTATTATTGTTTGAAAACCTTTGGATCAAGTTAAGAGCCTGAGAGATTAGTTATCAGGAAAAGAAAATAGCCTAAAAGATTGATTAGTTAAAGACATTCGCATATTCAGTAATTGTAGTAGTCAAAATCATAGTTTCAAATAACGGTATTTTTTTAACAGATTCGGGTCATATATCCATTATGTACCGTTATGGTTTTACAATCGTATTCGTAATTTAAAACTATGATCAAAATAACCAACATATGATACGTTCTTTAACTATCCAAAACATGATGAAACAAAAGAAGCTAATTTTTCATGAATGTATCAATCCGATGTGAATGGTGCGGAAGTCTAATACAAAAGAGACAGTCTTGGTGCGTGAAAAAGGACCATTAAAATAATGACAGGATATTCAGTTTTGACCACATAACTAATTGATCATTACCTATAATTAGTAAAAGAAATGTTCATTTTCAAGTAAAATGGATGGTGGGAGTGATTAATTTTGGAAAGAGCTTTGCTAATGACTTGGCAAAATGTTGAATATCACGAACTGTTTCTTTCTGTTACAAAGTATTTTGCCTTGATCTGTTTATGTTCTGTAATGACAGCCAATTATGGTGGATTGTTTGAAAGGTCAAGTTACAACCTCATTGACTATAAACACTACAACATTGTTGGAGAGACAGGAGACATACATGTATACATGGGTTTGGATGTTTCTTGAACCTTAAAACTTATGGTTCGTGAACCTACGGCTTCTTTCCAATGACCTTGTGTTATATATTTCTTATAGTTTCTTGGTTTGATTCTTTTTCGAGAAACCGAGAGGGGGAGAGGGAAAGGGCCAGAAAATGTTGAATCCAAGGGAGAATGCAGAGAGGAGGAGAGGAAGAGATAGGACAATAGCTGTGGCAATAGATAAGGATAAAAGCAGCCAATCTGCTCTCATATGGGCTGTGGATAATCTTGTCACCAGAGACAACGTTTTGAAACTAGTCCATGTTAGAGAGAGACAACCATCCCCTCCTCCTGCAAATTCAGGTTAACTCTCTTAAGATACTTGCATTGATTTCTCTGCCATTTGTTTCATTTATTACATCTTCATGTACACAAACAATGTTGTCTGAACCATAATCAGATGTCATATAATAGGCTTTTTGATCGTACGAGGCATTCATTATCTCTAGGCCATTGCACCATTGTTCACTTTTGAAATGCTGCAAAAGATGGATTTTTGGTTAAAGGATCATCAGTTTGTTTGCAATTTTTTTTTCAAGTGTTTATGCAATTTCATGTTTTTGTTGCAGTGTCAAATGATGACACACCAGAGGAACAACCGCCCGATAATCAAACGATTGATTTGTTTCTTTCATTTCGATGTTACTGTAGGCGTCGACAAGTGGGTTTTCTGTGCTTCCTTCTCTTTGTATTTTACTTTAAGAACATCTAAATTAAATCTTCTACATTAGGTACAATTCGAATGTGTGTTACTTGAGGATACAGATGTGGGAAAAGCACTCATTGAATATGTTCACCAAGCTGGAGTTGACACTTTGTTGCTTGGAGCAGGATCAAGGAATGGTCTTTCCAGGTAATTGCCAAATAGTACTAATCGATCTATTATGATCAACCTGAAATGAAAATATGTTAGCATAAAAGTTTTTACCTTACAAGTCTATCAATTGTTTGGTTTAGTTCTTTGAAGAAACCTGTGGTATTAGATATTTTTATGCAAAGATAGATTCATGGTTATAAAGCAATTTTATCTTAGCTTTAATATTGTTCTGCACAGACTATTCAAGACTGTAGATATTCCTGGCACTGTATTGAAACGAGCACCCACTTTCTGCACTGTATATGTAGTTTCGAAAGGAAAAGTCAGTGGTTTGCGAAATGCAACTCGTCCAGTCCCAGCTACGTATACCTCTGGAGGGGCACAGCTGCTGCAGCGTAACTCGACTGTTGAATTACCTACTACCATGTAAGCCTAAATACTAGTCCAGACCTTTACATTGATAATATATTCTTGTTTCCTAGAATCTTTTCTGTGGGATAGCTTTTGATACCATAGTTTTAAATCGTGGACGGTAGAAAAAAACGATTGCAATCACCATTATGGATCACGACTTACTAAAATAATAATAAGGACGGGATGCTCCTAAATAATTATATAACAGCTGTTATATAATGTAATAGCCATTGTTTAAAACTATGTTTGATACATATTGATCTTGACAGACAGCATTTAATAAGAAAAAATGAGGTCTCAAAAGGTCAGGATTCAGGATTATTTTTATGATTCTCCTGACTGTATACCACAAAATGCCTTGATTCTTCTCTGCCTAGTTTCAGCCTAGATAAAGCTCTTTACAACATTTATGAACTATAACTAGGGTGGTGGATAACACATTATGGTAACTTAGGGTGGTAGATGATCAAATACCACTTATACCTGTATGCCAATTGCTGTAAAATAAGCTGATAGCTGTTAACATTTTGATGAATCGTTGTAGCTGGTATGATGAGCTCTCGCCGGATCACCCAGATAGCCCGGGTGGAAGTTCTGAAAGGCCGAGCACTGATACTGCGTTCTTTGCTTTTTATGAAAATCTGGGGCGTTCTGAACTAACCGGAAACTTGCGTAAGGACTTGTATATGGACGAAAGAGACTTCGAATCGCATTCAGCGTTCAGATCCCCAGTTGAGCTTAACCCTATTCCTGAATTCGACAATCATGCAGAGCCTTGGTTGGAACAAAACGAGGTTAGTGTGCTGCATAAGTCCTTTTCAATTTCAAAAATAAAGTCAGAATCCAATTTTAATCCAAAATTGTACAAGGACAGAAGTTGGAAAGTAATGTGTACTTAGCCAACAATTTTGCATATATTTTCAAGAGAGTTATACTTCGTTTGGATTAGTTTTAACATCATTTATTCTTTCAGCTGCTCACTCTTAACAAATGTTTATTACGATTCCAGGAAGACCGTGATGAGATTCGAAGGCTAAAGAATGAACTCAAGCAAACAATAGATCTGTATCATGCAGCCTGCAAAGAAGCACTTGCAGCAAAACAAAAGGTTTTAATAAGAACATGTCCTTTTAATGACTTTAATTTTCTGGATTTTGCTTTAAGCATCAGAGTTTCTACCCCACTTAACGCCACCCACAGCTCTAATATATAAGACCTAACCTTCATTGTTTCAACTACAGGCAATGGAGCTTGAACAATGGAAAATGAGAGAGGAGAAAAGAATACAGGAGGTGCATCAAATTGAGGAAACTGCATTGAAGATGGTGGAGTGGGAGAGAGCAAAGAGCAAGGCTGCAAATGAAGCAGCTGAAGCAGCTCAGATGCGTATCGAGATAGAGGTACAGAAGAGAATCAAAGCTGAAAAGAAAGCTCTCAAAGAAGCTGAGGAAAGGAAGAGAGTTTTAGATGCTTTAAGTCAATCCCACATAGTTGTCAAACATCAGAGCTTATACCACATGATAGTTGTTGTGTTTGTGTTTTACTTATACTTCTCTGTATTTAAATGATCCTCTTTCGAGTGATATGCGTGCACTATGGCTTTGAGATGTAATCTGTAACTTAGCTCTCTAATTATTGTAATATGCTTGGATTTCTTCTGGTTCCCTGAACAACGTTATCGAATATCTGTCGATTTTTAAGGCTACTCCACAGATTTTATTGATTCAAGCATAGTTTTCTTTTCCCACATAACATCTTCTGAGACTTGCATGGCAGTGTCGAAGGAGAGAGCTCAGGATAGGCACATTATCAATCTAGCTACAATAGAAACATTTTATGGGGGCTTCGGAGAAGGTAAAGGAAAAGAACTCAGTTCAAAAATTTATAAGCTGAAGCAGAAAAATTCATCGATTAACAATTCAATGTAAGAACTAGTATAGGGGGAGTGGTGTTGAGATCAGAAGAGCTGCGTTTGTTGTTAGAGGAAGAAACTCCATGGCAGCCACAGGCAGTGCAAAGACCAATATCAATATTATCCATATTTTTTTTTAATTTTTTCTTTTCTTGAGTTCTTGATTTGATGCAAAGTTTTCTTTTCTTTTGGCAATCTTTAATGGGAGAAAGAAAGGGTTTGGTTAGGGTTTCTTATTATAGAAGGAGAGAGTTAATTTGGTCTTTCCGTCGATGTTCATTAGCCTCGACAAAAATTAACTCAAAAATATTCTTATTTCTCGGACTAATAAGAAAAAATGAAAAAGTCTCTTTCTCTAAATTTCACCCACTTTCGAGGTTTGAACATTAAAATTCTCTTAAAATTTAAATTACATAGATAGAAATAGATTATAGCAAAATAATAATAATAATAAAATATTGCTTTGCAAGTAATTAAGGTAAGATGCACCTATCATAATCAAAAGAACAACAGTTACCTTAGTCTAAATAAAATCCAACCCAAATCAAGGCTTATCTACCAAAGAGAAATGATAAATTTAAGAAAACACTAAGGTGGTGTTTGATAAAACTGAAAATTAAATACTGAATATATTAAGTATTAAATTTTAAGTATTGAATTTGTTAAGTACTAAATACGTTCTTGACAAGTCTGTTTTACTGAAAATTAAATGTTGAATATAATAAACTTATTTGATAAGTATTATTGTTGAACATATTAAAGCTATATATATAATAATTTTAACCATATAATTGTAATATGATATTTTTTAACACAAATAAAAATATATACATAAATGTTTTTGTATGTACAAATAAAAATTCAAGATATTTATATAGTTGATTTCATGATATTTATCATCCCTCGTTTTGACATTTTCACAATTTGAATTTGAGAATCTCCATTTATATAGTTAGAAATTCTACTACATAGGGATGGATGGATGAAATCAGAACTGGATAGTCACTCCAATAAATACTCATTCAATTGCTTAATTTATATTGAGAAAAAAATAAAAAAAATATATATCTGTTAATATGACTTTTAAGTATGGATACTCATTTTATACTTTTTTTTTTGAAAAAAAAACGTGTAAAGATCTTATTGCACAAATTTATAAAGTAAAAACCAAAAAACTTTTAAATAAAGTACCAACTTGTAAAAAGAATAATTATAAGGGCTAAAATATTTTAAAAAAACACTAAAACAAAATTTTTTGACAAACCATTTTTAGTAAGTACTAAATAGATAGGCTAATATAAATTTAATAGATAATTTCTTAATAGGTAAGAACATGATATTTTTTTCTAATGAATAAGGTAAAGAGTTGAATTAATGAACAGAATATCCGATTTATTATCATCTCTATGCATCGACGATGAGGCTATAGATTTAAAAGATGAGGCAGAACGCATAAAAACCCTAGGCAAAGGTGGTCAAACTAAATTCTGTAACTAACATAAAACTACTCTTTACAATGTGGCATTAGTGGCTAACATTGGGAGGTCACCAGCTCATTTTCATTAACTCCCCTCCTTCCATGGGAGATATAAGACATTCCATTGAACAGAAAAATAGCAAAATCTGCTCGACTGTATCATCAGAAAAGAGAGGAAAGGGTACTTTGAAGGTTAGTTTCTGAAGAAATTTCTTTCTTCTTCATGTTCATCAAGAGGATGATCATATTATATATGTTATGGCCTTAAAGCATATTCAAGGAAACAGTACTAAGGGGCTAATATTGAAGCGTTCGTTGTTTGTTTTGTTCTTAAATTTTTTGAGTTGCAGCTAATTTGATTCTCGTAGAGAAAAAGAGAGACAGAGATGTCTAGAGGGAATGGAGAAAAGAAAGAAGGCAACGTAGTAGTTGCCATAGACAAGGATAAAAGCAGCCAGTTTGCTCTCAAATGGACTGTTGATCATCTTCTAACCAGGGGACAGGCTATTACGCTTCTGCATGTTAAACAAAAAGCATCATCCATCCCCACCCCATGTATGCCTCCTCCTCCCCTTCATGTCAAAATGATAATAATAAATCAGATAATTAGTGCTGGCTTGAGTGATAATAATCATTATCAGTCATTGGTTGTCTGGACGACCTTGCATGCAATGCACGTATTATATATACGAATCGAAACATCATAAGAATCACCATACAGTTCAGATGCAACAATTGTAATTTAAGCTAGCAGTTCGAATATAAAAAAATCTTTTCACTTCTCGTTAGATGTTTCTTTGGTTGCTCGTACGTAAATATCACCACCATACCGATTGTCTCTTTGGTTGCAGGTGGAAACCAAGTCTCCATCAATGACGTCAATGACGATGTTGTAAGAACATATAGCAAACAAATTGATGGCCAAGCCAAAGAGATGTTCCTTCCATTCCGTTGCTTCTGCACAAGAAAGGAGGTAAAGCTGATAATCTTAAATAACAGCCACTATGTTTTATAACAACCATTAAATAACAGTTTCGAAACATTTTATTACTGTTATTTTAATATTATAATAAACCGTGATCGACAATAATGACCACGATCATTTTTTTTAGTTGGCTTTTTTTTCTAGTCGGCTTTTTCAATTTTTTTTAGTTGGCTTTTTTTTCTAGTCGGCTTTTTCATTTCAAATCCGCATTTCATTTGGTTAACGTTTGGTAACATAATTAAATTTTCAAGTGCTACAACTAATTTAGCAATAGAGATTACTGGGGTTTTTTCTTCATCAATCTCACAGTCAATGTTTGATGCAGATAAAATGCAATGAAGTTGTAGTGGAGGAAAGGGAGATAGCCAAAGGAATAATAGACTATGTGACCAAAAATGCAGTTGAGGTTTTGATACTTGGTTCATCATCAAAGGGAGGTCTTGTCAGGTACAGCAAATATCGAGGGCTAGCTCAGAACTCAAACTCTCTTTGGTATCCTAAAGAAATCTTTTATATATAGGAGAAACAGACATTAGATTAAGATAATGGGTTTCATTCCCTGGGCTAAGTTGAGACATAGAGCTAGCAATTGTTGGTTTGGTTTTCAGATTTTTTCAAATCTGAAACAAACCAAGAAATAGATGGATAACTGCCAGAACAATGTTCCATCTGATCCTGTATACAAGGTTCAACCAACTTCAGATTTCCATCTGATATCATACAATGTCATGTCTCAGTTTCAATAATATAAAGTATGGAATAAGAATTTTGATCATACTAATTATGTTTTTCTACCCCCACAGAAAATTCAAGACATCAGATGTTCCAAGTAATGTGTCCAAAGGAGCGCCAGACTTCTGCACTGTATATGTCATCAGCAAAGGAAAGATTGCATCGGTTCGATCTGCTAGTGGTCCGGTGCCTACAAAACCTTCCATTCAAACTCAGATGCCGAGCAGGGCCAGTAACGTGTCTGATACAGTTGAATCCCCTTTCAAGTCTAGGATAGCTCCCAGAGGTCTGCTTCTCTAATAAGCTTTTTGTTCTTTAAGCTACTGTATCTGGCTTTGTCATTGCTCATTAGTGGTGTATTGATATTTTGCAGTACCAGAGAGGTCACCATATACACTGCAAGGCCTCCAAGAAGATATGGAAATCAAGTAAGTTCGACAGATTTTCTCTGAGGTGAATAGGTATAAAATAACGACGACCATCAATAATTCAAATGGATATAGGTTTAATCATACAACTTAGAAGTCTAAATAGATGGAAGTTCATTGGTAGTGAGGTCACGGGTTCAACTCCTAGCATAGTTCTGCTAGGAGCTTGAACTTTGGATGTGTGAGTTTATTAAAAAAAAAAAAATAGATGGAAGTTTCTCTCGTTTCTCTTCCAGTTATGATGGCAGGCAGTTCTATGTTCTCATTGAACTATACTGGTTTCATTGAACTTTACATGATATGATACTTCTCTATTCAATGCTTGGCAAGAAACTTTCAGCTTGACACACATTAAATTTCAGCCATGACACAAACATCGTTTTTTTTTTTTTTTTCCTTCTTTCTTCTGGAGTTGCTTCACTTGTGCCAATAGTCCTGGCACTGCTGCTTTCCAACACCAGCTTTAGAAGCAAGTCAGAGCAAAACCATAATTTCCCACCCAAAAAAAAAAACAAACACTCTGGCAACCATGCTCATGGCTGCCTCATTATCAGTGACTGCCATTATGATGCAAGCACTGACAACAAGGTTGGTAAAGCACCAGTAGATCTTGAAGGAAAGACTATTTAAAGATGATGGCAGCTTCTAATGAGAGAATATGCTTGCTCAAAAAAAATAAAAAATAGAGACTATACTCATATTCAATGACAAGACTAACCTGATAATCACTGAAACAGGTCACCATTCACTAGAAGAGGTGGACTCACCAAATATGAACCCTCCACTCCAGAATCTGACATATCATTTGTAAGCAGTGGAAGGCCAAGCACCGATCTCATGTTTCCCTCTTACTATGATGTTTCAGAACCTGGAATGGCACCTTGGCTTTCAAACAGCTCAGATTATGATTATAGATCCTTGGGGTCATCAAATTCAGGAAACAAATCAATAGATGCAAGTACACAGTATAATTTCTCATCAGCCTCGGAAGAAAGTGGCACTTCATGGCCTTCACAGAACATGGTAAGGACATAAAGTCCAGAGAAGGCATAGTTAACACTTACATAAACACCAACATGCATCGATTTATTCATGATACTGATGGAACGGTTCATGTTTCCTGGCAGTCAAGGGGCAGGCTCTGGTTCACTTGTTTCAGTAGATTCACCTAGAAGTTAACAATTTTCTTTTTGATGCCCATCACCTTTCCTTTATAGTGTTTTTTTTTTCCCATACATTTTCCAAAAAAGTGATGGTTCAATAACAGTTATATGTTTACCCATAGAAACATAGTCATGCATAACAAACAAAAGTTAGGTGAATCACTGGAAAAGGGCAGGTGAATCATTGGAAAAGGGCAGGTTGACAGGTAGACAAACAAAAAACATTAGGGAAAACGTGAGGCATACACTCATTTACGTACAATGATTCACATTAGAGTAGACAGAAAACTAATGAATGCTTCATTCAAAATTTATAGGATGGTGTGGAAGCCGAGATGCGGAGGCTCAGACAAGAGCTCAAGCAAACGATGGACATGTATAGCTCAGCATGCAAGGAAGCACTCACTGCAAAACAGAAGGTGCTGTCAGTTCGAACCTTCTATGAGCAGTCTCTAAAGTTTGTTAGTTCTTTGGTACAAAAGTACATCTTTCAGAATGAAATTCTTACATTGAAAAATATATCAGGGGTGTGCTCCGATTCGATTATTCAAGCTCTGTTTTCATTCTTTTCGAACTTGAAGCTCATTATGTGTTACTCAAAATAAACAAATAGCTCAGGATATCCAAAATCTAAGACCAAAAGCACCAATGAACACACTAATGACATGCCTAAATACATATAAATAGAAAATCAAACCTCGAGTTGAGCTGCAATTTGATTGAATTCTGATGAAATTTCATTACAGGCCAGAGAACTTCATCGTTGGAAATTGCAAGAACAACAAAGATTAGAACAATCGCAATTAGCAGAGGAAGCTGCATTGCAACTTGTAGCAAAGGAGAAAGCTAAGTGTAAAGTAGCCATTGAGGCAGCTGAAGCAGCTCGAAGGATTGCCGAATTGGAATTACAAAAAAGACTAAATGCAGAAATGATGGCTCAAAAGGAATCTGAGGAGAAGACGAAGGCAATACAATCCATTGCAAAAAGTGATTTTCGGTATCGAAAATACACGATCGAGGAGATTGAAGCAGCAACAGATGAGTTTTCAGACTCGCTCAAGATTGGAGAAGGAGGTTATGGGCCAGTTTACAAGTGCTATCTGGATCATACACCAGTGGCCGTTAAAGTTTTACGTCCAGATGCAGCTCATGGAAGGTCACAGTTTCAGCAAGAGGTTTGGAACTCTGTCCATCAACCAAGCATAAATGAGTAAATACATGGAAAACAACATATATCCACCTTAACTTTCTGACAATTAAACTAATGAAACTGAATTCAAAATGATCACTAATATCCTAGCAAAAGTGACGAAAAAGTCATTCAATATGCAGATTTGAAATGGGGAACTAGTAACATCTCACACTTTCTTCAGAAACTACAAAGGAGTCACTAAACCTAGTGATTTTTCAAATGCCAAAGAGCCAACTGAAACTTGAATAGATTTATATAGCCACTAGTGCTCCTGCAACAATAAGCCTTAATATTTTGAGCTAATCACTGCCTTCCCCCAGCTTGTAAAAGTTGATCTACAAGAGTTGAATTTAAGTTTTTCAAACACAAGCTTTTTTTTTTTCCAAAGAAAACTAAAAAATCCAGCAAAATGGCACAGCCTTTTTTCTGTCTTATCTTTTCTTTCTTTCCTTCTTTTATTAATTCTATTGAACCATCTGTTCTTACATGTATTCTGACAACTCTTGAACAGGTTGAAGTATTATCCTGCATAAGGCATCCAAATATGGTCCTCCTCCTTGGAGCCTGCCCAGAGTATGGTTGCTTAGTCTATGAGTATATGGCTAATGGAAGTTTGGAAGACTGCCTGTTCCGGAGAGGAAATAGTCCACCTCTTTCTTGGCAACTAAGATTCCGAATTGCTGCAGAAATTGCCACGGGCCTTCGTTTCCTCCATCAAACCAAGCCAGAACCACTTGTGCACCGTGATCTAAAACCAGGCAACATTTTGCTTGACCGTAACTATGTCAGTAAGATTAGTGACGTTGGTTTGGCCAGGCTTGTCCCTCCATCAGTAGCCGACACAGTTACTCAATATCGCATGACATCAACAGCTGGAACATTCTGTTATATTGACCCAGAGTATCAGCAGACTGGAATGCTAGGGATAAAATCCGATATTTACTCATTTGGTATCCTGCTTCTACAAATTATAACAGCCAAGCCACCTATGGGTTTAACTCATCATGTTGAGAGGGCCATTGAGAAAGGAACTTTTGAAGAGATGCTTGACCCAGCCGTTCCAGACTGGCCCATTGAGGAAGCTATGAGTTTCGCCAAGTTAGCTCTTCAATGTGCAGAACTCAGGCGAAAAGATAGACCAGATCTTGGACGAGTCATACTACCAGAGCTAAACAGATTGAGAGAACTTGCTGAAAAAAACATGCATAGCATCATGCTTGGGGGCAGCACAGGAAGCTCGCCTTATCAGAGCCAATGTTCCTCAGTTCAAGTGAGTTTTACATGCTCCAAATTTTTTTTTTTTTAACTCAGAAGACAAAAAAACTGCTTGTGCAAACTTCAATCTTTCTAAGGATAGCATTTACTAATTTCATAGCATCTCAGATCTTACAGGTTGCAACCTCCGCAAGCTTTATAATTCATTTATTTCTGATCTGTTGTCAGGATGTGATGAGTCACAGCGAGATACAATCTGGATATGACAGCTCAAGAAGCCACACAAGCACACCATCTTCTGGAGGGAGAACATAAAGCACGATTGAGAAACACTTAATTGTAGCAAAGATAGATAAATTTGGCATTCGACATTGCCTGAAGCTTGTTTTACGTTCTTTTGTAGCTCTTGGAACACCAAACTTGTTTTAAAGCTGATATTGGTTTCCAGTTAAGATATTATTTGACCCAATACAGCCAAATCCAACAGCATTTATTCAGAATTCTATAGTATTTCAATGACCAGTTATATCTCAACCATGTCCAGTTTCGCCTTAATATTCCGAAGGGGCACCCATCACTAGATCGGCAAGATTTGACAAACATTCTGGGATTTAATATGAGAGAGGACACCTTATGGACAATTAAACCAATCATCAGACATGGCATTGCTATTAAGCAGAATAGACATCTAAGGAGCAAACCACCACCTTTTCCACCAAAAAGACAAATTAATAGCTCCAGGTTACATATTGAGTCCAAACTCTAAGAACCTAAAAGAATTCTATATGAGCATACTTCAGTTTTCAGTCAAACCAATCAGGATTCTACACAGTAACATAAAGCCAAAAGTCAGTAGTTCCAAAAGATATGTTTACTTCTATGCTGTTTCCTGAGATATATTCCAATGAGCTCTCTGTAAGTCCACTTCCTTTGCCTCTTAAACTCCATAAATGCCTCTGAGCTTGAATGGAAATCCCCTTTCCCGAAAACATCAAACACAAAGGGATCTGTTGATAACACTGGAGAGTTATCCAACTGCATCTTCCTGAAAGCAAATTCCAAGTTTCTAACCAATCTTCTATCCAAGTATGCATCAACAACACAACCATAAGTCACAAGATCAGGAGCAATCTTATCATGTCTCATATGTTCAAGGCTAAGATGGAGATCCCACAACAAAGACATTTTTGAAAAAGCCAGAGCTCTTACATTAAATGTAGTAAGATCAGGACGAAAACCAGCTTCCAACATCTTCAGAAATTCCCTCTGCAAAGTCTTCATCTTAAAGTTAGCAGCATAAGATAGAAGAAGAAGGTTCCATAAAAGATTTCCCACATTGTTCCTACCAAGGCCCACGCCCCTTAGGAACTCACCTAGCCTGTAAAATTTTCTTTCCTTTATATATGCAAATGACATGGCTCTGATTCCTTCTTTCTCTATGAGGAGTCTAGACCTTTTAAGGCGGTCATAAGCAGCTTCCATCTCTGCTAAAGAACCATGACGACTATAATACATAACAAATGCATTCCCAGTGGCAGAGTCTACCAGGAAACCCCTCGAGACCATCTTCTTCAACGTATGCTCCATCAACTCAAGTTGACCACCCTTTCCAAAGCAAGAGATAGCTAGTGAGTAAACCTGAGGTAAAAAGTCAAAAGTTCTTGAAGAACTCAACTGATCAAGCATTTTGATTACTTCGTCAAAAAGTCCACTCCTTGCATAAATGTCAATTAATTCTGAAACAACCCGAACACTAGGCACAAAAGAACTATACAACATCTCCTCCCATATTGCCTGTGCTTGAGGTAAAAGGCCACTATCAGCATAACAAAGCATCATAGATGAAAGGGTAGAGTTGTCTGGTAAAAATCCTTCACTTTTCAACTCTAGGAAAAGCTCCTCAACTAGATGAGCCCTTCTTTTCTTACACAATGACTGTATTAACGATGCACAATCCACATAAGTTCCCTTTCCACAAACACCCTGATCCCTCTTCCATTCCCATATCATCTGTACAAAGCAATAAGCAAACTTCAATAAAAATATGCTCAAAAATTTAAATTTCCTCCACAAGCCTTCAAACTAAAGCTATTTAACAAAAAGTTCTGACCTTTTCAAGAAACTCAAAGCATAAATTCTAGCATCGATTACCATAAACTAACATCAAAACTGTGACTCACACAGAATTATCAAAATCCCACTAATATTAAAAGCAAAACTGGGGTTCTTTTTTTTTTTTTTTTTTTAAGTTCTCATTCAAATAAAGTTCCTGCCTTCTAAGGGGATTGGAAGAATAAAGAGAGAGAAAAAAATGATAAAGAGTTAAATCTAATGTGATCAAACAAGAATCAAACCCATATGAAATTTCCATAGAAAGATTTGTGAGAAAAATAATACCTTCTGAGCTAAAGCTCGCTTTTTTGGGTCTCTTTTGATAGAAAAAACAGCAAAACGCTTAGGTTTAAGAGACCCAAGAAGTTGAGCATGACATGCTGTTGCTGCTATTACTGTTTTTGTTTCCATTTCGTACCCTTCTTTGAATAATCTCCAAAATACAGAGACACAGAATACCGTTTGTTTCTGATAGACAGGTTTTGGTCCTGGTTTTTGCAATTTTCCTTGTCATCTTTGCTTTACTTTTTCAGTGAATTACTTTTAGTCCCTTTTTTTATAAAATTATAATTTAGTCCTTATGTAAAAAGTGCTAACTTGATTCCTTAACTTTTGCGATTGTTGTCTTTTGAAACGTCAATTCGTAGTAGGTTCTTTTCTGATGAATTGAAAAATGGGACGCTTTGGATTAAGGATAAAAAACAAAACATGTCTTAAAAGACAATGCTCAAATAAGTCAAGGACTAAGTTATAGGTTTTCAAACATAAAGGATTAAACTATAATATGTCATAACCTTTTATTAAATTATCAAACTTAAATTACACTCTCTTTCAACATATCATGAAAAAATGATTGCATTTCATCAACAATTAGTAGAAATATTAAAATGGATTACATATAGTTACAAATACGAAAAAATACCATTATTTTCTACTGGTATTATATTTTTGTTTTAGTAATATTTTTTTACTGATTCCTCAAAAGAAAAAAAAATAATTATAAGCTAAAAAGAGACATTTTTCTTGAGAATAAAATGAAATTAAATACCCTTCAACAATAACATTTTTATTCAATAGAAAAGGCAGTCCTCATGCTCCTGATTCAATAGAATTTAAGCTCAGATCAAACTGCAGAAATCTCTCGCTATGAAGTTACTCTGCAACAGCAACTATGATCATCAATGCAAGCACCATTGATGCTTGCTCCATATTTGTCTACGCACTCTTGAACACATGCCACCTTCGAGCAATTCTCAATTTCAATTGCAGGGTAAGCACAATTCTGTGCTTCTCCTCCCTTTGATCCTAATATTAATTATCCAAGGCAAATAGGTAAGAGTCAATACAATAAAAAAAAATATATGATACGAATTGCAAGGAGCAAGAAGACAAAAGGGTAGAAGAAAATTACCAAACGAGAAGACGACCATGGCAAGCATGAAGAAAATGGTGAAGAAAGATAGGTTCTTCATCTCTAATAAGCAAGAATATTGTCTAGTTTTATGAGTTTTGGTGTTGAGTGGTATCAATATTTATAGCCAAAGATTTGAAAATTGTTTTAGTGCATCCATCCCTCGTAATTAACAATATTAATGTGAATTAGTTAATTAAAGAATAATGATAATTGTTTTATAGAATTCACTTATCGAAAAAAATATTAAATATTAGATAAATATCTTATGCATTAAATAAACAGATTTCGTTAAGATTTTCTTAACTGAAAAAGAAATCTAGCTAGTTGTATTAATAGTAAATATAATTGTACATAATTATTAAAGAGATTTCATCAATCGAAGTTAAGATTTTTTTAATTAAATAATAACGTTAATTATACATGATTATTTTATAAAATTCACTTATCAAAAAATATTAAATATTAAATAGATATCATATGCATTAAATACATAGATTTCGTTAATCTGAATTAAGATTCGATTTCCTCCATTGTTTTATTTTCTTTAATTGTTGGAGGGATGGTTTCATCCATATGGAAAAAACCAACCCATTGTTTTATAATAAACATTTTTTGAATTTTTTGTGCGTGAAAAAAAATAAAAGAAAAGAAGTTACACGTGTTTGGCGTAGTAAATTTGGACAAATGTGTCATCTTTTGTGCTTAGTGAAAAATGAGTTTTTTTTTTTTTCAAAGCAGGATATTTTTAAAATCCTTTTTTCAAAAATCAGGATTTTTTTTTAAATCATATTTGCCATATAACACTATGCTTTCCATGTCATTTTTTATTTAATACAATTTTCATAAAATAAATTCATTGGCTAATTAAAATAAAAGGCAGGTTTGAAATTGATAATCTCTCACTTGGGGAAACAAAGATCAAGACAAAAAACAAGAAGCCCTTGATAGGTAAATTTTTTAAAGAAAATTAAGAATTTTGTTTTAATTAAGTATAAAACTTATACGGCAAAAAAGTATGCATTAGTTTGGTAAAAAAAAGTTTTAAAATACTTTATTTTAGAAAAAAAAAGATTTTAAAATACCTTATTTTAAAAAATACTAGTGAACAATAATATAAATGCATGCATTTGTGCATAAATAAATTATCCAAAATATACATACATTCATTTGTTAGGAGTGGCACTCAAGTGAATGCCTTGGAGACAAATTCAAGAAAATAAAAAAGGATTATTAAATAAGAAATTGAAATCAAATTCAGGGAGCCATCAATGTTAATTTTAATAGGCTCAAAGTAACGAGAGAAGGGATCTCTATGAGTAAATTATAAATTAGTCCTTCTATTTTAAAAAAAAATTAAAAAGTTTATTTTGGTTCAAAATTTTATTATTTAGTCAATTGATCGTTGTTGATCGTGCTTAATTTACCATTATTTTATTCTAAAAATATTTTTTCTCATAAACCTTTCCATCATATCTATTTTATTCTAATAAAAAAATAAATTAATTAAAAAAGAATATAAACTGAACAAAAATAATTAAATAATTAATTTTTTAAAATATAAATCTTTCCATGATATTTTTTCTCTTAACGTTGTGTTTGGTGAATGGGCGATAAGTGCAGAAATCACCCTTTGGAGAGGATAATTATTACTAATTAATTAAGGGGAGTGATAATTATTAATTAGTAATAATTATCCCCCGAACTAGTGTTTTGCTATAGATTTGTTTTTTTGTTTTCATTTTTTGAGTAAAAATATATACAATCCAAAGATTTTTTGATTTTTTTTTTTTTTTGGGATAGCTTATGACCATTGGCTTATCCTGCTAAATTAAAAACCTAAATCGGCTTTCATCTCAAATCAACTATTTAGGTTAGATTGAGTTTGACAATTATGTTTTATCGTTCAAAATTAAGAGTTAGTAGTTTGATTTATCATTCTATAAAAATGTAAATTTCCAATTTGTTCTTATACCTTTAATTGAGTTAATTTATTGACGTGGTTTGCAAAAAACTAAGTTTTTTTTTTAAATATCTCTACAAATTAGTTAAATATAAGGTTTTTATATGCAAATTGTGTGACTAACTCTAATAGTTTAATATGAAAATCTTGCAAGAATGATATATTGGACATTTAATATATATTTAAGAACAAAATTAATTTAATTAGAAATATAAAATTGATTAGAGAATTATATTATTATATATAAATAAATTGAGTTATTGACCCCTAAATTAATCATAATATTCAAATTAGATTTCGTTCAGTCTAGAACACCAAAAATGTAGAGTGAAGTTTATTATTATGTATAATCCGTTAAAAGTTTGAATTCCATAACAATGTGTTTTTTTTTCCAATTTATCGAAGGCTTATGGTTTTTTAGGCTACATAATAAAATATAATTTTTGTTATTAATTAAACATTAAAACAATTTAAAATTATTAAAACTCAAATCTTATTTTATTAAAACAATTAATCGGCACACCACCGTTAGGTGAAAATGTCTTTAAAAAAATTTGATTGAAGTAAGGTTTGTTTGAACTTTGAAGGGCTCATTTATCGCAGGGGCGTTGAAGGTATAATTGACTATAGTTCTGTCACTTTCTCTTTTAAAATCCGAATGAAATTCTGTCTTCATTGGACTACAAGGCTTGGACTTAGACTCTGTTTTTGAAATCTTTTGGGTACAATTATTATGGGTTTAAAAAATCTAACCACTTTTGAACTCTAAGTGGTTTAAAATTGAATTCCTGAAATTTTTTATAAATCATTTGAAACTGAGTTTTTAAACTTTTTTATTAATGTGAAGATTTCTGAATTTTTTTTAAAAAAAAATAGCTTATTTTTTAATTTTTTGTCATTTATTTCAAAAAATAATGATCGCAAAAATAATTTCACAATGAAAATCATTCCGAGGTTTTTAAAAAATTTGAGATCATTTCAGAGTTATTTTCTATTTTTCTTTATTTTTTTATTATTAATGTTCAAAAAATAAATATATATATATATAGTTTTTTATTTTGAAAATTTTTAGAATTTGTCTACGAAATAGATTGAATATTTTCTAGCCTATTTGCAAAATTTCAAGTCAAAATACCAAACACTAAAATTTTTTTAGAAGAGAAGATGATAGATGAAAATAATTAGAGGTACTCTTTCAATATTTTTTTTATTAGAGTCTACTAATCTTTTTTTGTAATTGAGTTCATCTATCCTATATTTTGTGTGGATTGGATTCCTACACTTACACCTCATTAGTTCGTATGCTTATGTGACATCTTTTTGTGAACTTAAAAATAATAACCTTAACGATCCTAATTAATTACAATAACTTAATTTTTTCACATGCTTGGTTTTTTTTTTTTTTTACATAATTTTATATATGGAAGAGATACTCTAACAATAAACGTGCCATGTAGGATACAAACTAGAGACGCAATGACAAGGGGACCTTTTCATAACAGATAAAGAGTATAAATCAACATGAAAATTAAGATGCTACAATAAATAAATAAAATAAAAATAGAAGAGTACATGGACCAAATTGAATAAAACCCCTTTCTAAATTTTATAAAATTGCAAGAAATAGGATCTCTTTTTTACAAAACAAGATAAGTTGTTCCATCAATCCAAAGACTGATGTGCCCTCATGGAATTAGTCTAAAACTAAAATTTTAGATGCTGAGCCAAAAAAAATAAAATTGAAGAGCTACGTGCTTGAAGGCTTGAGTATCCAATTGTCTAGTTTCAAGAAACAGATTAATAATCCCTCTTGTTTTAATTAATTTTTTAACAATGAGGGATTAGTTAATTCATTTCTCAAATTAGAGGGACTAATTTATAATTTACTCCACATAAATATAACATATAGCTGTAATTTTTTCTTTTTTTATTCAAACAGGCAAATGCTATACAAAGTGCACCTCCCATCATTCAATTTTTAATTGATTCACAGCAACAATCATGAATATTTAGGCATGTTCCACTTGTACTCTTCCCATGCTCCCTATGGCAGCCATCATCACACAAGAACTTTGAGCACTTGGAGATTTCAATAATTGGATAGCTGCATGATTGTGTCTCGAAAAACATATCTGTTAACCAAAATTAAAAAAGAGGAATGCTATTAATTTTGATTATTTTGCTTTGCATGCATTGTGATTTTAGTAGAGTTGAACAAAAAATAAATCTTAAGAAAGAATTTCTCAATCACATATATCATAAACTAATCCAAGAACAAGCTAAAATATTTTGCAAAAAAATAAAGATACCATAAAAAAAAAAAAAAAACAAGAGAAAACGACTTTTTTTTTTTTTTTTTATCATTTTGCTTTGCATGCATTGTGATTTTAGTAGATTTGAACTAGAAATAAATCTTAAAAAGAATTTCTCAATCACATATATTGTAGGATAGATAAACTATCTAATCAAATCAAGAACGAGCTAAAATATTTCGCAAAAAAAATTAAGATACCATACCAAAAAAGAAAAAAAAGCAAGAGAAAACAGCACCTTTTTTTTTTTTTTTATCATTTTACCTTGCATGCATTGTGATTTTAGTAGATTTGAACTAAAAATAAATCTTAGAAAAGAAATTCTCAATCACATATATCATAGGATAAACTAAATAAACAAAATATAGTACTAAAATATTTTGTAAAAAAAAAATTAAGGATACCATGAAAAAAGCAACAAAAAAGAAAAAAGAAAAAGAAAGAGAACAACACTTTAAAAAAAAAAAAAATCGTTTTCCTTTGCATGCATGCATTATGGTTTTAGTATATTTGAAATAAATAAAAAAAGAATTTCTCAATCACATATATCATAGGATAAACTACAGAATCAAAATCAAAGATTATAGTGCTAAAATATTTTGCAAAAAAAAACAAGGATACCATTAAAAACAAAAAATAGCCAAGTAAAGGAGAGAAGGTAGTGAACTTACCACATGAGAAAATAAGGAAAAACAGTGCACAAAAAATGAAAGAGCATTTCATGTTAAGAGTGCAGCACTAGGAATCTCATACTTGGGTATTTATAAGTGAAAAATTGAATAAATGTATTTATTGTTCATTAATTAGTATCATGGCTTTCTTGTTCTTTGTAATTTATTAATGAGATGGTCAATAAATGGTGGATTCCTTTCTTTCGGTTACAAAAATAGGTGACGTTTGAATGATGGATTTTTTTTTCTGAGACTCAGAATATATATATATATATATATATAGTTTTTTTTTAGATTAACTATCTTTTTGTAATTTCTAATTTTCTTATTATCCATTAAATTATCTTCTTCATTTTTTTGGGAAAAAGAAACATGCAATTCTTGATTTTGAAAGAATACCAATGAATTTTTGAGTTGGTTGCGTTTTCCTTTCACGCTTAAATCTGAAAGATCCCACTGCTCCTACGTCGAAAATGATGTTTTTTTTTTCACTGAGACTCGGACTGTATATATATTGTTTTTTTTTTTTTTGATTAATTATATATTTGTCAAGATTCACACTTATAACTTAAGAAAATTGATTTGAGCAAAATGCATTCTAGTAGTTTAAATAAGTTATCTAGATATCGAATCTTTATAAACACAGAAATTTTTTCAGATAGTTGTGTATGTCTTATACATCCCATCGAACAACAACGGATCAAACTAAATTTTTGAGTTTGAGATATTTTAGAGATACAAAAAGATTCATACTTATAATTTCTAATTTTTGTATTATCTATTAAAGTTTATTTTTTATTTTTTTGCGAAAAAGAAACATGCAATTCTTGCTTTTGTAAGAATACCAATGAAATTTTGAATTGGTATAATTCATAAAATCATTTAGTCTCATATAAATCATAATTTTCCCACTACAAGAGAAAGGAAAATGAACACCCATTGGTATGCTTTGGGCAATGTTGGAAGCTGATGATTTGTACATAAAATAAATTTGATGTTTTTTTTCGATGTATAAAATAAGAGGAAGGTAGGTTTTTATTTTGATTTTTTATTTCAAGAAATAGAAAAAGAAAAAATTATAGAAAGATTGATGAGAAAATTAAAAATTTTATGAAATAAAAATAATATTAAATTAAGCATGTTCAACATTGATTAAATGATTAAATAATAATTTTTGAAATGAGATGGACTAATTAATTTATTTTTTAAAACAAGAGGGATTAATTTATAATTTATTCTATATATAAAAAAAAGGCTTTAGAAGTTTAGAATATTTTTTGTAGATGGTGCAACCGGATGCCCGAATGATAAATTTAGGAGAACTTCAAAACAGTCCCCTAACCATATATATCTTTCGATACAGTCTTCATTTGTTCTTCTCTTTTCCTTATTTCAATTGAATCTTTAAAATATTTAAAATTTATCAATTCTGTTTTCCTTCAAAACTATTCACAAATCTTTAGCTTTTAATTTCCTTTAAAAAAAATATAAAAACAGATTTAAAAGAATTTATTGACGAATATGAATATGATTTGATTGAGAACTTTTGAAATTTTTTTAAATCTAATTAAAATAAATTTTGTCTGAGAATCACTCAGAAATATAATTTTAAATAATAATTATTGTGTTATATAATGATTGTTATGTGATAATTTTAAAATATTCTATCATTATTATTTTAATATTATAATAAATTATGATTCACGACAACGATTGAGGTTAATTTTTCAACTTACGCCATATAAAACTGTACCGAAGACTATCAATATAGTCGGGAATTTTCTTGAAATTTTCTTGAAGTTTGTCGAGAATTTCACAAACAAAGTAGTGGATGCCCACGATGAAGTGAGAACTTTCTTTCAAGTCTCCATGTAGTTCATTGTTAGCTTGTCCAAGTGCATGTGGCATGTTCTTGGAATTTGAAACCGAAGAAAGCATCGAGAGAGATTTCTATATCTTTCCAATCACGCACTAGAAATTAAGCAACTTTCTTAATGATTGGCTAGCAAAAAGGTGAGTGCTTTTTCTCCATTTGCTCCTCAAAAGTCCCACAAAGAGGATGCTGTGACCACTTTTCTTGTCAAGGGTCACATCACAAATAAAATAGTTCATACGGCATACTATTGATGTTACATGGCCACATACTAAATTAATTAATCATTAATATTAGGCAATGTTGATTACTAAGAAAATCTATGTGGGTTTAACAAGTTTTAATTTCTTTGTTTATTTTTGTGTATACAAACAAACTAAGGTATAAAACAATGCACGTTAGCCGGGCCATGATTATTCTGTCATTGAAATAATAGAGGCATAGATATTTTCGTATTCATAGATAATTAATTATAATTTTTTTTTATGAATTGATTTAGCCTAAAAGACAGTTCAATAATTGAAATAAAAACTAAATGAGTTTTGATATTAATTTAGTTTTAAAAATGATGAATTTAATTTTGATCAATGTAAAAATTGATTTTAAAATATTTTATTGTTTGTAAACGTTAGCAAAAAAATATTAATTTCATCGTATATACGTTGGAGTTGATGTTTAGAATATCTATTTAAATAATTTTAAGAAATTGATTTGATGCTAAAAAAACATTTACTCTTGTTTTTTAACTTTTTAAATCCAAAATTTGAAATTAATAGTCAGAAGAATTTATTAATTCTTTTTTAAATACAATTAATGTTACAGGGGCACCTGCTAAATTAATTAATCATTGATACTTGGCCGTATTGATTACTAGGGAAATCTATGTGGGTTAAACAACTTTTAATTGCTTTGTTTATTTTTGTGTATACAAACAAACTAAGGTATAAAATAATGCACGTTATTTTTTAGAGATATCAAATTTAAGCTAATTTAGTTTAAGAAATAATTTAATGATTAATCATAAGTTAAGCACGTTATGATGTTGACTTAGTTCACAAAATAATAAAATTAATTTCGATTAATAAAACTAAAAAATACCTCATTATTTGTAAAATATAAAAAAAGAAAAAAAAAGAGTTAATTTCATCGTATCTACGTCGAGTTGGTATTTAAAGTATCTATATGAATAATTTTAAGAATTGGGTTTGTGTTAAAAAAAATAGTTATTTTCTTTTTGAATTTTTTAAATTTAAATTTTAAATTCAATATTTATAAAAATTTATTAAAGTCTACTGCATACACTAATTACACATTAAAATAGCAATATCTTGATGAAAAAATATATATTTTTACCATCAAAGGAAAAAAACATCCATATCTCTTAAAAAACAAATCATGTAACGAATTTGGAGGACACAAAATCATTAACAAAGAGCAAACTCTACTGTCCATTACTTACTACAATAGGATCCAGCTGCCAACACTAAAAAGGGGATTTTACTTACCTAATTTTCTTATAGGTAAAGAAATAAAAATCTGTATCCAAAAAATAAATCCCACCAAAAAGGGATTATTATTAAATTTATTTTTTTAAAAATGCATGTATGACTTTTTCTATACTCCATCAAAAATTTAGTTTGTTAAATTTCTGATTTCATAAAAAAATTGAACAATAATTCAACAGGTTAAAGCTTGATCTGAACTAAAATGAAAACGAAATTAATATAGATATATGGAGTATTTTAATGTATTCTTTCAATACTATAAATGCATAAATGGTTAGTAGTTCCACATGGTTTTTTAGTTTATGAAGAAGCACTAAATTTTGAAGAGTTGATATCAATTTATACCTAATTGCTCCACATATAATTCCTTTAAATATTTTTTCTTAATGAATCAGAGCCGATTCGAATTGGACCTTAGACTATACAATAGAAGATAACTCTTGTCTATGATAAAATAATTAAATAAACCGAAGTTATTAATACTCGAACCTATTTTATTGAAAAAAGCTATTAAATAAACAATTGTTAGATTATGCCTACTTATACATGTTTTTTATTTTTTTAGTTTTAATATCCACACATATTTAGAAGCTGATTTATTTTCTATATTATTATTCAAATTTCCATCTTTTTAAAAGTTGCAAGAAATATTTTTTTATTAATTTGTTAGTTCGATATAAATGTCTAATTTAAAACCCAATTAAAAAAAAAAACTTAATTTCGGTATAAGAAAATTAATCTAACAATAACCTCATTCGTAAAAAAAGAAAAAAAAGAAAAAAACGTTTGTTTATTTTTTATTCAGGATTGTGGGGCCATGTAACTTATGTTTAGGATTGAAAGCATAATTTTCTTCTCGTAATTGCTTGATATAAACACCACAGCCAGCAAGAAATACAATGCATTGACCTGAAATTTTTCTTTCTCTTTCGTTGCTAGAATGGCAGTGGAATTTATCTCCATTATTAATAGTTTTGTCTAACATATGGTTGAGGAAAAATTTAATCTCGATACAAATGAATATGATCTGAGAATGATATGAAAATATCATCAATATTAAATATTTTTTAAAAAATTTAAATCCAATGTGGCTTCTCTATTTCATCTTTGTTTAATTATGGTTTATTTGTCACCATCATATATATCACTATTATTGTTGAAAAAATGCTAAAGGTTAAAATCAATTAAAAATAAAAAAAAGAAGAAAAAAACAAATAAATAATGGCAGAATTTCAAAAGATAGCGAAGTGTATAGAATTATTGATAAGATGTCCTGTCAAGGTATATTGACTGACTCATGAAATTACTAACAAATAACATCATTTATGGAGTTTTGTGGATTAGGTAAGACAAGGTCAATGGAAGTCCATTTTGCTCATCAATTCACACTGAAAATTAACAAATATAAAATGCACATAAATTTTTCTCTGAAAATTAACCAACTATAAGCTATTTTGATGAATTTTTTTAGTTAATTAACCAATGCACTTTGTCGATGATATGCATTTATGGAAAAGAAAAATTGAATACTTCAATTTTTGAAACTTTAACTTTAATAAAACATGAAAAAAGAAAAGAAGTTTCTTCTTGAAAAATGAAGAAAAGGGTTTTTTTTTTTTTTTTTTCAGAAAGTTTCGTCCAAATGGCAAGGATTATACTAAAATTTAGATCTCAAAATAGAAGTGTTGTATCTATATCCGATTAACCATATTTACAAAGATATTAAATTCTAACTCTAATGTAAATGCGATAAGAATCTAGACCCGATTAGCCATATTTACAGAGATATTAAATTTTAACTCCAATATAAATGCGATAAGAATCCATCTAAATACATATGAATGTAAAACGTTTGTATTTACTTGTTTGGTGTGTAGTTAACCTATTTATACACTAGTATTTTGCACCTATATTTTTATATAATAAAGAAATATTGATGCTTAATTAAGTGAAACAGAAAGGAAAAGGATGGATGAAGAAACAATTACAATAATAATGAAATAAATTAAGGGGCAAATTAGAAGAAAAAAAATAAAGGGATTAGGAGGACAAAAAAGTAATAATAGTGAGTCTCGAAATGTATATGGATGTAAGAAGTGTATATTTAGCGCGCCTACATACTAATATTTTGCACTGGTATTTTAATAGATAAATAAAAAATATTGATAATTAATTAAGTAAAATAGAAAGGAAAAAGATGAATGAAGAAATAATTACAGTAATAATGAAAAATATTAAGGGTCAAATTAGAGAAAAAAGAGATTAGGAGGACCAAAAAGCAATAATCAGTGACTAATAATTTGTTGTCTCAGTACAGACAAAAAATAATAATGACTAATTATAATTTAATTAAATAATTATTACCATAAATTGTTTATATTCCCCTCTGCACTGAAAACCACAGGCGTTAAAGCCTCTCTCTATAGAAGGGAAGTAGAGAGCTCTGTCTCTCTCTCTCTAGAAAATCTGCTCCATAAATATAGCTTCAAAGAATCTCTCTGTCTTGCGCTTCACTTCTCTAAATTTAGCTGTTGTTTCTCTCTCTATAATCTCTTAGTTGTTGTAATTAATAACTATCCATTTAAGTGTTTCTTCCATGTCAGATACACTTGTAAACACTTCAAAACCCTCTCTTTCTCTTTATAACAGCAAACCCTTGTCTTGAATTTTCAAGAATTCAAGATTTGAGAGTTGCCCATGTCTCAGTTTGGTCTGAAAATGGAGAAAAAGAGACCAAGAGTGAGTCTGTCTTTGTTTTCAAGCTTAACCGAAACGTTTTCAATGGCCAACAAATCACCAAGGAATTTTGAGAATGGTGATGCTGTTGGGTTAGGTATAGTTGCTGCTATGGATGAGTCAGATAAATTTTCTGACTTGGATTTGTCACTAAGATCCAATCCGGTCCCAATTGTTTCTTTGAAGAAACCTGCTTCTCATTTCAAAGAAGGAGGTATGGGGGTATTCAATTTTGATAACGATGGTGATGGTGGCGATGTTGTTGTTGATGAGAATGATGAGAGTTATACTTGTGTGATTTCTCATGAGGGGAATAATGTGAATAGGGAGACTGTTTATTATGGTGATAAGGTTTGTAAGTTTTGTATTGATTCTGGGGGTGGATTTCATGTTGGTTCTGGACTGGTTTATGCTGCTCCACCACCGGTGAGGCCTCCCATGGATGTTGCTGCTGCTGCAAGGAGGGAGTTTTGGAGCAAGGATTTCCTGAGTTTTTGCTGTCTCTGCAACAAGCAGCTTCAGGGGCGGGACATTTTCATGTACAGGTACATAAATGATTTCTTTCCTGGTTTTATTTTAGTGTTTAATTACTTGTTTGGAATTGCATGTGACGATTGAATTGTGTAAATTCTGATTGATTGGTGATGTTTCTTGTGTATGGATTGTTGCTTGACTTTGAATTGTTATGAAATTTTGTTGTTTGGAAAATACAAGTTCTTGATTGGCAATGGATTAATAGATGTTGATGGCTTAACAGTCAGTGGATTCAGAGGAAAATCAGTGTTTGGACAAAATCTTGCTTACTCATGTTCTTTCAGTCATGATTGCATTGTAATTCAAGTAGTATGTCCATCCTGTTTTGACTGACAAACTTCCACCTATTCAGAAGACGATTATTTTGTCATGGAAAATGTGGACACGAGATAGTTTATGCGATTGTACAATCGATCAGGTATTCCATACAATCAGATAAATGTTCCATTTATGCAGAACATATTTATGTTTGGATTCTTGATTCTTTATTCCGCAAAACACGTGGTCTAGAAAAGGTAAATATTATCGTACTATCGATCAAAGATGTTTTACAGTTGGAACACTAATTGAACTTGTTCTATCTTTCGGACACGTGAGGCTATAAACTTGACTGGTTTAAACAAGTTCAATTTTAGCTGCTTCGTTGTGTGTTTTAATATAAGTCAACTCTATCTTTGTATATTTAATATCAGTCCTTTCAAAATTAGTGATTTGGATCAATGTACCTTATCTCAGAAATTTTGATTTGAGATGGTTTATTCAGCATTTATTTCTGGTTCCATTGTCTTCCTGAATTTCATATATTTTAGGCTGCATTTATGAATTCTGAAAGAATTGTTTATTAGTGATGTTCTTTCAATTCATGTAAGAATTTGTACTTTGCTGAATTTTTGAAATGGAACTCTACAATCTCATTTTGTCTTTCATTTTCATATATACTATGACAAAATGTTGAAATAGAACATTGCAATCTGATGAGTTCGAATGTGACACAGCATAAGTTTCATTATTAGGTCAAATGATAAAATAAAGCAATGATGTTTTTAGTGGACTTTGTCTTATTAAGTTACCTCTAAAAGATTATATACACCAGAATTGTGTATGAAATGGGTATAAAGTAAGAAGGATGCACTTCTCTATTTTAGTTAAGGAGACAATCCCATAAAAATAGGGCCAACTAATACCCGAGCAGAAGAAATGCCCTTTTTGGCGGTTGTCCAAGTCGATTATGGTTGTCAAGAATGATGAGGACATAAAACCAGAGTCTGGGTAGGAAGGTTTTCATCTTACGTCCATTACTTGCATAAACAACCGAAAAATCTTTTATTGAAGCCATTATTTTGATGCAATGATAAATTTCTTATGATCTTGGCTTGAGTAGGAGCCTTTGTGGGTAAGTGCTTTTGCCTTACAGAAGTCCCTTGGTTCTTGTTTCATCTTTAGAGAACTTGGTACCAATATTATCTTGTACAACTTGTTGGTGCTAAGCTGTTTACTCCTCGTAAATCTCTTAGGACAAAAACACTGCTTATTGATTGTTAGTGCCAATGAGCAGTTTCTATGTGGCTAAGCTGTTTTCTCCCTTGCAAGTTTGGAAAGTCTATATCTGAGTGTCTGTCTGGGTTGTCACAGCAAAAGGTGTTTTCTCCTCAGTTTTCCTAGGACAAAAAAAAAAAAAAAAAAAAAAAAAAAACTTCTCATTTATTGTTATTAGTGGCAACAAGCAGTTTTTCTGTGTAAGCTTTTCTGTCCTTTTTAAGTTTGGAAAGTTAATTATCGAGTATTTGATGTAAGTTGTCAGGGCTGAGCTGTTCCTCTCCTCTTGAAGTTTCCTGACATGGAGATGATGCTTATCTTAGTATAATTATTACTGGTCATTAATTTATTTCTGTATTCAATGAAGCATGCCAGACATGCTTCATGTTAGCATTGACTAGGAGATCTTTCCTTCTGGAGGAAGATAAGCATTTTTAGGATTAGGTTGACAGATTTATAATTCATTGAACACTGTCAATTGCAACTTGGTGAAAATTAGAAAACAGTCAATAACAGCTTGTTCTTAAGTAAGAAACAATTATCTGCCGTCTTGGTGATCAAATGAAGCATTGATATCTTGTCAACTATATACATGGGTTTTTATTATCAGAAATTAAAATAATCTCAGCAAAAGCTCCTTGATGGCTCTTTATCCCTACACCGTAGGACTTGAAACTGTGTAATAGTCATGCCATGGGATGTGTTACGGCTATTAGTCAGCGAAATTTGGATTGCTGTCTTCATGATGCAGAAGTTTTGGTTATTCTGTTCCCTAAATTTAAGTAACTACGTTTCACTTCAATTTGAGAATTATACTGTAGTAGAAGGTCCAAATAATTCTGGTTTGCTTCTGCATATGGTCCTGATTCTTTTGGGAAGGCTTTGTTGGGATATTCAACTCGAGCCTTGAGATTTTTGGGGATAAAATTTCCTCATTCTCATATCTCATATATTACTCATTTTCCACTACTAAAACAGAAATGGTTCCTTGTTTGCAGGGGTGAAATAGCATTTTGCAGTCCAGAGTGTCGCGACGATTATATCAGAATTGAAGATATCAAGGAGAAATGTGGGTCTGACGCTGGGAAGAAAAAGAGTGCTCTGTTTCACCCTGCTCCTCTCCTCTGTTATTTTTTGCTGGAGTAGTTGCAGCATAGAGTATTTTACAAAAACACCAATATTTGGTAAATAAAAGGACATTAAAGAATATGAAGGATATCCCTACAAATAAACTGCCATTGACGGTATGGAGATACAGGAGACCTGAGTTTTTAAGAGGGTTAAAGCAGGTAGTCTCCACACCTTAGATTGCAAGAAAGATTCTTCTTAGATGGGAGAACTTTAGAAAGGATTTTAAAGTTTGTTTTGTTTTTTTTTTTTTAAAGCCAAAAGGGTATCATATACAGACTTGAAGTTTTCAACTTTATTATCATTACCCCATGGTTCATGGGTACAAGGCAATCTAGTTGAATAATTGCTATGATCTGCCATACAAACTTTTGAAGCATCATTCAATAGAAATGATTCTATAAGCTTTTAGACTGTTAATCCATTGCTCTCTTCTTCTTTTTCCTTCTTATTATTGAAACGTTGATATTTGTTTGGATTTGTTTTCATTATTTTATGGTCTATAAGATCTTGACCAAATTGGATTACAGGTTGAGTAATTTGATTGAGATTTGTTTCCTTGCTGAATTTGCACTGAAACTCACCTATTTGCTACCTGATGCCTACTAGTCATTTGATCATTCTAAAGTCCATAGTCATCAGACATGGAAGATCTTACCTATTGGCTGCCGATTGGTCCACTGGCCCCCATCATTGGCCCCCATCATCCTCTTTTAGGAACATGAAGAAGGATTTGAGAAGAAAGGTGGGGTTGGTGTTGGAGTGACCTACCAACTCATCACCTACCATGTACTTTGCCCTATTGGTTAGTACATTCTTCTTACCCTTATGTGGTAAGACTCTCCAACTCTTAATGTTCAGGTAGTGGGTCAATGCATTCTTACATTATTCTACTCTTTGAAAATCATGTTCAGGTAGTGTGCTCACAACATGGATTTTGTTGATGTGCTTTTTGGTCTTTATAATTGTTTTTTGAAAATTTTATTTTGATCCATGTATTATATTTTCTTTACTAATAAGTCTTTGTTGAAAAAATTTTGGTCATCATATTTACGATGATATATAATTTAGTCCTTGGATGATTTTTGTTTTTTAAAATTAAGTTTCTACATGTCAAATTGTAAATTTAGTCAAAATCAGTCCTGTAATTAAAATGGATTTGTGGACAAGATAAGAGTTAAGTGGATTTAAATAGGTATATCCATTTGAATTAATAATAATAACGAAAAAAGGAGGGAAAATTTTTCATAATATCATGTCTATTATGAGAATGTTTTTTCTTTCTTTTATTATTATTATTTTAATTTTTTGAGGTTTAAATCAAGATAATGAATTAAAAAAAGAAGAAAGAAATAAAAAAGAAAATTATGACATTGGGCATATGATATCATGGGAAATAAATATATTTTTTAAATGATATAACTATTTAAATTCATCTAAATCTTATATTGCCCATCAATTCATTCAAATTATTTAACTATTATAGAAACCCACAACTTTTTTGAGACTGATTATAGAAACATATCAATAATGGTAACTTCTCCAACGATATTGAATTGTACTTTCTCTATTATATATAAGACACCAAATAATCTTTTTTAGGCATTATATTAAATTGATTTAAATATTCAACTTATTTGTTTTTTAATAATTTTCTCCAATATCTCAAATAATATAAAAAATGGTGCATTAATTCCTTATGTGGTTCGAAATTTATATATTTATGTGGATATATTATTTGAGATTTAGAAATCAAATAATATATTATTTGAGATTTAGAAAAGGATTTATTAGTTTTAATTAACAAATAGTTATTAATTACGAGTATTTTTTACATCAATCGAGATTTAAATACATCGATTAAATAATCCATTACTTTTTAAATTAGTTTAGCATTGAATCATAGTCTGCTTCATTCTCTTCCAAGACAATTCTTTTGAAGTTGATTGTTGAAAAAGATCAATGATCATAACATCTCGAATCTCGAATTGCACTTCTTCTATTATATTTCAGACATCAAAACCTGAATTTGTGTTCTTTTTTCAAAACAACTTAGAAGAAGTTTTTTCTTCTTCTTCGAAGATTACTCACTGTAACATAAAACTCTCTTAAGTTCGAAGCATCTAAAACCAATCAATTGCACTTAAAACACAATGTTATCCTATCAAACTTTTAAGGATATCAAACACTTAATCTTTAACTCATCTTCAAATTCTAGATGAACAATACAGAGTTGAAAGAAATCAACTTTCTGCATACAAAGTAACTTCAAATCTTGTATCGGAGGTGGGACTATCATCTATCTTACAAACTCAATTTGATGATCTTCAATTTCTTATCGTTCAAATTATATATCTAATCAACCAGCTGCTCCTTATTTGATGATAGAATGTCTACCAATGTATCTTACAAGAAAGATATTTGTGTTGTTATGTCGATGATGCTCCTGAAAGCATTGATAAATCTTTTACCCAGCTGTATTTCATTCGACTGGATGCGTGGTGTTATGACATATAGGTTCTGATGAAGGACATTAAGCTGAATTTTCCAGCTTTCATTTTCCGGAACACTGAATTGTATTTTCCAAAATCTTTAACATATTTAGCAGCAAACTCTAATTTTATTAACATTGGAGGCAGAAGCATTCAAAGAATCCAAGAAGATATTGAGAAGTTGATGGATTATCTTTAACATATCTAGCATTTCCAGGACACTAAGCTGTATTTTCCAGCTTGCATTTTCCAGAATCTTCAACATTTTCAGCAGAAAACTCCAATTTCATTGACACTGGGGGTATAAATATTCAAATAATCCAAGATACTGAAAAGCTTGCGGATTATCTTCCGACTTTGATAGAAAGATTGAGTTCGGTGATCCACTAAAGTACGACACTTAGAAAGAAAAATTTCTTGCCTACGGATCTCATGGGATATTTAGAATGTGAAAACCTAGTGGGACGAGATACTGATTGAGCTAAATTTCTCCTTTCACTTCGACAATTTGGAATCAGTCTGAACTAAATACATTGTCCAGTTATTGTTTGAGCAAGATGAATTTTACGCCATTTTGATCTCCAACTAAAAGGAACACATATAACATACATCAAAATTTCATGAATAATTCTCACGTGTTCGGCACGTTGAAATTTACAAGTTCTAAAAGAAAGGCAAGCCATCCAAACTCCTAAGAGAGTAACAAATGAAAGTTTCCGGCAGATTCACATGAAAACCCTAGCCTCTTAACCGTGCTTGAAAATTAGCTGAATATGGTTGTGATTTGGGAAGTGATCTATTTATGCAGCTGAATTGGTCAACTGTTTGGCTGGTATAATTTGTTGTGGCTGCAGGGACAAAAGAAGAAAAGTGGAATCAGTTGAGAACACCTTGAGCATGTATCAAGATAGAATTCAAGAAGAGCAAAAAAAAAAAAAAAAAAACCATGAAGAAGCTTATATCTAAACAACGAACACCGTGATCTGAAAGGAACTAAGGGGAAAAAGGGATGACAAAGGGCATGATTCTGAACTGGATGTTGAGGTCTGGTAAGAGCATAAGCATTTAAGCATATACTTTGACTCTACTATCATAAGCAAGAACCCAAAAGGATATGGAGGTCAGTTTAATGAGTTTGTTGAAGTGAAACTGTGAAATGGGGTTTCATAGTAACCAAAAATGTGTGGTTTTGACCAAGAAAACCATTGCGTCCCAGGTCAATTTTCAATGAAATGGGATTATATCAGCTTCTTACCGCTGCTAACTCCTGTTCATGCTTTGGAATGAAAGCAGTATCAACCTTTCCATTTTTGAAGTCCTGCAATGAGGGCGCATATGAGAAGGCAACATAGATCCATCCGATCAGTTTAAAAAATACATGGGTTTTTCTGTAAAGTACATGAATAGAATTTCAAATTATAGTTTTCCTAACCTCAATTTCGAGAATAAGTTTGTGGTAATCTATCGTTGTTGGAACTCCTGGATAGAGAAACAGATTGATTAACAATTAAAGAATATACAGAATCTAGGAACAAAACAAATTGCATCCATGAAATAAATTAAGAGGTGCTTGATTGACCAAAAAGCCACACATGGCTTGTCTCCACTGTGCTGCAATTAGTGGCAGACTGAAACAAAAATTTACACTGACCCTTTGTGGATAGTGGCTCACAAAACTGATCAAAGGATGAGCCTTGTAAGAGGTTTGCATTTGCATGCATCCAGATCAAAGAACGAAAGGAAAAAAAAAAAGTGGTTTCAAAACTCACACTCCCTAAACCCACCATGCTCTTTCCATAGTGTCAATGCATTGCCACTATCTCAAGTTGAGTATTAAAAAGAAACAAGGGCACCAGTGTGGGATACCTTTCAAAAACTTGGACACTTACCGGTAATAATAGTGTCATCAAGAGCCCTTTTCATTCTATCAATTGCCTTTTCTCTTGTTGGAGCCCAGACAATAAGCTGCAAAATGTTCCAAATGTCACAGTAATTAAAACCATATGCTGAAGCCAATTGTTTTCAGCAGTTAAATAAGCACACTCATACATGGTAGCTTTATACTACAAACACAATGCATCCAGGTATCAACTACAAAATTAATGTGAAGGGAAAGCTATACGTCTAAAAAGAACGAAAAAAACACTCTTCGTTATGTCTCATAGATACACTTTTATCCTTGACAATGATGAAAAATTGAAGCAAGATATCTAGCTTAAGTAGGAAATCTGGCAATATTTTGTGCCTTCCAACTTAAACTACATTCTGCATTTTTTATTCCCTTTGTTCATTACGGCTGCATTTAAAACTCCAATTTAACTCTAAATGCCTAGAATGCCTTTAAAAATTTAGAAACAACTGATAGTTGACCCAAATCACCTTCATGATTTAGATCTTTTGGCAGAATGATAGTTCCCAATCTAGTGAAGGAAATGTTAAGAGCACCCAGCACAAAAATGTGGGCGCAACAGAATCACATGAACACAAACTCAAGGAAAACAAACAGATTTCAGAGACGGCAAACAAATCTAACAATAGGACAATAATAAGAATGGTTGGCTCAGATTCATGTACAGAATCCAACAAAAAAAAGGTTTGAGCTTAGAGGTGGAAAAGCCCACACAAAACTTTTTATACAATTCTATACCAAACTTTGTGCTTGGGCAGTATGGGGTTACATAATAAAAATTAGTGTCTTCTATCAGCAGCATACAACTTATATTAATGGATGAGGACTTCAAAAAGGGAAAAAAATCACCTCAAATTGATAAACAAAGAACCTAATCATCCAAAAGTAAATTTATCCAGATAGAGTGTGGGTAGGCACCATTCTAAGAGATAGAAAGCAGCCAAACCAGACAAACATGGGGCTTATTGTTATGTCTATGGAGTATATATCAATGCATTGTCATTAGAACAGATGCAGCCAAACAGTTACAGAATGCAGATATACACCTAGGGAGCAAAAAACAATCACATTGAGACACAATGGCATGAATGCCCCTTGTCACATGGCCAAAAACATAAACAAGAACAAGGAAATGTTTGACAAACCTTTCCAAGTAGGGAATCATAGCTTGGAGGAACCACGTAATCAGGATAAACATGGCTGTCCATTCTAACAAACGGGCCTCCAGATGGCAAATATGCTGTTATTCTTCCTGTTTGTTTAGAAGGAAAAGAGTTCAAATCTTAGGAGAGGCCGGATAATTATGAAATATGTTTTCAGGTTTTCGAAACATATCCAGGGAACAGAAACTTAATAACAGGAAGATGAATAAAATTTTCATAATTTCACCCAAAGCAACACCAACAAAATCCAGGAGTAGTGTGAGATGAACCAAACATTAAACAGACAAAACTAGCAAATGCTAAATAGGAAGGATAAAATGGAGTTTGGGTGGAAAACAGCATACTCAATAGCAACCAGAAAAGTGGTAATAAAGAGGATCAACTAGCAGCATAATTTAACAAGAATGTAATGTTCAGCACAATGTAGACATACCTGGCCCTGGTCGGAATCCCTTAAAAGCATCTTCTGCATTGATACGGCATTCAATTGAATGTCCTCTAAGAATAATTTCTTCCTGAAAATTGAAATCCAGAGAAATATCAAATAGATGTACAAGCATGAAGCATAAATACTTTTATGTATCCTTTCTTTCAATACCTGTTTGTATCGAAGTTTCTCTCCCATGGCTACACGAATTTGTTCCTCAATCAAATCAACAGAAGAAATCATTTCAGTCACCGGATGCTCCACCTGCATTTTTTATTTTATCAAAAGAAAGCACTATTAACCACCAAAATGGGGATTTTTATAAACACATTAACAGAGATAAATCACTTATTATTTAACCTGGATTCGAGTGTTCATTTCCATGAAGTAGAAGGAACCCCTTTCATCCAAAAGGAACTCGACTGTTCCAACACCAATGTACCCTATGGATGCTGCAGCTGCAACTGCTGCATCACCCATGGCCTTCCGTAACTCAGGAGTCAAAGCAGGAGATGGTGCTTCTTCCAACAGCTTTTGGTTACGTCTCTATATAAGAGCCATATTCAACAGAACCATTACTTCAATAGCTAGGTTCACAGTTAAAAGTAAACATGAAATAACAAACACAACAACAACAATAACAACAAAAAGAAAGGGAGAAACGGGAGGAATTCACTCCCAGAACATATGGTAAACCTTTTATGCATTCTATCTTAGGATTGAACATGACTAAGCTGAAACCAAGCCTCACAGCTTCCTTAAAATTATTGATGCTCATTGAGAAATTATCAAGCTCACATGAAATATCTAGAATTGGTTTTTAAAGCTGAAAGTGAAAAGCTATCTTCTTTTCTGTGAACAAATCCAACAACCTCTTAGGAATAGCTTACAGATGGCAACACATTGAGATAGTTGGAAAATAAGAAAGTAAACAATACCTGAATACTGCAGTCTCGCTCACCAAAATGAACAACATTACCGAATTTGTCTGCAAGAACCTGCCAAATCAAATAATGTACTAGAATGATTCAGAAGATTTCATATTGATGTTGGGAGTAGATAGATGTAGAGAAAAGGAAATGGCAATTTAGTAGTACTAAACTGAACTATATTATTGACAAATCGAAATTCAGCAGTGTCAGAAGTGTTATGAGAAAAGTAAGACTGCTTTTATCAACCTGGTTGAGTCAACTCAAAAGTCAATAGTGTTTAGACTAATCAACTCAGAGTTGTTCCTTCCTCATATCAGATTCAGATTTTCAGCAAAGCAAATTAAAGTACTTATTTTTCTGCATGAGCAGAAGAACATTGCAGCACAGGAATTCAGATTGGGATTTGGATTTATCTTCATGATACAGCATATTTCATTTCTAGATAGTTCATTCAATTCACTTATGCTTAAAGCCTTTTACCCTCAATAAATAGATGAATTTACTGTTCAAGATACTCTTTTGAATTATAAAACTGGCATTTTCCTTCTCTTTTGTGATAACTACTTGTACAGGTTGTCTAAGACAGATGCAGATTCTTCCAACGAGATTTACACGTTGTTTAAATAAAAGCTGATTCAATCTTATAGCTCGTAATTCTAGGTAACAATAAAATTTTCATTGCTAAAAGCCAACACTTATTAATATTTTCCCCTACATTAACATTAACAAGGTTTCTGCCATTCCCCTTCCAGACTCGACTCTAATGATCTTCCATAATAGTTCTTAAGAAACCTTCATTAAATATAATCTCGAGTTAATTATGACTTAGTCCCTGTAGTTCCGCAAAACTAATTAATTAGTCCTCATGGTTTCAGAAAATATATATTTAATCCCTATGTTTTTACATCTAATTAAAACTTAACCCTTTTTTTCCAATTTAATATGATTTTTTTTCAGAAATAGAAAGAGGGAAAAAGAAGAAGATGAGATGCAACGATTGATGAGAAAAGAGGGCACTTTCTGGAACATAATACTTCTAAATTAAGTATGGTCAACACCGGTCAAATGACTATTTAATTATTTTTTGTACTACAGTGACTAATTAATTTGTCTTGATAAACTTAAGGGACTAAATTATTATTAACTCGTATAATCTCTGAGCACACAAATTACCTGGAACTCAATATGTCTTGGATTTTGAACATACTTCTCCAAATAAACTCCATCATTTCCAAATGCAGCAGCAGCCTCACTTTTAGCTTGCTGTAGAACAAAGAAAGTGAACTAAATTCAACCAGACACCAAAAGAATTCGTGCAACATGCTTCACAGAAAAATATTCAACACTATAACGAACAGCTCCATACTAATTTCGTACCTGTAGCAACTTTACAAACTCATCAGGTTCTTTGGCGAGCCGCATTCCACGTCCACCACCACCTGCCGTTGCCTACAGAATATAGTTTTATTTCAATAGAAGTTTGAATGCTTCATTTGCTTGATATTATAAAATGTGAAATCTCTAAATCTCATAGCAGCCAGTCCAGACTCTATTTTCAAGAAATTTCACTCTTTTATATTCTTCAGAAACCAAAAGGAGCAAAAGTTAAGTATAAAATTGAGGATAACTTATTAAAGATGCAAACATATAATTTCAATATATGATCCAAGTGATCAATTTCGGATAATTCCAATTTTGGGATGATTTGTAAGACATTTTAATTGATTGTAATGCTTGGCACTATTGTGCAAGGTTACTTGGAGTGCATTTTAGCTTTCTTTCTTCTCTATACGTGCACATGCACCCATGTAGGATCAGATTTCCAGCAAAGATAGTAAAGAGTTCCATAAATTGCTTGCTATATGGCTAAGTGAAAACAAAACAAGTTGATGAAACAGATGTGATCAAGCTAGAAGTAAGAGAAAACACTACTCCATACTTTCTGTATAAATTCTGACTGTCATTTGTCTGAGTCTGGAAGGGTAGCAACGACATATATTGCAATTCAATTTTGTCACAGCCTGTATAAACCATGTCTATCAAAGAAGATATAGTATGATGGGGATTACTTACCTTGATCATCACAGGATAACCAATCTCTTTGGCTAGCCTTTCTGCTTCCTCAGTACTCTAACAACAATTGATGCACAAAAGTTTATCAGAAAACAAACTACTTGTTATATTATCAAAAAGAAAAAAAGGAGGTAACCAAATAATTAAACTGAACTTGTAAGCCATGCAATTGTTTTCATGCCAAGGTTTTTGGAATCAAATAAAACAGATAATGGTCAAACTTGACACCTGTAACAAGCCATCACTTCCTGGTACAGTTGGAACCCCTGCCTTCTTCATTGTTTCTCTAGCAGTTGACTTGTCACCCATGACCCTTATACTGTCGGGCTGCACCAAGAAAACAATAATTTGCATCCTTCTGTAATTATGCAAGTGATAAACAGCCATAAACATGCATTCATAGTATACTTTCACCAGGTAAAAACTCGGTCAATTCTTAATCCAATTTCTTCAAAACAAGCCAATGGAGCAACACAGTCAACTTCACCATTTACAATACAGAAAATTATAGGTTTCAAGTACAATATGGAAAGGATAATCAAAATGAAAGAAAAACAAGAGGAAACTTTTGCTAGAACCATGTATGCCTCGGCAGAGAGAATTTGGAAAGTTGGTTTATGAATTTGAAAGCATGACTCAGCATTCTATGGAGAAGTTTTGAAAGATGGTTTATGAACTGGAAGACCCAGTGTCGCATTTTCTTTTAATGTCTTTGTGCTAAAACTGAGAATTTCGTCAACTTTTTCCCAACAGTTTTCTACTACTAAGCCACCTGATTGTCTGAAACCACCTACAAACTTTAAAGATACACTGAATAATATACAACCAAAGCTGAGATAGAACAATATGCGCCCCATCCTAAAACTTACCACCATAGTGGGATTATAGTGTAAATAATCACATTTCATACAGAAGCAGTCAAGGTTAAACGTAAACTTCATGGCAGGAAATGTATTTGCCGCAAGATATTTGGCGAATAACCAAAAAATAACAACCAACTCAACAATCACAGTTTTTAGCATAAAGATAATTTATCTTCATGCTGTCCTCTATGTGCTTTTCACTACATCAACTAAAGGTAATCACCAAACTTCAACAATATGCATCATACCATGCTAATGAATGAAGATCTACATAACAAAGGATGTCAGTCACTACAGGATATTTTTATCAAAAGAGATTACAATAATAGTCACCGTTAGCCATAACCCCAATTTTGGGGCATGCTAGATTGAATTGTTGTGCAAAATCTGTATGCATGGTACTGCAAATATGGGATTTTTCACCTATCTGTCATGATTTAGACAGCAGTAATTTTAGCATCTAATTCAAGGCAAACAGAATTTAAACAAAAACATGTAAGAAAATAGTTGACATGTGATAAGCTAAGATCTAGGAGATAATGTATAAATCTCACTTTTTACAATTATTGAGTTTCTTGGTCTCTACTTACATTAGGCCCAATAAAGTTTATTCCATGTTCTCTGCACATTTCCACAAATACAGCATTTTCAGCAAGGAAGCCATATCCAGGATGCAGCATTGTACATCTACGACTGATAGCAGCAGATAAAACATTTGGGATCACTAAGTACCTGTAAAAAAACAGTGGAAACATACAAATAAATTCATTATATTCCAGATCTACAATTTAAGAGTATCATGCAGTTGTTATTGAGAAATTAAATGAGTACCCAATCACCAAATTATTTTCTATATAAACATCGCAACTTTCAACAAGCAGGAAAAAAATTATAATCACCAAGTTAAAACTGATTACCAAGGGACATCAATGCAATTAACCGCCTTCCAGCAAAATCAAAAAACAGCGGGGAATGCTTTAATGAATAGGACATGAGGTGAAACATAGAGAGTAGTAACAGCTGTTAAATTGAGAAGAATTGTTCCAGATTACCAACTCGGGCTCAGAAGCTTTTCCTAAACCCACCTTTACTAGTTGCAAACTAATGTCCATGTGTAATGCACGTGACTGATAAAGTAAGACTATTATAACCACTTACGACTGATTGCTGGGTGCTTCACCAATGCAAACTGATTCATCAGCCAATTTCACATGAAGTGCATCCTTATCTATGGTTGAGTAAACAGCAACACATGGAATCCCCATCTCGTGTGCAGTTCGAATAACACGAACTGCAATCTCTCCTCTGTTTGCTACCAGAATTTTTTCTGCACGACATGTAACCCCAAGAGCTCCTCCATTCTTCTTAGCAGAACGACTAACTTGGGCAGCCTGAGCTCTTTGTCTAGGAAAGTTAACCTTACTTCCTACCATAAAGCTGCATTGAGAACTCCTAATTCCACACGTTCTCCTGGCGAATAAACCCTTATGCATTGAATAAATAAACTATTTTAGTATTCTTACCAACCACGGACTTTGAACATAAACATTGATAAGGATATTTCACTAGAAATCACAGCCTAACAAAACTAAAAATGCATGACATAGCAGTATCATTGGAATTCTTTAAAACAAACACCAACAATGCATGTTGTATGCATCAGACAGGCACTTGTTATCAATTATCTTTGTATTTCAACAAAACTTTTAATGAAATATCCAACCTTTTGAGCTCATTAACCTTCCCAATCCATCCTTATTAATTACATCACCCACATAAGCTAGCAAAATCATAGAATTGAAATAGCACCACATATCTACAATTCAAGTAAATTACTGAATTGGATTCAACTTTCCCAGCTCCACAAATACAAACTAAGCCCAACACTAAAAATCCATCAACCAAAGAATAAAACAAACAAAACTCAAGATTCATTTCCATCTAACGAACATTCCAAAGCGAACCCATTACAAATCAAACAAAAAGAACATACATTTCTACCAATTCGAACCAAAAACACGTCACATTACGCAAAAACAAGTAAGCAACAGAACCGAAAACATAAAAACAAAAGAGCAACAGCAACTTACAGGAGTAGAGGTAACAGATTTGCAAACAGGCAACGTAGCCTCCATTTTGGAACCCAAAAAGCCTACAAAATCAAAAAAAAAACAAACAAACACCACTTCAAATATCAACACAACAGTCACATTACCTTTAACATCAAAACAAACATAACTAAATAAGATCATCACCAGATATACCTTAACTTGATCAAGAAATGATGGGTTGTTTTGGAAACAATGAAAGCACAAAGAGAAGGAGAGAGAGAAAGAGAGAGAGTATTTAAGACAGAAGTGAAGGAAGGGATAGATTTGTTGGGACTTTAGTTTGTGTTGCTGTCTTGTCGATAGAAACGAGGAAAAACAAAGAGTGTAAGAGAGTGTGTGAGATTGAATGCTCCGCCTAATTGGTTTTCGGTTGCCAAACCAAAGCTAAGCAAAGCCCTTTCCTCTTGACTTATTTTAACTATCTCTACCAATCTGAGTAAATTATAAATTAGTCCTTCTAATTTTTCGAAAAGAACTAATTAATATCTTGTAAAAAATAATTATTTAATTCATTGATTAATGTTAATCACGTTTAATTTTATATTATTTTATTTCAAAAAATATTTTTTCCTCATTAATACTTTCATATTTTTACTTATTATTTCTCTTTATTTATTAAAAAATATCAAAATAAATTAAAAATAATAAAAAGGATTAAGTTACAAGATTAAAAAATATAAGAACTAAATAATTATTTTTTAAAAATACTAATTAATTATTCTCTTTAAAATAAAGGGACTAATTTATAATTTACTCCTATCATTGTCTTTTTAGTATCCAATAATATTTCGCCACCTCAGTTTTACTAATAGTTCAAGTAAACTGATTTGTACGTATTTGGTGTCTGAACT
This sequence comes from Dovyalis caffra, assembly GCA_963924115.1. Taxonomy (NCBI): domain Eukaryota; kingdom Viridiplantae; phylum Streptophyta; class Magnoliopsida; order Malpighiales; family Salicaceae; genus Dovyalis; species Dovyalis caffra. Next base: position 2,644,136 of record CAWUPB010001168.1, on the reverse strand, counting down.
TTTTCAGCTTTTATATTAGTGCTTTCCAACTTTTATTTTTTTTCTACTTAAATATTTATGTGAGATTCATGTTGAGGATGTTGTTAAATTGGCAATTCAGCATGCTCACTTGTTCACTATATATTTTACTTTATTTTTAATCGAGTATTTGTACTTTCATTTATTTTCTATTGAGTCTATGTATTGTTTTTTATTTGAGTATATATACTTTTTTTTTCTATTTTAGTGACTATATTCTTAAATTTGTTTTTATGAGTTCTATTAATTTTAAAATTTAACAAATATTCATTTCGTAGTATTAAGTAAACACCTAAGATTTTAACTTTGAAATCCAACTAATATTCATTTCGTAATCTTAAGTAAACAACTAAGCTTCTAATGTCTGTCAAGTTAAATATATTTTTTTTTAAAAAAAAACAAGGTTTTATTTGATGAAACTTAGCTTGAAGTAAAACAAGGTTTTACATAAAAAAAAATTATTTGATGAACTTATATGGATATTTTAAAAATTAGAGTTAATCTTATATAAATCATGTAAATAATTTCGATATGATTCAATTTGAAAATCTCGATAAAAATAGAATTGAGGTAATAAAAAAAGGAATGCAATGCCGTTGATCGAGATGATCGATTAGACTCAATAGTTATTGTAAATATATATTATTTTGCAAGATTGAATAAACAAGCACCAGTGGTCTAGTGGTAGAATAGTACCCTGCCACGGTACAGACCCGGGTTCGATTCCCGGCTGGTGCATTCTCAAGCTGTGAGGAATTCTGTACTCAGCGTGATGATAGGGTCTATCACTACCGTCCGATCTTCATCCGACGAAAGCGAGTGCATCTGAGCTTGTTCGTTTCTTTTTTCTCGTCAAATGGTTTTATTTTTACTTTCAAAATTCCAGCAGTTACTACAATTTTATTACTCGTATTTTTTTCTTTGTTCAATCTAATCCCTGCACTTAATTAACACTCTACCATCTAATAATACCATATATAAACTTATCTTATTACTCCCACTAAAAATGAACCTTAGCAAAAGCAACTTAGAAAAACATATTTTATTCATTATTACTTCTTATATATATATATATATATTTATATATATATATACATACACACACACAAATAGTGATATATCTTCAAACCAATTTTCATATCAATTGAAATTAAAAATGAGTACATCAGAGCTTGTGTTTTATTTTACTCCCATTAAAAATAAAATTTAGCAAAAATACTTTAGAAAAACATATTTTATTCTAATAATTTTCTCATGTTTGATAGATGAAATCAATCTATTTACTGAATATGATACAATATTGAATTATTTAATTTTAATAAACAAGTCACAATAATGAGATTTGAATTTATGATTAGTTGCTTATCAATATTTTAATATCAAGTTAAAAAATTATTTCAATTCAAAAAATTAAGCTATTATGTTAGATTTTATGAATAGTCTTATATTACTAAAACATATCGAAAAACTATATGCAAGTGATGCGTGTAGTGCAAGCACGCATGCATGGCTAAATCGTCTTTACTCAAAATTCACATTAATCAATCTTAATTATTTATGCTTTTGTTGATAAATAATTTTAACTCAGTAAAAATAAGATAAGAAATTGGAATTACAGTACTGAAACATCGAAAAGCTATCAATATCACTGAGCTTTCCATTACTTTTTCTTTGAGCTTGATTATGCTGCATATGCTGAGTACGTGGAATAAAACTCTTCATAAGTACAAGACTTTCATAGGGTCATTGACCACCGCAACCTACCATGCCTGTAATATGAAAGCATTAGCAATTTGAACCATGACTCCTTCACCCTAACCCTATATTGTTTCATGATCCAAAAAATCACAAAAAAATAAAAATAAAATAATAAATAAATATAAAAATTGAAGAAACAATTAAAATAACTATAAAATAGAGAGAAATTGAATTAATTACATCATAAATTCACAAGATTTCATCATTTTACAGTACACGAGACAAGAAAAAAACAACTGCAACAACTGGAAAATTAGACTTCTAACATTTTAATTTCATGTTATTTAAAAAGAGTATACTTGTTACAAATAAATAAATTTGGTTTCAAATAAAAAATGTAATAAACTAAAGAAGAAAATTACCTTGCTGGGGCTGTCATCCTTTCATCATCAGTGAAAGATATTTCTTGGTATTTCACGGATCTAATTCTGTTTTTCATCTTTCAAATACTTTTCATATTTTTTTAGTTTCCTCTAATATTTCATATTTTTTTATTTGTTCACGTCAATATATACAGAAGATATAAACATTTAATTCCTTGCTTTAATCCCATTTAGATTTGTTTTCATTGAAAGGGAATACGAAGAGGTTTTACTCTATCAGTCATGCACTATTTATTTATTTATTTATTTATTTCATAGTCATGCAATATTCATTCATTAATCAATCACTTATTTTTTGTTTTCTTGAAAATTTTGAAATATTGAAAACAACATTTTAATTTTTTTTATGTTATATATATATAAAAAAAGAATGTGATAGAGTAATTAAGGAAAAATTAACGTTGGTGTGGTATCATCTTTCTATCATCCATAAGAAAAATATTTGTTTAGAGTCGTCATCTTTCTTTCATCCATATAAAAAATATTTGTTTAAAATAACTAACAGTTGAGGTACCAAAAATATTTAATAGTGTTTAATTTCCTCTACCATCTTAGTTTTTTTTTAGAGTATTTTCTTAAAATAGGATGGTTTAGAATTTTAATTTTTAAAATAGGATAGTTTTAATCTTATTTTTCATAATAGAGTATTTAATGCCATATGGACTTCATCAGTTGCAGGTGTCATTACAATATATATTTTAAGTTTTTTTTTTTTACTTAGAAAACTAATTAAATAATGAAGTATAGGATTTTATAATCTCTCTCTTCCACATTTTTGCTCTTTCTGTCTTTGTATTCTCTTTCTCCAACTAAATTCTTTTTATTTCTTTCTTCAAAAAAAAAAAAAAAATCTATTTTACATCATTAGAAATATTAGCCCAACTTAGTGTCAACACTATAAATCAAATATATATATTTAGATGAAAGCATAAAAGAAAGAAGAATACAAATATTAAATATGATATATTTCTTTCTCTGTTTAGTATTTTTTTATTTTCTGTTTTACTTGGTTTAATAATTAAGAAAAATAATGACATATAATAGTAAATAAGATTAAAACTATCATATTATGGGAATAATGATTTAAACAATAATAGCTAAAGATTTTAATTACCAACTAAAATCATACAATACTTTCTAAAAATTCTGTGTTGAAATTAATTACGTATTTTGCAATTATTTGGAAGAAATAAATTTTGTTCCAAAGAACGTGATAGATAAAGTAAATTTAACGTTCCTGGAGTTAACATCCTTCTAACATCAGTGAAAAATATTTATTGGTATTTAACATATCTACTTCTGTTTTTTTTTTCCTTTTCAATTACTAAAAAATATTTAATATATTTTAGTTTCCTCCAACATTTTTTTTTTATATCTTTCAATTGAAAGTATTGTTTACGTCAATATATATAAAAGATATAAACATTTAATTTTTGCATTAATCCCATTTAGATTTGTTTTCATTAAAAAAAATACAAAGAGTTTTTATTTTATTAGTCATGCAATTTTTTTTTTCGTGGCCATGCAATATTTATTTATTAAAAAATAATAGCTAGAGATTTTACCAACTAAAATCATACAATACTTTCTAAAATTTTGTGTTGAAATTAATTACATATTTCACAATTATTTGAAATTGTCTTGCTGAGAATTATCGAGGTTATATAACTCTACACATTGAATTTAAGCACTGTTGACAATAGCAGTCTAATAGTTTTACAAGTGAAATTAAAAATTCTAAAAATGAGTTAATAAAATATTAGCATTATTCTCCAAGTGGAGATTTGACAAAAAGAAAAGATGGATGCAAATTAAAGAACTACTCAAAAATGAATCTTTCTAGTTTTGAGAAATGAATTAATTAGTCCATCTTATTTCAAAAATTAATTATATAATTTTTTTATTTTTAAATTTTTTTGTTACTTAATCCTTTTCATTTTTTAATTTATTTTGATTTTTTATCTTGAAAAATAAAATAAAAGGATTGAAAGGTAGAACAAAGGCGATGTTGCCAATAACATCTAATGGAAGGTCCTTGAAGCTCCTTGATTCTGTTGCAATACTAAGAAGAAAAAAATATATCAGAATTCAATATTAGAAAAGAAAATATAAAGAAGAAAAAAGAATGGAATAATACACACCATTGATCGAAGTTTATGAGTTTCTCTCTCAATTTCATCAGCTTTTATCGCAATTTCTCCACACACCGTCTCCCAAACCCTACAAATTATCAATAAATTAAGAAATTCTAATCTGAAACCACATACAAGTTATCAAGAATAAAATTCTAGAGAATGAGTATGCTCTTAAGATGCAATTAATTAAATTAAGACCATCAATAATCCAAGTCTGCACAATCCAATTTGAACCCCAAAAAGAAATTAAAATATATTTAATAATTTTTAATCTTATCCAGTAATTGTTTCATATTATTTCAAACAAAAAAAAATGCATGTAATTATATAAAAAAAAATTTGTTTTCAAATCAAGAATGTGATAGACTAAGGAAAATTTTACCTTAATGAGTTATCATCATTGATGAGTTAACATATTTAATCCTATTTTTTGGACTTTCAAATACTAAAAATTATTTAATAGTCTTTAGTTTCCTCCAACATTTTATTTTTCTTTTCCTATTAATTGAAAGTATTGTTTACGTCAACACACACAAAAGATATAAACATTTAATTCCTTGGGTTAATTCTCGTTAGATTTGTTTTCATTAAAAAGGAATGGAGAGAGTTTTTACTTTGATAATCATGCAATATTTATTTATATTTTCATGGTCATGCAATATTTATTTATTTATTTATTTATTAATCAATCACTTATTTTTTGTTTTCTTAAAAATTTTGAAAAATTGAAAACAAAATATGGAAACTTATTTTTTTTTTGTTTTTTAACAATTAAATAAAAAATGATAACAAGTCTCAAAACTTTTGGGAAAAAAAAAACATTTTAGAACTGTTTTTTTACAATGCCAACCTTGTTTTGGGAGTTAGGTCCTGTTCAAAATGCCAGGCAATGGATGTGGATCATGCCCAAATCAAATTCAATAAGTTCATGGGGGGTGGTCTGACCATAGGGTCGGAGCCACGGTGAGCTTAGGGCGATAGAAGGTCAGGTTGGGATCGAGTTTGGATGCTTGTGGTGGGACCAAAATTATGTTCGGGTCACCAACGGTAGGATTGGAGTAGGGTTCAAAACAATCGAGATTTGAAACATTTAAATATTCAATTCAAACAAATTAGCATTAGTGTCCAAGTGGGGATTTGACAAAAGACAAGGTGGATGCAAATTAAAGAATTACACATAAAAAAAAAGGTAAAGTACTTTTTAGAGTAAATTATAAATTGACCCCTTTAGTTTTGAGAAATAAATAAAGTAGTTCCTTTTGTTTTAAAAATTAATTATTTAGTTTCTTTATTTTTAAATTTTCTTATAATTTAATTTTTTTCAATTTATTTAATTTTTTGTCTTATAAAATAGAAAAAAAAAGAAATTAATATAGAAGGATTGATGAAAAATATATTTTTTAAAATAAAATAATATTAAATTAAATATGATTAATGTTGATGAAAAAACTAAATAATTAGTCTTTCAAAAAAGAAGGATTAACTAATTTATTTCTTAAAAATAGAAGTACTAGGTTAATCCTTTTTCTTTTTCTTTTTCAATTTATATTGATTATTTGTCTTATGAAATAGCAAAAAATAAAAAAAATGTGGAAGGATTGAAGGAAAAAAAATATTTTTTAAAAAATAATATTAAATTAAGCATATTAATGTTAATTAAAAAACCAAATATATAATTTTCAAACAAGGAGGATTAACTAATTTATTTCTCAAAAATAGAAGGACTAATTTATAATTTGCTACTATACTTTTTACGAGGAGTCCACCAAGCTAGTTGGCAATCTTGAAGACAAATAAAAAAACCTAAGGCTGACAGCATCTTCACCTACCAACCATAATACTGACTTCAGAAAAAGTTGACCATCTACCCTCCTACCTCGAATTTTCCAAAACCTATAGATTCCATCACAAAACCATTTTCAATGACCACCTCCTCCCCTACCTCCATTTCTTCTTCTCTATAAAACCCCATTTCTCTCCTTCCATCTATCAAAATCATACCATTTTCCAACATCCATTTCTTTAAGCATGGCTCCTTCTGTTACAAAATCAATGTTCTTCACTCTTTTAGCAACAGCATTTGTTTTATGCATGAAGTTTTCATGCCCTAACCTACCCACATCAATCCTCCTTCCTCTACTTCCACCAATCTTATACTTGTTTAGCACCATTTTTGCCAAGTCTTCAGGAAGCAACAACCTCCCTCCTGGACCTACCTCATACCCAGTGTTTGGCAATTGGCTCCAAGTTGGCAATGACCTTAACCACCGTCTTCTAGCATCAATGTCAAAAACCTATGGTCCTGTATTCCTTTTAAAACTTGGTTCAAAAAACTTAGCTGTTGTATCCGACACTGAGCTAGCCACCCAAGTCCTACACGCACAAGGTGTCGAATTCGGGTCTCGCCCACGTAACGTTGTCTTCGACATCTTCACCGGCAATGGACAGGACATGGTGTTCACAGTCTATGGTGAGCATTGGAGAAAAATGCGTAGAATTATGACACTGCCGTTTTTCACCAACAAAGTTGTGAACCAATACAGTACCACATGGGAGCAAGAAATGGACCTCGTGGTTCATGACCTAAAAGATAACGAGAAAGTTAGGGCAGAAGGGATTGTTATCAGGAAACGTTTGCAGCTGATGCTGTACAATATTATGTACAGAATGATGTTCGATGCAAAATTTGAGTCCCAAGAGGACCCTTTGTTTATTCAGGCAACAAGGTTCAACTCTGAGAGGAGTCGATTGGCTCAGAGTTTTGAGTATAATTACGGAGATTTTATCCCTTGGCTTAGACCATTTTTAAGAGGGTATTTGAACAAGTGCAGGGATTTGCAGCAAAGGAGGCTAGCTTTCTTCAACAACTATTTTATTGAGAAAAGAAGGTAATGAATTGCGATTTTTCTTTCTTAATTTGTATAGAAAATGATCACCTAATTTTCTACCAACCATCCTTTTAATTTTAGCCCACATTTGACCTTACTCGTGATTTACAGGAAAATAATGACTGCAAATGGAGAGAAGCACAAGATAAGCTGTGCCATGGATCACATAATTCATGCTCAAATGAAAGGAGAAATCAGTGAAGAAAATGTGCTTTACGTTGTGGAGAACATTAATGTTGCAGCAATTGAGACAACATTATGGTCTATGGAGTGGGCAGTAGCTGAGCTGGTCAATCATCCGATCGTTCAGAGGAAGATCAGAGATGAAATCACAGCCGTCCTGAAGGGAAATCCAGTCACAGAGTCTAACCTGCATGAACTACCATACTTGCAAGCCACCATAAAAGAGACACTGAGGCTACACACCCCAATTCCCTTGTTAGTGCCCCATATGAACCTTGAAGAAGCAAAACTAGGAGGGTTTACCATTCCTAAAGAGTCAAAGGTGGTAGTCAATGCGTGGTGGTTAGCTAACAACCCTGAATGGTGGGAGAAACCGTCGGAGTTCCGGCCAGAGAGGTTCTTGGAAGAAGACCGTGACACCGAAGCTGCTGTAGGCGGAAAGGTAGATTTTCGTTTCTTGCCATTTGGTGTGGGCAGGCGTAGCTGCCCAGGGATCATACTTGCAATGCCAATCCTAGGAATGGTGGTTGCAAGATTGGTGTCAAATTTTGAGATGAAAGCTCCACCTGGAATGGAGAAGATTGATGTGAACGAAAAAGGAGGGCAGTTCAGCTTGCATATTGCAAACCACTCCACGGTTGTTTTCGAACCAATCAAAGCATGATCTCATTGCAAATTCGACTTCCTGGGCACGAACCAAATCTTCTATCTCAGTTGTTCCTAAAATCTTTCACTTTTATACTCGAAATTGAGAGAATATTTTGTATATTTTTAAATTTCCTTATAACCTAATGCCTTTTGTTTTTTCAATTTATTTTGATTTTTTGTCTTAAGAAATAGAAAAAAAATTAAATTAAATATGATGTTAATTAAAAAATTAAATAATTAGTTTTTAAAATAATAATGATTAACTAATTTATTTTTGTAAATACATTTGTGTTGTTATGTTGATGATGTTTCGAGAGCATCCATAAAACTATATATTACAAAATAGTCACTATAAGAAAACTGTTTGTTTGCGATTATTTTTTAACATCGGTATTAAAAACCATCGCTAAATCTGTGAATTAATGATGGTTTTGAGTAAATAGTCACAAATATGTTTATTGTCACAGCTTTGGCAACGATTTTCAAAAATTGTCGTTAAAAACCATGCCAATTAGTGACGGTTTTTATCAAACGTCGCTTATTTTGTTACTTAGCAATGGTTTTTGAAAACGTCGCTAAAAACTTTGAAAATTAGTGATGGTTTTTAAAAACCGTTGCCAATTTCTTATGTTGGGGGAAAATGTGAAATTCAAAAAAGAAGGGGGACGTTAGTTTTAGCGATGGAAAAAAACCTTCGCAAAAACCAATCCTAAATTAACCTTCGTGAATTTTTTTCATTTCTTCTTCTCTCTTCTTCTTCTTTTCCAGTAGCTCCACCTCCTCCATTTTTCCTCCATTCATGATAGCAGCTCCTCCAAAATCCAATAGTCTCTTCTTTTCTTCTTCCCCTCCATTTCTTTCCTTTTCCTCCTCTATATTCTTCTTCTTTCTCTCCTTTCCTTCTCCTCCTCTCTTTCCCCCTCTTGTCCGTGAATAGTGCAGCAGCAGCTCCTCCTCCAATCACTCGTGAGTTGGCGGTAATTCCTCCTCCATTTGTGTAATTGGTAAGTCATTGTTAGTTATTTAGCTATTAGTTAGATAATTGTTAGAGAGTTAATTTGTTAGTAATTATTAGTAATTAGTTTAAATTATTTATTAGTTTAATTAAGTAGGTGTTAATTAAGTTTTGTATTTGTTAAATTACGTTAATTAGTTATTAATTAAAATATTTAAACATTTTAAAAAAACTAATTAAGTGTTCATTTAATTAATTATGTGTTAATTCAATGATTGAGTTGTTAATTAAATTAAGTTAATTAGTGGTTAATTAAATTATTGAATTGTTTTAAAAAATAATTATTTGCTAGTTTAATTGAATAGGTGTTAATTAAGGATTGTATTTGTTAAATTAAGTCAATTAGTTGTTAATAAAAATATTTAATTATTGTTTAAAAAAACTAATTAGGTGTTCTTTTAATTAATTATGTGTTAATTAAGTGATAAACTTGTTAATTAAATCAAGTTAAATTGTTGTTAATCAAATTATTACATTTCAATAAATAATAATAATTTGTTAGTTTCATTAAATAGTTGTTAATTAAACATTGTATTTGTTAAATAAAGTAAATTAGTTGTTAATTAAAATATTTAATTGTTGTTTTAAAAAAATAATCGAGTGTTCTTTTAATTAATTATGTGTTAATTTAGTGATAAACTTGTTAATTAAATTTGTTAAATTAAGTTAATTAATTATTTCAATAAATGTATTTTAACTTATTTATGTAAATATCAATGTTTTATAATTATTGTGTTATATTAACTAATTAATGTGATAATGTGTAGGTTATACCTCGTGGTAGGGGACGTTCGCGCATGCAATGGTCTATATCATATGGTGAAGGTTGTGGTTCAAACATTGATGATAGTAGTGATCTGTAAACGTGGATGTAGTTCTTCATGACAATACATTTTTTTTTATCGTTTTTATGTTTTTTTGCTGAAATAGTAATAAACTTTAATATAATTTGGTATATATATATATATATATATATATATATATAGGTCTCATAATATTTATAAATCTGTTTCATATCGTTATTGTTATTGTTAAATTAGATTGCATTTTATGTTTCTTATTAGTAACATGTGAACATTAAAATAATTAACTGAAAATATTTAAATTAAAAAATTTCCCAAATTTAGCAACGGTTTTACATAATCGTTGCTAAATTCATCGCTAATTAGAGACGGTTTTACATAATCGTCGCTAAATCTGTCGCTAATTAGTAAAATTATCGCTAACTAGCAATGGATTTAGCAACGATTATGTAAAACCATCGCTAAATTCACAATCTTCTAAACACTCGTTAATCGATGATTTATGGTCATTTATTGATGGAGTAACGATCGCTAATTAGTGATGATCTACAATAAATTGTCACAAAATATTTAACGACAATGGTTTTTTTGATAGTTTTAAACGGTCGCTAATTATGATTAGTGATGATTTTAACAGTTGCTAAATGTCATTTTCCCAGTAGTGAGTACTTTATTTAACCCAACTCTTCTTGTCATCATGTATAAGTTTTTTTGGTATTTGGCAAGAATGGAGCTTTGAATGATAGAAAGATGATGATGTTGCCAACAACGTCTAATGGAAGCTCCTTGATTCTGTTGCAATACTAAGAAGATTTTTTTTAAAATCAAAATTCAATATTAGAAAAGAAAAAATAAAGAAGAAAAAGAATGTAATAATATACACCATTGATTCAACTTTAAGAGTTTCTCTCTCAATTTCGTCAGCTCTTATCACAATTCCTCGACACTCTATCTCCCCAAGACCTACAAGTACTGATCGATAAAGAAATTCTGATCTGAAACTACATACAAGTTATCAATAAAAAGATTCTAGAGAATAAGGCTGCTCTTAAGATGTAATTAAAAACCATCAATAATACAAGTTTGCACAATCCAATTTGAACCCCAAACAGAAATTAAAATATATTTAATAATTTCTAATCTTATCCACTAATTGTTTCATTTTTTTTTTAAAAAAAACATGTAATTATATATATAAAAAAAAATTTGTTTTCAAAGGAAAATTTTACCTTCATGGAGTCATCATACTTGAAGAGTCGACAGATTTAATTTTGTTTTTGGACTTTCAAATACTAAAAATTATTTAATAGTCTTTAGTTTCCTCCAACATTTTATTTTTTTCCCTATTATTTGAAAGTATTATTTACGTCAATATACACAAAAGATATAAACATTATATTTAATTCTTGGGTTAATTCCATTTAGATTTGTTTTCATTAAAAAGGAAAACAGAGAGTTTTAACTTTAATAATCATGCAATATTTATTTATTTTTTTCATGGTCATGCAATATTTATTTATTAATCAATCACTTATTTTTTGTTTTCTTAAAATTTTTGAAAAAACTGAAAACAAGAAATGAAAACTTATTTGTTTTGTTTTTTTTATCAATTAAATAAAAAATTGCAACAAGTCTCAAAACTTTCGGGGGCAAAAAAAAAAATCATTTTCAGAACTGGTTTCTTACAATTAATATAAGCCTTATTTTGCAAGTTGGTCCGGTTCGAAATGTCAGGCAATGGGTGTGGATCGTGCCCAAATCAAATTCGATATCCACATGGGGTGGTCTGACCATATTATGGAGCCATGGTGAGTTTAGGGCAATCGAAGGTCAGGTTAGGATCGAGTTGGATGTTTGTGGAGGACCAAAACTAGGTTCGATTCAGCAGTAAGATTGGAGTCGGGTTCGGAACAATCGAGGTTTGAAACGTTCGAATAACTAATCCAAAGAAATATGACGAATAAAAAGTTTATATATATATATATATCAGAGAAACACAATTTACATAAATTTTTGTCCAAACGGAAAAATAAAGTAAAATGATTGAGCACTCTGACCCCCTTTTGTTTTAGTTTGGAAGTATTTTTGTGGTTTGTGAGAATATTATCGGACATTAGTTTGGAAGTAAAACCTTGAGGACCTTTGCCGGACGTTATCTGCTGACAGGGTTGCTATTAGAGAAAATGGTAGAAACAGCATAACCAATTGACTTGGAACATGGTTAGGTTTAGAATATTTGTTCATCCTTTCACATTGATGACTAAAAATTATTAGGTAGATTAGAAGTTGTATTTCTCTCTTTCTCACGTTAAAATGAAATGTATTCATAAACATTTATGGACATTATTTTTACACCAAAAAAAGAAAAAGAAAAACAATTACAATTCTTGGTATATTTAATAATTCTTAATCTTTCACATTGATTCATTGCTTAAGAAAATGATATATTAAACAATTAAATCATAAAATACTTACTACAAATTTTGTGTTGAAATTAATTAAACTTTTTACAATTATTTGAAATATTTGTCTTGCTGAGAATTATATAGCTCTAGACGTTGAATTTAGCATCGTTTACACTATCAATCTAATAGTTTTATAAGCAAAGTTAAACATTCTAAACGAGTTAATAAAAAAAATTAGCATTCGTCTCCAAGTGGGGAATTGACAAAAGAAAAGGTGGCTGCAAATGAAAGGCCTACAAACACTTGAGTGAAGGCAACAACAACATTTGGCAATTTGTTTCTTTAAAAAAAGGTGAAAATGCTTTTTAGAGTAAATTATAAATTAATCCCTCTAGTTTTTTGAAATGAATTAATTAGTTCTTTTTGTTTTAAAAATTAATTCTTTAGTTCCTATATTTTTAAATTTTCTTCTAATTTAATCCTTTTTTGTTTTTTTCAATTTATTTTATTTTTTGTCTTATGAAATAGAAAAAAAATAAGAAATATGGAAGGATTGATGAAAAAAAAATTTAATTAAATATGATCAATATTAGTAAAAAAAAACTAAATAATTAGTTTTTCAAACAAAAAGGACTAATTAATTTATTTCTAAAAAATATAAGGACTAATTTATAATTTGCTAGTAGTTTTTGTGAGGAGTCAACCAAGCTAGCTAGTTGGCAATATTGAAGACATATGAAAAACGTAAGGTCGAAATCCTCTTCACCTACCAACTACAACTCCTCTCTCCTACCTTGAATTTTCCAAAACCCATGGATTCCATCTCAAAACCATTGGCAATGATCACCTACCCTCCTATCCCCATTTCTTCTCTATAAAACCCCATTTCTCTCCTTCCATCTATCAAAAATATCGTACCATTTTCTAGCATCCATTTCTCTGAACATGGCTCCTTCTGTTACAAAATCAATGTTTTTCACCCTTCTAGCAATAGTATTTGTTTCATGCATGAAGTTCGCATGCCCTAACCTACCCGCTTCGATCCTCCTTCCTCTACTTCCACTAGTCTTATACTTGTTTACCTCCTTTTTTGCCAAGTCTTCAACAACGACTAACCTCCCTCCTGGACCTACCTCATACCCGTTGTTTGGCAATTGGCTCCAAGTTGGCAATGACCTTAACCACCGTCTTCTAGCATCGATGTCAAAAACCTATGGTCCTGTCTTCCTACTAAAACTTGGTTCAAAGAACTTAGCTGTTGTATCCGACACTGAGCTAGCCACCCAAGTCCTACACGCACAAGGTGTCGAATTCGGGTCTCGCCCACGTAACGTTGTCTTCGACATCTTCACCGGCAACGGACAAGACATGGTGTTCACAGTCTATGGTGAGCATTGGAGAAAAATGCGTAGAATTATGACACTGCCGTTTTTCACCAACAAAGTTGTGAACCAATATAGTACCACATGGGAGCAGGAAATGGACCTCGTGGTTCATGACCTAAAAGATAACGAGAAAGTTAGGGCAGAAGGGATTGTTATCAGGAAACGTTTGCAGCTGATGCTGTACAATATTATGTACAGAATGATGTTCGATGCAAAATTTGAGTCCCAAGAGGACCCTTTGTTTATTCAGGCAACAAGGTTCAACTCTGAGAGGAGTCGGTTGGCTCAGAGTTTTGAGTATAATTACGGAGATTTTATCCCTTGGCTTAGACCATTTTTAAGAGGGTATTTGAACAAGTGCAGGGATTTGCAGCAAAGGAGGCTAGCTTTCTTCAACAACTATTTTATTGAGAAAAGAAGGTAAGGAATTGCGATTTTCTTTCTTTGTATAGAATATGATCACATAATTTTCTTGCAACCGTCCTTTTTTAGCCCTAATTTGACCTTACTCGTGATTTTACAGGAAAATAATGGCTGCAAATGGAGAGGAACACAAGATAAGCTGTGCCATGGATCACATAATTCATGCTCAAATGAAAGGAGAAATCAGTGAAGAAAATGTGCTTTACATTGTGGAGAACATTAATGTTGCAGCAATTGAGACAACATTATGGTCTATGGAGTGGGCAATAGCTGAGCTGGTCAATCATCCGACCGTTCAGAGGAAGATAAGAGATGAAATCACAGCCGTCCTGAAGGGAAATCCAGTCACAGAGTCTAACCTGCATGAACTACCATACTTGCAAGCCACCATAAAAGAGACACTGAGGCTACACACCCCAATTCCCTTGTTAGTGCCCCATATGAACCTTGAAGAAGCAAAACTAGGAGGGTTTACCATTCCTAAAGAGTCAAAGGTGGTAGTCAATGCGTGGTGGCTAGCTAACAACCCTGAATGGTGGGAGAAACCATCGGAGTTCCGGCCAGAGCGATTCTTGGAAGAAGACCGTGACACCGAAGCTGCCGTAGGTGGAAAGGTCGATTTTCGTTTCTTGCCATTTGGTGTGGGCAGGCGTAGCTGCCCAGGGATCATACTTGCAATGCCAATCCTAGGACTGGTAGTTGCAAGATTGGTGTCAAATTTCGAGATGAAAGCCCCACCTGGAATGGAGAAGATTGATGTGAACGAAAAAGGAGGGCAGTTCAGTTTGCATATTGCAAATCATTCCATAGTTGTTTTCGAACCAATCAAAGCATGACCTCGTTGCAGATTTGGCTTTCCTACACGTACCAAATCTACTTTATTTGGTTGTTTGTAAAATCATTCGCTTTGATACTTCATTATTCTTAAAATTGTGAGAATTTTTTTTTTTCAAATAATGCTTTCAATATGTAGTACACCATCTTCTATTTTACAGAATTGCAGACAAAATTGAGATTTATTTCCAGCATATGGTAGTCTGCTATGCAATGTGGTTTTAAAACTTACATCAATCGACAAAAAAAGATATGTAGAACAGGAAAAGACAAAAAAAGAAAGTAACCTTTCGTTGTCTTTCATAGAAAATTGAATACATGAAGCATTGCTGCTCTACATTACATGGATTGAAAGGTAAATATAGCACCTACATAAACTTCTGGCCTGTCAAGTTAAAAAAGTTCATGGCATTTCTGTGAGGCGTCACATGGTATAACATTTCTTCCCCATGTTACGAACTTTGTGCGTACAATGAAATCAACTGTCAGATGATAAGATCAACAGTAGCAATGCCATTGAAAGAAACTTGAAGTGAAATAAGGAGAAACGGAGATGGAACCTATAGTTCTCAGTTTACACCACATCTCAAGTAGCCACCACGGTATAACTGTTGCAGGAGATTAACTTTTGTGCCCATGGGCGCTTGAACCCCACGCATACAAAAGCCTGCAAAAAGACAACTTACAGGTAAAGAGAATTTGCAAACATGATACCTCGTCGAAGGCTTTCGCTGGCAGCTGCAAATTTGCTCTCCAAATTGACTTCACCCACAGCTTGAGCAGCAGCACGCAACTGAAAAATAAATAATAATAATAAGGCGATTAAAGGGAATAATTCCACAGAAATTCAAATAAAGAGCTGCACAAGAATGCATATATTGTTTCCATGTTCAAGAGAAACCCAGCATGCAAAACATAGACTATCTTCAGAGAACTGAGTGATTTTGTAGACTTTTTTAATAAGAAGGGATTGGGGGAATATTTCACAATTTTTACCTGATTCAGAAACTCGTCTAGTCTTCTAGCACTTCTGATAATGCTACCCTCAAAGATATCAGTCATTTGTATGACCTCTGAAAAATTAGCTCCCTGAAAGGGGAAAATGAAAAAGGCAAAACAAGCAATATTATTTAACCCTAGATTAGAAAAAGAAAAAACAAACCCAAAATGCATTCGATACAGCACTCAGGTACTCTTCAAATAACCAAGTGCATGTAACTTGAAAAGAAATAAGCAATGGTCAAATCTATAAATCTGCCTGGATGTAATGGACCAATAGGAATTAGGAACCGTTCAGAAAGAAGCCATATGAACACATAAATGACAGAGAGAGATTGAAATGATTGCACAGAGAGGGAGAGAGTTTGGTTGGCTGAAGAAAAATTGTTTACTACTGCCAGCAATTCACTGGCCAATTGGTAAAGTTGCCAAAACACCAATTTGGACGCCGACAATACCCAAAAGAATACAGACCAAAAATGATCCCTCCAGAAATCTCACAATGATTCAAAAATTTGCCCAAACGAGACAGCAATGAGGAAAAGCAAAAGTACCATCCAAATTAACAGTCCATGGTTAACTCTAATGAAAGCAGAAAATTCTTTGACAGTAAATATAAAAAACTAACCTTTGACCAGCAGTAAACCACATCCATCAAGAACGGTCTCACTGTTGATTCCACATATTCATCGACATTTATGTCCAATTTGCATTCATATTGTATCTGAAATTATGGAAAGAGACTTTTCTGTCTGTTCTTAATGAGTCAATTGCATAATATGAACCAAAAAAAAAAAAAAAAAAAGCAAAAAGATATAGCAACCTCTGCTATTTTTCTTGCACTCTCCTGGAGTTGTTGTAATGGTTTAGCAAGTTCTGTTCTCAAATGTATTTGCTCACTTGACTTGTCTACTGGAATGAAGCAACTTGCAAGAGCAGCAACTTGGTGATGATCAAGATCGTTAAAAGTACCTGATAAAAATTCATTAACATTAATGAATATATATATATATATATAGGCATATGAAATCAGAGGGTCAGCCTTAATCTTATGCATATAAGGCCACCAGCGACCAGGCCAAAGAAACCCAGCCTGAAGTAAAATAAGATTCCACAGAGCATGAAACAATGAAAAAATAATTGTCATAAACTCACCATTGAACATCAGTTCTGTAACAAGTAGTTCATCGCCTGTGTCTATCAAGCAGGCTGCTCTGCCCTTCAGCTGGACTACACCATCAGCATCTATATGGCCAAGCCTTTTCAAAACCCGTGAGCGGTTCTTAAGTTCTTCTCGAAATTTTTGAAGCTGCAAAGTTGAGAATCAAATTAAAAAAAAATACAGGTGAAAAACTGAAGAACGTAACTAATCATGGAGAGTAGATAATTACGAGCCCAGCATCAACAAAAGAAAATACTAGCAACCATTTGAATAAAAGTCAGAATAGGAACACCAACTCAAGTTTACATGCATATGCCATTTTTCATCTTTATTCAGTGTGGCTGTATTATTCAGATATGAACACCCAATCAAGGTTCACATTCAACACCTCTGGGCAGCAGGCAGGTTTTATAGTGTCTCTTGACTTATTTTAAATGCAACTGGATGCTTGAAGATGCAATGAAGAGATGTTCTTAATATGAGACGCATTTTCTGTTCCTTTTCTTTTCTAATAAATAGAGATCAGAAATACAGAAGTACTCTATGCAGTAAGATGAATCAAAATTTATGCCTCAAGGCATTCTCCTCCAACAGGATTTCAGAAGTATACATTGCACATGCTGAATCCATACAGACAGATAGATCCAACTATAACAAGTTCAGTCAAACTAAGCATCAACAAGGGAATATACCTGGGAATCGCGCATTTTCGATTTAAGTTGTTGAATTTCATGATTCACCTCAGCTTTCCTATGAAAACTTTTCATCTGATTTACATCTTGGGACTGCATGCATAAGTCGAGCAAGTGTGATTGCTAAATATACCACATGAAGCAAACATTGTAGAGAGAATTTTCCAAGTTACTGGCTTACAAAATTTTATAGGAACAATGCAAACCTTGTGCAGTGGATGCGCATGTAACTTCCGTTCCAATTCCTCAATTTGGTTAACCAACTCAACAATTTCAGGATCCTCAATTTTCATGTCCTGCAAATTAATACAATTAAGTTGATAGAACCATGAGACAGATAACAGCAGGATTCTTAGAGAACTAATTCAAAACATTGTCTTTATGATTAAACAAATGTGAAACGTCAAAAGGTGAAGATACCAGAAGAAACTGAGAAAGAGTGACAGTGAAATCTGTTAATAGTGCTTATGGCACAGTGAGAACAGGGAACATCAATAGCAACCATGATTTTCCTTTTCTGATGTATCAGTGGCTAATGCCCTTGCACATATGTTAAGCTAGTAGTTTATAGATGGACTAAGAGCAACAGAAAAATGCATCGATCATGTTAAAAAATAAAGAAATGGTTTTTTTTTTTTTTTTTGAGAAGGAATAATAGACAGTCTATGAGGTGAAGGCACAGAAAACACTAATTTTGGCATTGTATGATAATGGCCTAGAAAAGACTCCAGAATAATATCTACATTCCATGAAGTAAGCTAAAACTTGCCAACTCAAAAAACAAATCTTGAAGTTTAGTGTTATAATAAACTGGGTGACATCTCCAATTCCAATGTAGTGCACCAAAAGATTTGTAATTTTATTCTATGCCTATTCTATGGTCTGAAACAAATCCAATGTTCAATTACAGCAAATAGTTACCTTTACAGGGTTAAGCTTTGGAAGGCCTGCAGGAAACCGATTCCCTAACTCCTGCACTGCTAGTAGTATACTTTGTCTTGCTTCCAATGGCCGAAGATCAGCAGGAATGGATATTCTTACTTTGCTTAGAGCACAAATTAGGGGCAGCTGAACAGGAACCTAAACCAGAAGTAAACAGAAATCATTATCTTCACCAGACCAGTCCAAACACCTTAAGTTAATTACTGGGCCACAAGACTGAAAAAGAGATTAAGCTGTCATTCCACTGATGCATCAACTTACCACATGCATCTCACCCTTTTCTCCAGGCCGAGGTGGGCATGGTCTTGGACGAGAGCCACTCTCACTTGGTCCAGGAGAGCAATGAAGTAAAGTATCTACTATATAGCCACCGCCTTTCAAAGGCATAGTTCCCGACCCAGCAGTGGGCTTTTTAACAACATTCACTACAACTCCCCAACCCCAATCAGTTCCTCCTTCTCTTACCTTGATCTGCAAAACAGACAGCCACTACTGAGGGGACGAAAAAATATAAATATCATTACTGAAATTGTAAATACAGGTGCAAAACCACGAGCAAATTGCAGACATGAGGAATTATTGTTCAGCTATTTTTTCTCTGAATCACATCCATTAAATGTCCCTCAATTTTTTTGGGGTCAAATTTATAAACTTTGGCCCCATTTGTCTTTCCGATCTCTTATGTCCATGTATCCCAGCAACATATATGACACAGTATTCGACATTCAGCATGAAATGTAAGTAACTTCAGCTTGTAATGGAATCAATCACTAATGAGGTAATATTCCAGAAAAAGAATAATAGTCATTTAGTAGCACACAAACTTCAACAAGAGTATTCATCATCTGTACATACCAACCGACCAGTGCATAGATAATAGAGAATTCTTTCAGGCCTTGTTATTTCTGTCATCATCTTCTTCTCAAGTTGGGCCATCTCAAGTTTTAGATTATGAAACTCAGCAACTTCAGCCTATACAAGACACCATAAATTCATATAGCATCAACTTATATTATTTCAAGAAAAAAAAAGTACTTAAAATAGAGGGAAATGATTACCTCTCCTGAAGCATCAAGAACAGCAGCTTCCTCTTCCAGTTTTGAAACCTTTTCCCCTATGTCTGGTAAAGTCTGAAAGAGATAAAGATCTATGAGTGACTGAAACTTCATGAATTCAAGAACTGCATGCACAAAAGGATGTGAGGGATTTCACAGAAACCTTCTCGTACTGGAATTGATGAAATGAATTTCTTATCACGTGTTCAGCAGTGAACTGGCCTTCAGCACGGCTCATTAAATTTAAGATCGAATAGTAGCTCAATCTGAAAGTACTAACTAGAGGAGCTGGTTTACCCAAAACCATGTCTTTGAGTGTATTCATCTCCATCTGGAAAAGTCACATAAAAGGTAAGCAATTTGAAAGAGAAGATCAGGTTGTTTTATTGCCTTTATCAAGGATCTAAGCAAGAGACCATGATGTGCTGCTACATGCCTAGAACTAAATGCCATTAGTTTTCCTTTGACACAAAAGGCTTACATGTGTAATATGGGCATGCATTCAAATGAAAATGAAGGTTGACTTTCATATTTATACATTTATAAAATGTGCACGCAGATTATTACACTAGTAATGATAAACGCACAGGATTGACATTTCGCATAGAATTACCCGTTCATCAATCATTATGATACAAATACCCCGCTCATCTTTGCCACGTCGTCCAGCCCTTCCACTCATCTGTAGAAATCAGTAGAATAAAAAACTAACAATAATACACACATATATGCGTAGATGTGTAAGTTTATGTTTTTAATGCTCTAGAGAGGCGCAGCAAATTATTACTTACCTGGATATACTCACCAGATCCAATGTAACGATGACTATCACCATCCCACTTCTTAACAGCTGTGAAAACTACAGTCTTTGCAGGCATGTTTAAACCCATAGCAAACTGTCATAAAGGATAGATATTTTTTGGGCAGTTCAAGATTGAAGTTAACAGCAGAAACCACAAACTGATCATAACTAAAAGAGCACACCCTTTTCCCCCTTCCCACCCTGGTTTCCTGCAAAGAGTAACTTACTGTCTCTGTAGCAAATAGAGCCTTAACAAGGCCTTCCTGGAAAAGAAGCTCTACAAGTTCCTTGATAACAGGGAGAAGACCAGAATGATGGACAGCAATGCCTCGCTTAAGTAGTGGCAGCATTAACTCAATAGCAGGTAAATTCCTGTCTTCCTCATTCAAGCAGAGTATGGCATTGCTAAAAACCTGCTCCACAACATCCTTTTCCTCTTGTGTATTAAAATCAAGCTTAGACATAGACATGGCATGCTGTTCAACCTCTCTCCTACTGAAGCTAAAAACTATAACTGGTTGAAACTTCCGTTCCATAATCATCTGAAATTACATATGAATGCAATTATTGAGCAATTTTATCAACTAACTGTCAAGATGAACAGGACAAACAACGAATCTCCACTTAAAAATCCAGAAAATGCATGAACCGATCAAACGCACTCACATCATGAAATAGGAAATCACTAACTCAGAGCAAATAATAAGACGCACCAGTATTATGTCAATAAACAATAAATTTCATTTCTTTTAACAGAGTGTGTTACATATAGCAAATTTAATTTGAATATTGAGAATAGAAAAAACAGATTGGAAAGTTGCTTATTCATATGTATTTAGAGACTCTGAGGAGCCATCTGAGATCTGTTCACAAAACAGTTTCTTCTCAGCAATAACTACGAAGAAGAGTTCAGTTTATAGATAGCATCAGGAAAACAGAAACTCAGAAAACTATATGTGGTGCTAGAGAAGCTCTCATTGGAGAGAGAAATAATAACAAAAATAACTATCAACACTCAATGAAGCAATAAATGAAGGCGCCTTATAATACTACAATCAAGAGTGAAAGTACAAATACGAGGGCGAACCTTGACTATTTTGTATATGTCAGAACCCCCTGAAGCATTCCCACCCTTTGCAATCCTTCCACTAGCTTTACCATTAGCACTCTTGTTCCCCTCACCAACTTTTTGCTTTGAGAAAGTATCCTGCAGCTTCATAAAATTGTCCTCCCTAAACTGCTCACTCTCATCAACCACAAGATACAACCCAACACCACCCACAGGAAAAACATAATGCTGCAACGGAGTTGGTCGAAAATCTGTGTAAACCACATGGCATGGCTGCTTATGCAAATGACAAATCCATTCTGCAAACTCGGTGGCATTTGACATCGTCGCAGAAAGAAAAACCATCTTAATCACTGGTGGCATAAAGATAATACTCTCTTCCCAAACAACCCCTCTTTCACGATCCTTCATATAGTGAATCTCATCAAAAATAACCCAAGCAACTTCCTTCAAAATCTCTGAACCCCTATAAAGCATCCCCCTAAGAATCTCTGTAGTCATAACCAAACAACTAGCATTTGGCGAAAGAGTAACATCTCCAGTCATCAAACCAACATCTTGAAACTCCTGATGCAACTCCCTATACTTCTGATTACTCAAAGCTTTCAACGGAGAAGTATAAATAACCCTTTGCTTTTCTCTAAAAGCCATTGCAATCGCATACTCTGCAACTGCAGTTTTCCCTGCAGACGTATGAGCAGAGACTAAAACACTCTCATTCCTTTCCAAACAAGCTACAGACACCTTCTGAAAAGGATCAAGATCAAATTCATAACTCTTCGCCATCTCCCCATTGTACAAGGGATTCGACAAAGTGCCATGAAGGTTTTCATCTTTATTTGGCTCATACCCGCTTGGGACCGCAACTTCATGAACACAAGTCCGTGTCAAATTCCTCTTTTTCAAAGCAGATTCTTGCTTTTGTGGTGTAGCAGCAATCTCGGCTTTCTCTTCCTCCTCCTCCTTCTCAGGTTCTTTTCTCTTTGTAAGCGTTGGTGTCTCCTCCATTAATAGATTTCTAACTTAATTCCACTCCTAACTCACTCTAAATTAAGCAAAAATCTTCCAAACTTGTGCACTTCTTTCTGCTAATACGAACAAAAAATACACAAAAACAATGAAGTTCAGATTTTGTCAAAGTAAAAGATATCTAAAGCACGAAAGCAAGTTGACAGGCATCAAAGAAAATCAAATGGAAGCAAAACCCTAATTCTTTTTCGTTTTTCTTCTAACTTCAGCTTAGAAAACAGAGGTTTTGGTTTTAACGAAAGTGGTTTCTTCTTGCTTGGTTGCTGAGAAAACCCATTTAAATTTGAGCAACTAATGCATCATAAAGTATTCAAAATTCTGGGGTTTTGTTAATTTTCACTACTTTTCTCGGTAACCAAGCAGAAAAGAGAAGGAAAAGGGCAAAAAAAAAAAAAAAACAATGGAGGGAAAGTAGCAGGAGGAAGTACCTTTCTTTTGGCAAATGGAGGCAGAAAGAAACGGTTCAAGAGCGAGCCCTAAATTTTATTATTGTTATTATTACATTATTTAGATAATAATCATGGGCCATGGTTTTGTTGGGCTATAGTGGGCCCAGAAGGATTTTATTGGGTTTTGTTGTTTTTTCTCTTTTGGTAATTTTTTTTAAGATAGCAATTTTTTAGTAAATTATAAATCAGTTCTTTTAGTTTCTCAATATGCATTAAATAATCCATCTAGTTTCAAAAACTAATTAATTAATCTCTATATTGTTAAATCTATTTATAATTTAATCTTTTTTACTCTCTTTCAATTTTTTTTAAACAAAAAAAGTAAAAATTATAAAAAATTGATAAAAAAGATATTTTTATAATAAAATAATATTAAAATAATCAAGATAACCGATCAAGAGACTAATTAATTAGTTTTTGAAAAAAATAAAGACTATTTAATTCATTTTACTATGTATGCATATATGATGATATTAAATATTTTTTAGTTATAAGATAACTTTTTATATTTATGCAGAGCTTATCTCCAAATAAATTATCCTAGAGAAATAATAAGATAAGATGTTTTATTTGATAATACAAGTTCTACGTGAGTATAAAAAGTCATCTCATAATAAAAAAATATTTAATTATCACATGATTAGTATGTATATTAATATCAAAACTCAATAAAAGTTACTTATTTGGATTTACCAAACACATTCAAAGAACACGATAGTTAATTGAACAAATTCAAAAAACTTGAGGGTTAATTAACTAAATTAAAAACACAAGGATAAAAAAAATGAAATAAATTTTATAATACACAAAAAGTAATTAGTGGTATGTACGGTAATTACTTCGAGTCCATTTTGAGGAAAGAGATAGACACATAAAAAGAGAAGAGAAAAATATGAGAGAAAAAATAAAAAAATCTGAACGGACTTGGAAATCTTTTTATCATTTTTCGCGGGTACGGATGTAATTTTTTTCTTTTTTTTATGTGTTTATCTCTCTCCTCGAAAATCTTCTTATCATTTTCTCGTAGGTATGGATATAATTTTTTTCTTTTTTATGTGTTTATCGCTTTCCTCAAAGTGGATCCAATGAGTAACTATTGTACATGTCACTAGTTACATTTTCTAGAAAATAAATATTTGATACAAACATATAATTTAGGAGTTTCATTGGTTGAAATCTTATTACTTGCAAAAGTAACACTTTCTCCTGCACATTCCAGTCTTTTTATTCAAGTCAGTTTGAAGAAGTTTTTCGCTTGCTACACATTTTCCACTCCAAGTATCTCTCCACAATGCCTAGCCCACAAAGCTCCTTCACAGTAGCCATGGCGGCAGGAACCTTCAAGTCAAATGCTGAAGGAGACCCATCTAAGCAACCCCATGAAAGGAGCTGTTTTCTAGCTTCTCTAATAGCTGCTCTTGTAGCACAATGCACTGAAGCTGCGAGAAGTAATGGTGGCTCACCAGAAGCTGCACAATAAAGCAGAACACATGGTTAATTTTATAAGTTCAAATGATCAGGTCATCTTGGACCTTTTCTATTTCTATGGATGTTGAAAAACTTAATTACCTTTTGAAGAGAGAACACGATCTTGGTGATGGCCACTGTTAAGTATTTCTACATTAAACTGCTTTGGTATGGTGTCTATAGTAGGGATTTTGTATGTCCACGTCCCGTCCGTTACCACTAATCCATCTGAGTTTGTCAGGTATTCTTCAAGCATGAAAAACCCTATTCCTTGCACAAAAGCTCCTTCAATCTGCAAAAACCAATTCTTGCTTCTCAAATAAGAGATGAACATGAAGATCAACCTCATAATATGTCTTTTAAATTGCACAGTTGTAAAAATAGTTCCAGTCGCAACGGTAAAATAATGGTAGCAACAAATAAATCGTAACTATATTAATAACGGTTAATAAATTTATTTTAAAGTAAAGAATCAAAAGTTTTTCTTTAAATCATAAGATAACTGCTGTTATTTGGTCCATAATTCACCAAATAACGCTATTATTACCGTTATTTGGGTGAAATGCTATTGGGTTCTCTATAATATCATACAACGAAAGTCTGAATGTCCAAACTTATTAAATAATAGCCGTTACATTACATAATGATTATTATTTGATGCTATGATTGACATGATAGTTTAAGAATAACAAGGCATGAAAGCTTCAAACTTTTGACAATGTTGTGTTGGGAATTTAATGGCTAGCTAATTACCTGTCCTAAATCCACAGCGGGGTTGAGACTTTGTCCACAGTCGTATATAATGTCAGATCTCAAAATTGATGTTTCTCCTGTTAAAAGGTTTACCTCCACCTATATCATCGAAACTTCACATTAGCATATTTATGCACATAATCAAATAGAACGGCTTGTTTTGTGTACCGTAATCATATTTCCTGAAGCAAGTTTAGTTAAGTTTGTGCAGACTGATGTAGTTATGACCTGCAGTCTAGTAGGCTACGCAGAGTCAGCACAGTGGTCTCGCTAGTCGATTAGCGAGTGAGAATCGAGGAGGCAACACCTCTTGAGGGGGCTCAAGAGCGGAGCCCCCGAAAGGTTCACAATATATTAGGCAACAATGTATTAGGCCAGGTATATAGGAACATGCAGCTTTAGTTTCTAATCATGCACCAAAGCGGGCCAGATGTGTAGAAACATGCAGCTTTAGTTTCTGATCATGCACCAAAGGGAAAGAACAAGAAGGTTCTCTAGAAAATTAACTTGCCTCGCTTACTGCAGCGCCATAATTCAAGTACTGCTTGGAAGTAATACCGGGGACAAAGTAAGAACTTGCTGATAAGTTCACGGATTCTGAATATGCCTGCATCGTGATCAATTAAAATAGTACTAAGATGCCAAGGATCTCCAATATCCGAACAGAAGTATGAAAAGCTGATCAAATTTTACAAGATACTATCTCCTCGATGACCAATTCTTGGAAATGATTCTTCTGACAAGATACACCTTGCAGGAGTATTGAATTACTCGGGAAACTAATAAATTAGAAGAAGTAAAGGTAAGATCAAGTGATGTGTAGTTAGTTAATATATTCGAAAACAGAAAGGCCAAAGCATTGGTCAGTTTTTGCAGGAGTTTCAGTCTCTAACAACAATTTAAAGTAGAATTTTGCGGAAATAAAGATAGCTATACCTCGAGAATGAGTGTTTCCCATGTTATTGAACCTTTCTGCACCTGCAACTTTTCCTTTAGAGTTGTTAGTCTCTCGACCAATACTTTACAGCAAAGTCTAACTGCTTCACAGCTTGCCTCCGATGCGGTGCTTCCGCCAGTACACCCTCCTTGAACTAAGCTTAAGGTATCAGATTGTATGACCCGTACTTTCTCCAAGAGGCCCGATCCTGTTGTTTCGCATTTGATTGAACCGAGACCAAATGCAGCCATCTGTTTTACCTTCGTCCAAAGACCTTGGCCAAGCTCTATTCCTCCAACTTCAACAGCAACAGATCCATCACTTAGAATGCTAACCTTTCCTGGAAATGGTGCCACTACTGTTTGATGCACAATAGGTACTCGAGAAATGCCTCTTTTTTGCCACACATTACACGCATTAAACTGGTCTATCATTGCAACCCGTTGGTGAAAGCTTGAAGATGTGGCTAACTTATCCCATATGGAAGTTAGCGTATATTCTGAACGCTCACCCGAGCCAACACCATAAAACAAGCTGAGACTATTATACGAGTGGAGATTTATATTTCTCACAGAATCTACCTCCATAGAAATGGCAGATGCTACATGTTCAATTACAGCTTCTGCAATATATGATCCTTGTACCTCCCCAGGGCCACGCATCGCAGATTTACTAGAATGGTTTGTTTTGCACAACTTTATATCAAAAGATAAAGCACCCCAATCATACTTTGAAAGTGGAGCCAGTAGGTGTTCGGGAATCAATGGACTCATGTCAGGAGATATCCCAGCATTAACTAATATATCAAGCTGTAAGGCTGTAATTTTCCCATTAGATTTGAACCCTACACTGTATGTTACTTTCATGGGATGCCTTCCTCCTGCCATTACCATATCAGTCTTACGATCGAGATACATCCTGACAGGACGGCGTAACTTATGCGCTGCAAGTGCACATGCTGTAGCAACCTAAAACATGACATCCCATGGTCAGTACTTGAACCAGAGCATATATATGTATAGCTATGGGCTGGCGAATCGCCTTTTAAAATGTCAAACTGTGCAGAAACCTTGTAGCGTTCAGTTGCTCTATGTGCTGAAAAAAGTACAGTGACTAGATAAATACTCACAGGCATTGATTTCATGGCCTTTCCACCGAAGCCTCCTCCAACCCTTCTTGTGATCACACGCACGTTATGTTCAGGTATTCCAAGACACCTTGAAATCGTAGTTTGTACATATTGTGGGCATTGAGTTGAGGAGTAAACCACCATGCAGTTGTCTTCATCAGGTACAGCAAGGGCAGTTTGATTCTCCATATAGAAAAAGTATTGTGACCCAAGTTTGATCTGGATGTCATCATACAGCAAGAGGTTGGCATGCAGTGAGCTCAAATCCTAGCAGTTCAAAGATGATTCAAGAAAAATCATGGATGAAAAGTTGAATACCTCAGCGGAGAGAATTTTGTGATCAGCTTCAGCCATTCCTTTTGATACATCACCAACTTGCTTAGGACAATATCGAGGAGGGACCTCGAAGAAGCTAGATTTTTCTACAGCCTCTTCTACAGTTAAAATGGGTGGTTCCATATTGTCCAGGTCATGATCAACCACTACGTGGTTTGCTGCTAAATCTGCATTTCTTTGTGTATCTGCCACCTGAGATATTGAATTCATAGACTAGATTAGGCACAAAAAACCCACAAAGAAAAAAAGCGTATTTGCATAATTCGATCTCACTTGACGACCAACATAACTGAATTAAACGATGACAAAGAATAATGGTAGATCATAGATTACCACAAGAGCAAGACGTTCTCCGGCATACCGAGTAAATTCATCAGCAAACAAAGATTCAGTGCCAAACATAAACATAGAACCTATGTTCTCTGCAAATTTTGGGATATCTTTGAAAGAAATGAGGGCAGCAACTCCATCGGTCGGCGATTTGGACTTAAATTCTATGCCCTTTACCCTTGCAAAAGGCTTTGTACTGTAGACAAATGCTCCATATAGACAATTTGCAGGAGAGGAAATATCATCCACATAAACAGCCTCACCTGCATGGTTAGATTGTTGAAATGATAATTTGAATTTTCTAGATTTCTCTTGTGACTAGATACATGTGGTTTTTTATGTTTTTTCAGTGACTAAGCTCATTGAGAATATAGATATTGGGATAATTCATGTATTTAGTATTTATTATTAGAGGTGTTCGTTCAGTTATTCGGTTTGGTTTCGAAATATTTCGGATAGTGTTCGACTAACCAAATTTTCAAAAAAAAAAAAACTAGAATGTTTTTTTGTTTTTTGATTCAGTTTCAATATTCGATAATTTAATTTTTATCCATTTTATTTTTTTCTCAAAATGACTGATTCTATTAAAGTTTCTTAAATCTTTGTTTAGAGTTTGTTTCTTTTCTATATTGTAAACTACTAGTTAAGAAATTAAATTGTGTCCAAAAAAAAATAGCAAAGATATTGGTAGATAAACAAATAATAAATTGTTCATTTAAGAAGGTTTGAATTTGAGATGATAGAAAATCTATCAATATTTTTGCTATTTTACCTACATCTAAACTTGTAGCAGAGATAGAAAGAGCACATACAAAGTCTGTGGGAGGAAGTGTATCTAAGGGAAAAAGATATTTCAATTTGGGAATAATGGGTGTTGTGAGTGACTTGACTTAACATATATATATAGGTTTTTCAGTTTTTTTTTTTTTAAAACCAAACCCGACCCCAAAAACTAAAATTATTTTGATTCGGTTTTTTTTTTTAATTTCTAAAAAAAAACTACACCAAAATTGATATTTCGGTATGGTTTGGTTTAATTATTTACTTTTCACCGAATAGTGAACATACCTATTTATTATGATTCATGTATAGGATATTAATTATAGTTCATGTAACTAGAGTTAGGAGTACTTATATATACCTTGGCATTTGACACTATGTAAGTGGAGTGAGTATTACAAATAAATATTTCTTCTCTTGAATTCCTCTCCCTCTAACAAAGATAAGATCCAAAAAATTTCAATTGGAAAGCTCAGGAATCTACCTATTCATTTCCTTAAAACAAAGAGGACTTACCACGGATAATTAATTTTCCTGAATTTTGAAGCATTATTTCATAGAAACACACACACACATGCATCCACATGCGTAAGGAACATAAAAACGTATACAAACCAGAAGCTTGAAGAGCAGCTCCAGATTTTGCAATTGGCTCACCAACAGGAAGATAGTCTCTATTCAATTGGACTACCTGCTTTGATGATGATATCAAAGTGGAGGCCTTCGCATTGGCATGATCAAGCTGGTTTTGCTTCTCTTTTACCTTGGCATCATTATAGGATGAACTACTATTGTATTCGTCCAAGCAATGATTAGAAATTTTCTCAGTAGTGTCTGTTACGGGGCCAAGAAAGTGGAAAAGAAATCCAACAGCCAAGCTTGATCTATATTCAGCATATGAAGTGCCATCTTCAGGTACCACAGTAGCTTTAACCAATTTCATAACTTCATACAGCACCCCAATCGTTACCGTTTTCCCAGTGAAAAAATCTTCAACTTTTCTTGCTCTGATAGCATGTTTGGTCCCGTAAGCACCGAAAGCCAGTTGACATTTGTTTATGATGATTCCACCAGAAGATTTGCTGTGGGAAACTTTAGCCAAGAAGGCAGCATTTAGAAAGGGCAAAGCATTCCCAAGTGGTCGTGGTGCAGCTCGATAGGTTTCGAATAACAACTTCCTATCCATTTCAGAAGATCTGTCGTCCTTGATTGTTTCCCGGCATGGAATTTTAATACTTGAAAGTATGCTTTTGGAATTATCCAAAGGTGGCCTTGCGAGAAACTCCTCCAAGGTAAGCTTTTCATGCATGGTGTCAGTTAGTATATGAACAAATGAACCAGCTGCAAGAAGTATTGTAGCGATATCGGAAGGAAAATGTTTACTCTGTGCCATCACCAGATTTCCCCCGACACTACCAGTATTTCGTAGAAATTTGGTGGCAATTTTCTCCATATGAGCTGCAATTTTTTTGAGCACTGACGCAAATTCTGAGAGAGATTCACCTTCAGTTTCTTCCTTCAAAGCTTCAATAGCTTTAGAAATGGTCACACTTGCCCCGATTTCGATACCGGTGTGATCCCTCCTAATCATTGAGAGCTCAGGAACATGCCTGAGATCAATGTATTTGCCATAGCGTTCTAGTTCCTTATAGTAACCCATTCCGGTGTTACCAACCACTAGTTTCACCAAGGTTCTGCTTTTGGCATCAGTGGCTTTTGCCAAATTCTGTAGTTCCTCGACACTAAAAGGAGTGTACCAAGAGAACTTTTCAGAATCCAGAGGCAAAGAAGGCTTGATTTCCCTTTTCAAATATTCAGGAAAAGTACACACCCCATTGTTAGGGCTGTACGAAGGTAACCTACTCAGCTTCGTAGCCTGACTGTCTCCCTTCTTCCAAAAATGGTTAAATCCTAAATCTTCCATATCAACATCAGTTGCAAAACTTTTGCATGCATCGGCAATAGGTCGATATCCAGTACAACGACAGAGATTTCCTGCAATAGCCTTTTCTGCTTCAATTACCGTCAGCTTAGAGAATCCCGGAGAGGGATCTGCCCGATGAGAGTTTTCGGCATCAACGAGGGCTCCGAAGAGTGAAATGCACATTCCAGGAGTGCAAAAGCCACATTGAGAAGCATGGAAGCCGGCGAACCTCTGGTGAATTGGGTGGAAACCATCTCTGCTGCTTCCAAGGCCTTCAGATGTTGTAATTGAGCATCCATTTACGCTACAAAGCAGTGTGAGACACGAACTTACAGTAAAATCCTCAACTCGATCGATCAGAGGATTGTGCCTAGAAAGCAGAACGATACAAGCACCGCAGCCACCTAAACGAATAAATTCAAAATTAAGCTTGCTTTGTTAGTTCAAGTCATTCAAATCCTTACATAAGGCAATAAAACCATCCTTCCTCCTTTCCCAAGAAAACTCAGGAAAGACATGCAGAAAAAATGAAACAAAAAAATGAAGGACAACCTTGAAATTTATGATTGAAAAATCCTGAAAGAATACAACAAAAGACACCTCTAGTTCTCAACAAGAACATAAAATACATAATACAGCAATATTGCAACGAAGGAAAAATTCAAGGCATGCAACTATCCTGCCAATCACAGGTACAGAAATCTTTGCTTTTATGTCAGAAACAATGATCCTGTACCCATTTGTATATACTCGCTTACATGACTTGAAAATTTGAAGACAGAGGTCTGTCTAGGTAACTGAGTCTACTACTTTCATCCTATGTTAAGTCCCTAACAGTGATAACATATAGTACAACTGTAAATTAAGGTTTTAATATTTATGTCCCTATATATGTTTTCTCAGCAAACAAACATGAATACTAGTAACAGAACAAGAAACGTTAACCAAAACACCATTTCTTTTCATCACCTAACCTTTCGCGACGAACTATAATCGTTGCTACCTGTGATTTTTCCCATTTAAAAAAAAATTCTCTCATTTACAAACACAACAAACTGACAAGAACAAAAAAGAAAAACCAATATAGTAAAACACATCAGAAACATAAACATGATACTTCAATTTAATATTCGAACATTAACAAGATCAACTTACAGTCTGTACATGTGTGTTCTTTTGTGTGTGTGTGTGTGTGTGTATATAGAGAGAGAGAGAGAGGGAGTAGGTAGATAGGTGCAGAGAAAGAGGGAGCAGGTAGGTAGGTTGATACCTTCACCGCAACCAAATTTGACACTCTTGAAAGGTGTTTGGGTTCGTAAGAACTGAAGCAAAGTTGTTGAAGGGTCAACATTCGGAAGCTCAAACCTCTTGTTATTCACTGCAAAAACCAGATTACTGTTACAGATTCTTGTTTCTTCCATATTCGGCTGTTGGTGATCTTCCATTTCTGTGTGTTTGGACCGCATCATCTTTGACTTACTGTTATACGAGATGACAACACTAGCTGTCTAACGTGAGACCATATCTTTTCCTATATATGCTGTTTGACTTATTTAAATCTAGTAATTACAACTTAGTCTCCGTAGTTTATAAAAAAAATTGATTAGTCCTTGAAGTATCGAAGTAAACAATTTGTTTCAATTTAGTAAAATTTTGTTCCAAACAATCTATTATTTTCTCATCCACATTTCAATCTTTTTAACTAATATTGGCTGTGATTAATTTAGTAAAATTTTATTTCAAAGAATGATGTACTCTTTTCTCATTAATCTGATCATTTTATCAACCTTCTTTCACACTTTTTTTTTTTACTTTCTCATTGTGTTTTTTATGAAGTGAATTATAAGTTAGTCCTTCTAATTTGAGAAAAAAAGATAAATTAGATATTTAAATTTTTTATCAATATTAACAACGATTAATTTAATATTATTTTATTTAAAAAAAATCATTAATCTTTCCATAATATCTATTTTTCTATTTTAAAAATAAAAAAACATAAAATAAATGAAAATAATTAAATAATTAGTTTTTAAAATATTAAGAACTAAACAATTCATTGCTCAAAACCAAGGAAACTAATTTATAACTTACTCTTTCCTTATGCTTTTCAAAGTGTTTTGGGTTTGAAAAGGCATCAAATTGATGCTCTACGAGGTTTCTTTTCAATGGTTTTGATACAAGAATATCAAAACTATCAAAAATAACCTAAAAGGCATTACTCTGATTATTATTATCTATTATTATTATTATTTCAGAAAAAAGCACCTTCAAGTGCATTAACAAATATCCTCTAGGTTATAAATGGATTTAAAAAATACGAGGATGAAATATATAATTTATAAAAAAATGAGTATTAATATATTTGTTTGAGTAAACTATGGGGACTAAATTATAATTAACTCAATTTTAATCAGGCCCAAACACATAAACCCGACCCATTAGCACATTAATATTTTACTTTCTTCCCTGACTTAACACACAAGTCGCAGATACTTGGCTTCTTTTAAGGACAAAAAAATCCCCTATCCTTATTCAATTTCAGCTCTCTATCTAGGGTTCTTCTTCTGCTTTGAATTCTCTCAAAGCAATGGAATCACACAAGGAAAGTGAGATCAACGGCCCTCATTCTATGGGAACCACCATCATCGGCGTCACGTACAACGGTGGTGTCGTCCTCGGTGCCGATTCTCGCACCAGCACTGGTAAAAATCAAACTTTCTTTGTCCCCTCAAAATCCCTTAAAAAAAGATAAAAAAGTTATTACTTATATTGCTATTTTTCTTGTGGGCTTTTGTAGGAGTTTATGTTGCAAATCGAGCATCTGATAAAATTACTCAGCTTACTGATAATGTCTACTTGTGCCGCTCTGGATCTGTATGTAACTTCCTCTCTCTCTTTCTGTTAGTTAAATTTGTTATTTTTTTTAAAAAAAATTATTTTGAGCTGATTTGGTTTTGATAGGCTGCGGATTCTCAAACTGTGTCTGATTATGTGAGATATTTTCTACATCAACACACGTAAGGGATTTTAAAGAATAATTTTTTTCTTTTTCTTGTCTGTAAAGTTTTGTTTTTTGTCTTTTGGATGATTAGTTGGAAACTAATTTGGGTTTGGGGTTTCTTGTGTGTAGGATACAATTGGGGCAGCCGGCGACAGTTAAGGTTGCTGCTAATCTTGTTAGGTTGTTGTCTTACAATAACAAGGTTGGTTTGATTTCGATTCTTCTCTGTCATGACTTTGTAGCTAATGTTGATATTGGGGTTCTTAATTGTGTGGATTGGTTGTGGTTGTGGTTTGATATATTCTTGTTTTGCATTTTTTGGCAGAATATGTTGCAAACTGGAATGATTATTGGGGGTTGGGATAAGTATGACGGAGGTAAAATTTATGGAGTGCCTCTTGGAGGGACACTTTTGGAGCTGCCTTTTACACTTGGAGGTGGGTCAAGTGGAATCGCTTGCCTTTTTGTACACTAATAATAATCCATGTGTGTTGTTTCTGTGATTCTTGTTGATTTGCTGGTTGTTTAGACATGACTTGTTTAGTTTAAATCATTGGCAACAATGATAATAGAATTTTAGTATTGTTTTCCCTACTTGTGTAATTACCTAAGGCAACGTTTGGTTCTATGGCGGCTTTCCCTTTTGCACCCCTCTTGTCAGTTGCCACTAGTATTGCCTTGCCTGTACCTACCCTGTTTGCAAGTCTTGGTGGAAGTGCAACCTGCCCTGAGAAACTTGTCAATCCCTTATAACTTTCTTGGCTGGCAATAACGATGCCAATTAGCCAGTGGCATCACCAGCAGTAATGTGAGCCTGCCATGGTGTCATCGCTCTTTAGACTTAAGTGGAAAAAAAGACCCTCGTTGCTTGAGAGACTTAATTTTGTGGCTTTTTTATGGTATTCTATTTTTATACTCCCTGAATCTGATGTGTTTGGGGATGAATGCTGGTGATAGGTTATTCTTTGTTTATGTCATCAGGTGGTTGTTGCTCATAACTCATATTGACTAATTAAGCTTGAATAAGCCACCACTGTCTGATATATTGTGAGGGAGCCGCCATTGTCTGCAGTAGATGGAGTTATTTCAGTTTTGTAAAATTTGACTGATCTGTCAACATCATACAGAAAATGGACTAAAGTAGCATCAGTTGATTAATTGTTTTTATCTGCTTGTGGTATACAGGATCAGGATCCTCTTACTTGTATGGTTTCTTCGATCAAGCATGGAAGGAAGGGATGACCCAAGAAGAAGCTGAGGTATGTAGTCTAACCTGTATGTTTGTAAGTATTTGAACATAATGAAATGTTATGGTCTGGAACTGCTATCTGGACTCATAGGAACCTGTTTCTTTTTGGTCCTGTTATTGGTCACAATTTTCAATAGCTGTTCAATGATGCTTGATGTTTTCCCTGAAGAATTTATTCTCTTGTTTTGTTGTGGATTCTTGAGCCATCCTTTTTCTTTTTTTTCCCTGAGATTCATATAGAATTTTTCCTTATTGTATAGACCATGTTAATCCCATCCTTATTTCTTGCGTTATCGAAACATGTTCCCATCTCAGAGTGATTCTTTCAAAGCCTCATGGCAAACCCATATAGGCAATGGCTAAGAACTTGCCTTTGGCTGTTTTTCTTCCTCAATCTTTTTTGCCGTCTTCACTGCACCAAGACCCTCATTTTATTTATTTCTTGTTGATTGTATCGGTCATATTTATTAAGCTGTTCACTGCCTTTGGATTTTTAAGGCTTGGTGATTTTCTTGCAGCAATTAGTGGTGAAAGCAGTCTCTCTTGCTATTGCTCGTGATGGTGCAAGTGGTGGTGTTGTTCGGACTGTCACTGTGAGTTGCTTCTTCTACTCTTTTTTCTCTTTCCAATTGCCTCGTAAGAAGGGTTTGATTGGGATAAATTATTTATGAAAACTTCTTGATCACTTCCTGTTTGCTCATTCAATTAATCTTTAAAACAAGCTCTAATTAGTTGCTTATGGTGTGTATAAATACAGTTCTTATGTTTTATTCTGCTAATTTTATGGCAATCAAACACTCCACGTTACACAGATAAACTCAGAAGGGGTGACAAGAAAGTACTACCCTGAGGACAAGCTCCCCCGATGGCATGAGGAGCTGGAGCCACAGAACTCCTTGTTGGACATATTGTCATCATCCAGTCCTGAGCCAATGATCTCTTAAGAAAATGCCTTGTGAATTTCTTAAGCAACTGATCAGTCAACTATTGTCTTCAGAAAATGCCTCATGATGTCATGACCTGAATGTTGTTAGCGATCCTTTTCTCTTGTTCATTGTTATGCTAAGAAAGACACATTTTCCAGTGTAATGTCTATTTTTCTGATTTGCTCGTCTTTTTTGTGTTGCTGAATCCACCATCAAGTTTTAATTAAGGATAATCATTTCATTAGCATTGGACATTAAAAATGGCAGATGAACAACGTTTCATGTTATTGCTTGCATCATGGTCAGTGTAATTCAGATCACATTTGGCCTATGATAAAATGGGATTTGAGAGGGGAGACCTTCCACCATAGCACCTTGAAACATCTGAAGATTAGAGGCAATTCTATAGCAATACTGAAGAAATCTACACATTTATACTCAGAACTTGGCATACAAACGTATGATTTTGCTTTCTACAATACATTTGAGTGGGAGAACTCATGACTACCGGAAACATAGTTAATTAAATACATCACGACAGCATCACTGTATCAAGTAGCCGAAACGGCAAACACCAAACTGTATTATCCACCGAGCTGAACAAACCATGGACCAGACAGGGATTGATGGTTCCGGTGCTAAAACCTCTAGTTTCCTGCTCCTGACCTGTGTTTTCTAATGTACAGCTAGGCTAAAAGGAAAAATAGAGCTCTAATTGGCTAGAACAGCTTCGCCATTTTACTTGCTCATTGCAGGTGCCTGGAAAAATTCAGGCGGCAGGCGACTGAAAAGCCCAGATGACATCGAGCAATAGGAAAACTATTAACAGAATCCTACAAACAATATAAGGTCCCCGCATGGAAGAAGAATTGTTAGCATCTTAGTAGGCTACTTTATGCATTGACATTATCAGAACTACTGCAGGCTTGATTAGGAAGAACAGAGTTCCCAAAATCTCCATCCAAGCTCATCTGTTGGACTTCTTGAGGAGACAGGATCTTGATGCAGCGGACACAGTTCACGAACTCTCTGAACAACCAAACAAAAGAATGTTAGGACAAATTATAAATAGTACTTCCAGCTTCAAGATATTTCAGAATACAAGTGACGCATTCAAATTATTTGGACGTTTCTTATACTTAGATGCATGAAAAGTTAGTCCTAAAGTCATTCCTGCGAGCATCAGATTATATTTTCATTCAAGGAGATTAAATGAAACCTCCAAAGATGGAAAACCACTTCTGCAGAGAAGACAAAGCCAAAGCTAGAAGGCAAAAAGGAGACTGGATGATTTGAAAAATCAGAAATTCTTGAAATCCTTAGTTGGGTTCAGTATTTGGACAAAGGATACTGGAAGAGTTTCATCATATGAGAAGAAACTCTTCAAGAAACATGTTAAGGTCCTTCTGTGAGAAAGCAAGAAACTAATCTTTTGAGGTGATGTCATAAGAGGCTTTGCTTGTAGTATAATCTACCCAACATGTCCTCTGTGGGAAGTACCATGAGAACAATTTAATACTAGGCTAGGTCTAATATTGCCACCACGAGCATAAAGCATACTAAAGAAAATACCGTGAAATATCATAGAAATTAGAAAGAGTTAAGAGGGTTTACTCCCAAGGGTCATCCCCAACTAGCAGGACATCATTCTCGAGATCCATGTAAACAAGTTTCCAGCCTATCCTTTGTTGATCTTCCAACTGTCCCTCTATACCGAACCTACGAGCCAGTTCTCGCTTAAGCTCATCATAACCTGAATACCGGGCTATGTCAATTGACCTTCCCACAGCTCCACGTTTGTACACCTTTACAGTAAACATTGACCAACTTAGAATTAGGAGGCCAAGTAGAAGGAATAGCAGGAAGAATAGATATGAAAATATAAACAAAGAAGATATTGGAAGGGTGGGCATTGTCCATGAATGCTTGCATATAAGAAATAGAATTCTATAGATGAAAACAACAAACCTTTGTATATGTTCGCCGTCGCTGAAGCTGTTGCTGTGGAGCTGCCCAAGTACCTCTGTTCAAGAAGCTACTGTCATTGATTGTTGAGTCAATTGAGTTGAATGGCATATCAGGAACTCCGAATGACTGGGAAACCATTGAGGATGAAAGCTCCTGTTGAGGATCTTTGGAGTTTTCACAATTTGGAAGCGTGCCTCCCGAAGAAAGATTATTTGAGAAGTCCTTCCCCAGCCCCACCATGCCCTTTGTTAATAAATGGTCAGAACTCACTGGCATTGCAAGTTGGCTATCAATGTTTGTCCCATAAGGAATATTATTCCTCGGATCTGCTTGGAGTTCACCATCTTGGCTTGTGTCTCTCAACAAGACTGATTGCGGATTATACAACAGTGAATTGTTGTTCTGTTGCAAATGGACATCATTTTGAGAAAGGCAAACTGAAGTTGTAGAAGATGACGTGTCCAAATAATCTGTCTGGGCAGCTACCCCATTTAGGTATGTTTGTGAGGCAAAAAATCCTGGGTTTTGATTCTTGGAGATGTTCAACGATGGCTTAACCTCAGATTTCTGCAGCAGATCTTTAACTAAATTACCATTAGAGGACACGGTTTCCAATACACTGGGGCTAAAGAGTGTGGCAGCAGACTGAGCCATGTCCTCCCCCATTGCTGTGCTTCGGTGGGCCCGGCAGTTGATCATTGGTTGAACTATGTTTGGACAATTGTTTGTGGAAGGTGAAGTAGAACAAGAAGGAAGATCATCAGTGATCCCAGACTGTCCAGGTCCAGCAGCTGCAGTCAATATATTGCTACCAGCTGTGGAGAGCTGATTGGCCATTGAGCTCTGTGGAAGCCCCATATGACCAGCCATTTCAGACAATGGCAGGATGCCAGGCTGCTGTTGTTGAATTTTTGGCTGCTGAGGCGGATGTGAGAATCGAGCATTGTTTTGGCTGCTAGTCTTAGTCAACTGCTGTGAAATAGTATTTGGCTGAGGGAGTGAGGTGGGTGATGTTTGAGGGATTTCCAACATTTGGCTGGGGGTCATAGACCTAGAAAAACTCTGGGATGCATCCAGCAGCTGCCTTTGTGAATCTTGAAGCTGTCCAAGTTGACCAGCCTGCTGCATTGCAGATTGTTGTGCTAAAAGTGATTGCTGTTGCTGCTGAAGCTTCTGCAACAGTTGAAGCTGAATCTGATTGTCTGACATTTGCATATGTTGGCTTACTTGATCAGACAACTGAGATTGCATTAGGTTTTGCTGTTGGTTCTGACCCATCATATGTTGCTGTTGGTTCTGCTGCTGCTGCTGGTGCAAGGTTTGAGGAAGGTTTCTAAGAAGCTGATGGCTTTGAATAGATGGCTGTTGCTGAAGAATGTTATTGGTCTGGGCAAGAGTTTGAGGCTGCAGAAGTTGGGCTTGAACTTGACTTGAGGGTAGAGTTTGAGCCATTAAATTTTGCCTCGATTGTTGCGAGATGTCACCCATTTGTTGCTGTGGCTGTATGATGGAACCCATCGGGTTCAGTGATGACTGTAGCTTTGGAAGTTGATCAAGCTGCTGTGCTTGCTGAGGCAGCCTTTGGCCATTGAACTGTATATTGTTTGCCTGAGGCATTTGAGGTGATGACAAGCCTAACTGACGGGAAAGATCAGCTCCAGGAAGATTCTGTAGAACAGATCCTGACAAGGATTGCATGTAATTGGGCTGCATTGAGTTGGCCAGTGTAGGGTTTTGCTGCATGTTCATCCACTGAACTAAACTTAGGCCGTTGATAGCCTGGGGATCTTTCATGCAGATATCATCACCAAGCCAAGGCATACTCCTCTTGAATAAGCTATCTAAATCAGAGGAATCATCATCTACAAAAGTAAAGATTAAAGGTGAGTCAGATTTACTCTTAACAGAGACACCAAAACTTTGAAAGGCCAAATTGTGGTCAAGCTTGAAACTGTACTTTGGCATTATTAAATTTCATGAAAAGAGTGAGAAGCATCTTCAGGATTTTAATCATCATATTAACAGATCTGGTATCAACAGACCACATGCAGAAACCTTGATAGTCAAACTTTGACACAGAAAAGACAAAAAGGTAGAATCTATCCTATCAAAACCTACCCCACATCATTACCGTCTAGTCAACTTGATAGTATAAACCAGATGGTGCCATCCACTATTACAAAGACAACTAAAGAGGAAGGACCGTTTAACAAAAAGGGATAGCAACCAGCACACATAAAGCACTGAAAATGCCAAGTAATAGGGTACCCTAACCAAAATTCCAGGGTGACATGGAAGCAAAAAAACTCATATGATAAACTTATAACCAAAATGACTAGCAGAGTATACCATTGAATGTTAGTTCAAAATTTCCTACAATGAAAGAAGCATTGATCACAACTCATATTGTACCTGGCATTCCTGGTTGCCTTGGACGCTTAGATCTAAAGAATGGAGGAGGACATATAAAAAATGGAGCAGTCACTGGTTCAATCTCCCAGATTGAGACTCGATGGCGTCTTTCGCCAGCAGTTGACTCATCCCAACCAACCTATGAAAGAGCATGGAGTGTTTAAATGGTAATTCACTTAGTACCTAAAATTTAGGCATGATTAGAATCATAAAAGGATGGCACAATTTCTACCTGCAAATTACGCCATTGTGAGTTTTTCCATCTTACGGGATCAAGATCACTGATACCTGTAATGGTGCCCATATATCTGCAGTAGAGATTCATTTTCTTTAACTTTCTAATTGGTGGAGAAAATTGAGTTTACCATTTTCTAAGAACAGCAGGCAAAGAATCTAGGAATTAAGCACCAGCTCAATAGGAACAGGTAGCAATCAGCTCAACTATAACTCTTTTCAGAGTCAATTAATCATATAACATGCTCCTAAATTCCCAACAACAAACCCTCGGGCCTCAATAGAATTCCACTTGAAGCTCAAAATTCTTGAAATCAATAATGTTAGCAAATGACATTCAAGAAGTGCCATAAGATCAAATGTACCTTCTTGTTCCTGACTCTTCAGTTTCAAACATCATGCGAAAGCGCATGCCAAGTGATATTTGGTTGCTATACACTGCCTTGTAGTACTTGGCTAAAGGGATAACAAATTCTGATGGACTTGCCCTACATAAAATTGCACCTGGTGTCAATTAATCCAATACACTCACAACCTAATTAATATTACTACGGTAAATTTTAAAAAATAAGCATCCTACGGTGAAAAATAAAGTTACTAACCTTGGATTATAGAACACTGTAAAAGGACTGTTGTTTGCTGCTGCATGGGCTGCAGCAGCTAGGATCCCAATATGCATGCTGTCACTTGACAATACTGATGATGATAAGTTGGTAGGTTGCCTGTTAGCCCGTCTAATGCCCAGTAGAAGCTGCTGCTTTTCATCTCTATAATCATATATACTAAGTATCATTAGGTTGATTAAAAGGGCATGTCTGTTGTAAGAAAGTGAAACTGAACTTGAAATCCTTGCATACAAGACTTAAGATGTCTATGAATATGAGAATCAAATTTCAGTAAAATAAGTCCTTTGACAAATAAATACAAGGAATCTGAATTCATTAATCCTTACCTAATAAATAAAACTGAGTCGCCGGCAAAAAGCCTCTTTCCACTGACAAATAGGCTCCATCCAGTTGTAAGCAAGTGACGCTTTGGTTGTCCTAAGTTTAGAGAAACCAGGAACTTACATAAGATAATACAAATGTGACGACAAGCAAATAACAATTGTAGGTAAGAGAACCATATGAGATCAACTAATTAGACTTCATGCGTGCTGCAAAATTAACCTACCACGATAGATATGCCGAAAAGTCCAAACATTATCATGCAAATCCCTGGCTACAAGTTCTTGAGCAGGTGGTTGCATGGAGAAATCCTATTCATGGGGAGGGGAAAGATTAAATAATGCTATTAAGATTAAGATGGGCATTATTTTAGAACTAATGGAGAGCATCTTACAAGAGGTGGGAAGATTTTCTCGGCTGCACGACGAGGCACGGAGAAACCGCCATGAGTGCTCGTATCGCTTGCTGTTAATGTTTTACAGAAAAACTCTGTCTGTGGTTTATTTGACTTCAGTGCAAGATCTGACCTCAATAATGCATCCTTGTCATACTGCAAAAGGTTGCTGATAGAATCAGTTGGAGTTAGCAGCTAACAACATGCTGAGGTCATTTTACCATTTTTTGGACATTGCATTGGGATCAGTTATTGCCAGTTCATTTCTGGCTGCTTTCCTTAATTAGTCCAAACACCGAAAATAAGTTTACTCTTTTTAATTATTATGAATCAAGTCCTTACTGAAGAAACAGGTTGAAGTGTCATCTGAGCATAAACTTCATCTGTTTCAGTATCCGCCTACAAAATCAAACATAAGAAACAAAATAATTGATTTACCAAATAAAGAATTTCATGATGTTAGAAATGAAGGCCCGAGAAGGTCAGCTTTTATACATGTAAGGTGACATTGTGAAGGAGACATAGTAGCTTCGAGGGAAGATTTGGGTAGTTTGGAATTTGGGCATCCACATCCTTCTTCATAGATGCTGCAACCTGAAATCATTAATTTTGCTCTGAAGTAAGAACATGTACCAAATATAACTGAGTATATTTTTCATCTTCCACCAAGTGGCTTTCACCTTGTTCAGTCAAAACAGATTATTTACTAAAGCAACAAAAAAATGTCCAACATTTGTCAGGTTTTAAAGAACAAGATCATGGTTAAAAATTACATTGGAAGTAAACTGACATGCAAATACACGGTGACCTGTGAGACTCTTGCTAATTAACTTTAACATTAAACTACAAAGTCATAGAAGTCAAAACCTTAAAAAAAAAAAAATCATAATAATTTTTCTTTTTTGTTATTTGATCAATTAATATTACAGTGCTAGGGAAAGAAACTTCCATGGACCATAAGTTGACTTTATAAACACAAGCCAAATGATATGATGCATTGATGTTTTTTAGTACTTATTAAAGAGCACATGACAACCAGGTAATGCATATTTCTATTATTATCCAAGCTAACATTAAATCAAGTCTTACATGATCTGAATCAACGCAAAAAGGGTAACTTCAACTTGCCACCTTAAATAGTACCCTCAAAAGTAAATTCCAAAACTTGATCTACCTTTCCTTTCCTTATAATCTACCTATTTATTACACCCAACCAACCAGTTTAGGTAAAATGATAAAACTTAGCCCACTCTAGATCAGACCCTAGAGCATCATTTACCACAAATAATTAGCCAATAAATCCAATAAAAGAAGGGTGTAAGTTAAAAGGATACACATTATTGGCATAAAATAGCAACAGACACTGACTAACCTGTTCACTATGCCCTTGAGGGAAGTAGACCACATGAGTTCCGGCCGCCGGCAAGTTCAATAGTGGTCCTGCACATGCTTGCCATAGCTCATGGTTTATGCTCTTCTTCTCCACCCCTGCATCACCACCACGCGTCACACACTCATTAGTCAATATACTCCCCCTCCGAATCTTCATTTTTTACCTCTTCCTTCTATCTTTGTTTGTTTCCTGGGAAAACAAACCAAACCCAGAAAAGGAAAAAGAAGCAAACTTGCAAAAAATTATTGTTTTTAAGCAAAGAAGAAACAGCTACATAAACATATGGATAGATAAATACTTAGATTCCAAAAAAATTGAGACAAACCGGCTCATACAAAGCCATGTAATAAAGACAAAACTAAAGAAAAAACAACCTTAACGGTTAGTTATTTACCCATAAATCTCTTACGCTTTTTTCGATGCTTTACACACTTCTCCTTTAAATCTATAACAACAACAAATAAGTAAATACAAACTAGTAACATGAATAAACAGATGGCCAGACCTTCACAGTTGGTGGCTGTGGAGGCGGCGGCGGGTCCTCCGGCACCGGTTGCTAGTGACTTCATTGGTTTCTTTATAGAAACTCAAAAAAAGCAAGAGTCTTTTTGATCCAAAACACAAAAGTTCCTCACTTTCTCATAATTTTAAGCTTTTTTTAAGCTCAAAAGGCGAGCTTCAAAAGAAACCCAGTAAGAAAATTATAAAGCTGAGCAGATTTTTTAGCTTAGATCAGCTCAATAAACAAGAAAGAACCAAACCTTTGAAGAAATGAAAAAAAGGGTGGACTTTGAAGTGGAAAAAAATATAAGGGATCAGTTTGTTAGAAAGTGGATGAATTTTCCCGGCGATAAATTCCGGCGAAGTCGCCGGAGAAATGGTGAAGAGACAAAAAAGCAGTAAAAAAGAAGAAATGGGTTTTTATGGGATAGAGAGTTTTTGCTGAGTTTTTCAGAGACCAAATGTTGAAGCTTTGCCCCCTTTCTTCCCCTACATTACCCAGACAAATTTCCTCTCTTTTCCTTTGCTTTCCTCTCTATGCTTTTGCCTTGCTTTCTTACACTTCTCTTTCTCTCTCTTTGCTTATTTTTTATTTTTCCTTTCTTCCTCTCTCTACCATATTTTATACATGGATTACTACAACCTTTTTATATTTCTCCCCTTGTCAATTTCGGCTCTCTCTCTCTCTCTCTCCTTGAAAATGGCACTGATTTCTTACAACTAAGTAGCCACCTCCCTACTCTAATCTACTTCACATGTAGATTAAGTACTTGACCTCTCAAGTCTCAACTTAACTATAGTAAATCTTTGCTAATCTTCTTACATTATTATCATAACATTTTCATAATGTCTTGTCATAAATAATCCTCAGATAAAATAATAGTTTTTATTTTTTTAGTCATAAAAGTATTTTTGGATTAATTTTTATATATTCGAATAACAAATTAAATCTTTTTACGTTATTAACATAATTTTATAGTATCTTTGACAAAATAAGAATTTATGTCGTATTTTTTGAAATAATTTTTACGTGTTTGGATAATAATTCAATAATAAATAAAAATTATTAAGATTAGGAGTTAATCCAAAATGAAAATTTTAATAAGATGTTGAGTGTATGACTCTAAAAGTTGTTAATGATTTTAATTTATAATTAGGATGTCAAGAGATTTTTATTTTCCATGTCAAACTCTCCCAAAACCAATCAAATTAATGTTT
Organism: Dovyalis caffra; assembly: GCA_963924115.1. NCBI lineage: Eukaryota > Viridiplantae > Streptophyta > Magnoliopsida > Malpighiales > Salicaceae > Dovyalis > Dovyalis caffra. The sequence continues at coordinate 2,599,160 of CAWUPB010001168.1, read as the reverse complement.
GGTTTTTTCCCATTATCTGTAAATTACCAATGATCCAAAGGCTAGAATTGGAATGACAAATAATTAGCATGTGCCCTAAGGGGACAAACCCTTAATATTATTATGATTTTCTTGACCAGTTGTCTTCTTAGCTAATTTTAGAAACATTAATTGGTTTATCTAACAAGATATGAGAGGGAGAAGCTACCTTCCATGTAAATGTGTATAAAATAATTTTATAATTATTAATCATGATTAACCTGATTTTTTGTAACATCAACAAGCAATATAGGTATAGAAAATGTGTGGGAGTAATTAAATAATTTACCTCTGAAAAAAGAAATTATATTTTCCAAGACTTTAGATAGAAAAAAGTGATGCAAGTGATCAACCCACCCACCACAGGCAAAAAAACAGACAAGTGATTTCTTTATTGGCCATTTGCTTTGACCATCACCATCACTCTCCACTATGAACATATATATTTTTTGCACATGATTAATAGCCATTCTTTTCAAGTTTCACATTGCTTTTTACATTCCCCTCTCCTTTTCCTCTTAGTTTCTTCGTGAAATTATGATATGGAAACAATTTTAGTTTTCAAGAAGAAATTGGATTGTATAATTCTGTGGGCTGCCTTCAGATAAAAAGTTTTTTCTTTAAAAAAATACCAAAAACAAGTCAAAATCTCCGACCTATCCGATCTAGTTGAAAAAAAAAACTTTATTTCACGTCAAAATTATAGATTTTTTTGAGAATTTATTTTTACAATTAGAAAAATATATTTTAGCATTTGTTTAATTTAAAAAATAATGGATTTAATCTCAATTGATACAAAAATTAATTTAAAAATACTCGATTATTAATAAATATCAACAACAACGAAAAAAGAAATTAAAGAGATTTTATTTTGTGCAAAGATGTATGAAGATGAAATTGTTTTCAATCTTTATTGTCCCCTTGTAAAACCTTGCATCAATGGATGTACATAGATAGTGATATTTGTGCTCTCTTTTAATATATTTTGCAATTTAAATGCATAATGGCTTTGACAATTACATATTAGATGGAGATCATGAAGTTAAATTCGAAGGCAAGCATTCGTGTATTCCATCACAACTATAATTGATTTGTTCAAGGATTCATTTAATAGTTTATTGTTCTTTTTTTTTTATAAAAAAAAAAAAAAAAAAAAGGTAATGGACAAGGCACGATATGGTGTTGGATATTTTGACAGTTTATAAAGTCTACTAGTTCATTTGGTAAATTCAATGGTTAGCCCTATTGTTGGATCGAAATCTCAAGAGTTGTCGAATTAGTCCGGTGATTAAAAAAATTTATTTATTTATTTGATTTTTTAGACTTAAAACTTAAATTTAATATTTAATAAAAAATTGGAATACATCGCTTGATATGAGAAATGCATCCTTAAATTATTAAAAAATAATAATTATTTTCGATTGATGTATAAATTGATACGAGCAATGTAGAATAAAAAAAGGATTGAACATGATAATTTTCATTTTGCAAAATGATTGAAACAAATGCAATAAGCTTGACTTTTAATGATTTAATTTAAAAATAATATTTCTATAAATACATGTAAGATTCTAGATTTATAAAGGAGTAATGTTGTTTAAATATCCAAAATACTATTTGTAAAATAAATTGATTAGAGATAGAAATTTGGAGATGATATAAAATATTTGAATGTTGACAATTAACAATATATTTTAAACTCCATACATTAAAATATATAGATCTGAACTCAAGCAATTATAATCTAACAATTGTATATTTAATAATTTTATTTCAATAAAACATGTTGAAGTTTCGGAAAGAAAAACATCTAATAAAATGATACATTTTTCATCGTGAAATTTTATCTTATTTAATGGTATATAATATATCATGAATACAAAACAATCAAACAACTAATAAATAACAAAGAAGAAATAATTGGTCTTGAAAAACATCATTATCATCATGAACAGAGCAAATTGTAAATTGATCCCTCTAGTTTTCAAAAACAAATTAATTGATCCTTTTTTCTTTCAAAAACTAATTATTTAATTTTTTAATCAATATTGATAACGTGTAATTTAATATTATTTTATTCTAAAGATATAATTATTTCTTTTACTTTTTATTTTTCAAAACAAAACAAAATACAAAAAAGCATAAAATAGAAAAAATTAAATAATTAGTTTTTGAAGAATAAGACTAAGTAATTTTTTAAAAAAAAACTAGAGGGATTAATTTATAATCTACCATGGAAAATGGCCATTAAATTCTTGAAAGGGCAATTTTGAAGTGGGCATTCCATTATTGTATGAACTGTAGAGAACCAACGAGGCCTACCTGACCTCACATGCTAATTACTGTACGGTCGGTCACTTTTTAAGGCAAAAAATATGATCAAAGGTCTCGTTAAGTGGGGATTAAGAAAACATTAATTGCTCAATTACAAATCTTCCCTAATAACTAATCGCTGACGTGGCAGACAATGTCGGCGTCTGGGAACCACCCTGCATATGCGATGTTGACACCACTGCTTTGCTGAGCATTCTTTTATTTTTGTGCTTTGCCGTTCTGCCATGCTTTCTTTGTCAAATGTCAAAACATGCCCAAATCTTTATAGTTTTGCTAATTACGCTCTTAATATTAAAGTTTTCTCTGTGAATGCCCCTGTTTCTTTAATTATTCAATTACTGTATCATCACCGCCGATGCACATATATATTTGAAAATGACACTTTGAAAAGAATCCTCCATGTTATTACAGCTTCAACTATGGAGTTTATTATTAGAAAATAAAATATAATAATTTCTCTTGAGTTTTGATTGAGTGTGAAAAATTCAACAAAAATTTTAAAATTATTTTATTACAAAAAAATAACGGTCATATTCATAAGACGAGAACAATAAATTACACGTAAAAAAGAAGAAGAAGCTAAACAATACATTATCTCACTTTTCTTTCTCTTTTTTTAATAGTGAGTATTTTTTAACTTTATTTTAACGAATAATGAAGAAAAAATATAATAGGTATACGAGCTAGTAAAAATTTCAGAAATTATAAAAATCTAAATCAGTTGTTTAGTTGATTAGTTTACCTAAATATGACATAATTTTTAAAATTAAATCCAATTTAATTTGTTTTTATAATCTTATACTTTAACTATTCTCATCATAGATACAAAATTAAGAAGAAAAAAATGATACTATATTATACGATTAAATATGAAATAAATTGGAAATTGGAGAATCAGAAGGCGCTGGTGTAGTTTGCCAAAAATTTAAGGGCTAGAGTGCAAGAGAAATAAAATCTAGGGAAAATTATTTACGGTTGTTTAATTATTTTGTCACTCACTCGTATATTTATCAATATAGAAAATTAAAAAAGATGTGGGTCCCATAGACCGTGTTTCCTGGAGCGGTGGTGTGGTAGGGCCCGCGGCATTGACTACCAAACCTTTGTGCTTAATTTAAAAGCCGTCGCTTGACGTGGCACGATCAGCGGTCATTATTGCTTATTTCTTGATCTTAGGTTTTCTAACCGTTGATTACTCGGCGACTCGGCTACGTCAAGCCCATTGGTCCTGAAAGATGGTATATACTGCGCTACTTTCTATTTTAAGGTGGGACCAAGAATCATCATGGGAACAAGATGCATAGTGATTGTCAATCATGACCGTAGAATCCGATGAATAATTATTCCAACATAGGACAATCCCTCTTTCAAGATCCTCAACTGTTCCAGGTTGTTACTCCATTATTTGTACAATTTTTCAGTGCTCAAAACAGATTTTCATTTTAAAAAAAAAAAATCTCTTGGGCTCATGCAATAAAGAAATCAATTATGGTAGTTTTTTATTGTTTTTTTTTCAAAATTAATAAGTATTTTCGAGCATAATGCTGATTTTACACGTTAGTCATAACTAAATTTTTTATTCAAACAATCTTAAAAACACATGTTTTATATAAATCTTGTGTATTTAGAGAAAACAAATTTATTTAATTTCAATATTTGAATTTAAAAAAATATAACATTTTAAACTAATTAGTGTCCTAAGTGATGAATGTCATTTAATTCTTTTTTCATTATCAGAACGAGGGTATTGCCCTAAAAATTTACATTAGATACATTTTTGGGGAAGAAAAGGAGATTTAAATATTCTAGGAGAGTTTAAAATTTTTTAAAAAAATCTCAATTAAAAAACAACTATTGACTAATCAAACAACCTGTCGATTGGTTTTACGATAAATGTATCGAATCTCTTATAATTTTTTAGGAGACAACATGTCTCTTAAGTTATTTTACTTTTTGAAAACATATTTTTAATTATTATGTCAACTTTTTAAGATTTCATAAAAATACAATAATCACAAATATTTCACACAATTTTAGAAATTTGAAATTACTTCATGACAAAACACAAAATCATTCCCGAAGTAAATTCTAAGACAAAGGAACCCTAATGCATACAAGCCATTAATGTTTCATAGAGAGGGTCAACCCATTCATTGAATGCATACAATCTAATTACGATGTCCTTTTTTCCTTAATACCATTACATTAATGGATTAATATTTTATTTAAACAAAGAAAAAAAAGTTATAAAGATGATGAAATCGTAGGATTAAAAAAGTAAAGGATGAAATCATGAAATGGAAGGGAGTGATGGTGTTGCTAGTGGTGCACCTCTGCCTCTAATTAATTAATTAAAAAGGCCAGTAGGTGAGATGGTCTTGTTTAGAAGCCTAAAAACAAGGCAGGTTTAACGGAAATTGTAATTCCCGATGTTATAGCCAGCAGCACGCGCATTCTCTCACCACCATACAGATTCTTCCACGTGTCATTTCACTTTTACACTCCTTTTTTCTAATTGGTTACGTAAAATTAGGAACATTTTTTACATGCCCATGGAGTACCGACAAGAGATATGGGAGATTGCTTTATTATTATTATTATTATTATTATTATTATTATTTCTTTTTAATGAGCAAAGCAAAATGTTTTATTTTTTCGAAAAGAGCGAGTAAAAGGTCGCTAGAAATTTCTCCGTTACTCAAGGAATACTCGTCATTTTGCATTCTATTCATTTAAATTAAGTCACATCTAATTATTTATATTATAACAAAATAAAAAAAGAAAATCATATCAATTTTAGCATGTGATTATCAATTACTATATGTATCTTAATTTAAGATATATATACACAAAATAATGAATAATATTAATATAAAATATTATATTTAAATTATTAGACAGTTCTTTTAAAATATTATTTTAATTATTTTATTTAAAAAATAAAAACATAAAAAAATAATAGCTAATGACCGATGTTATGAGTGTAGATGCATTATGCATAGTTATTTTATAATAAAGTCAATAAATCTAATATATTTTTTTTATACATCATGATCTTATTGATTGGGTTAGAGCATGCAATGTAAATTGATTTTTTAAAAAAACAAAATTTAAGTTGTAAAAAATATATTGAAGTTGGTAGAGTACAATAAAAAAAATTACAAAATTAATTTTGATAAAGTTTGATTATATAAAGAATAAGTAAATAAAACACGTGAATTCTATTTTTAATACTTGATTATATAAAAAAAATAAGCAACTAATAGCAACTACAAAAAAAAAACTTATTCGAAAATTCATACATAAGAGAAAATAAATTATATTTATTAATAAATAAAATTATGAAAAAAGAATAAAAATTAATTTGATGAGAATTTTTATAAGAAACAACAAAATAAAAAGATCAATTTTAAATAATAAGAGTAATATAATCCGATATCTATATATTTATTTTAAAATCTAAAAATATATCATATATATTTTATAATCGTCATACTTTGTGAAATAATAATAATTGGTTTTTCATAATTTTCACATCCAATTTAATAATATTTTAAAAAATAAATTAGTAGAAAAAACAACAAAAAAAAAGGAGGAGGTAAAAAAAAGTGATTGATTTTTCATAATTTTTATACCCAATTCAATAATAAAAAAAATAAATTGGTGGGAGAAAAAAAACAAAGAAAGGAAAAAAAAGGTGGGAGGCAAGCCTGTTGCCTTCCTTGGGCCCTGCTTCTGTAAGCCACTGCAGCACCCTAAAGCAGGAGGCGAGGGATGAAACAACCCAAGGATAAAATTTTTATTTTAAAATTTTAAGAGTCAAAATAAAACATGAGGTAAACTTCGAATATAAATATATAAAAAATTAGTTAAAAAGTAAAAAAACACCATTCTCGTCTATAATACATCTACAGTGTGTTTATGAGATGATGAATATTGAAAATCATTGTTTATTTTTTTCTATTAGTTTAGTTTTATTTGTTAGTAAAAGGATCGTTTTGACAAGTTCTTTAAAAATTTTCTCATGAATTTTTGAAAAATTGATGAGTTAATGAAATATATATTGATCAATCGAATTGTTACCACGAGAATGATGGATTTTTTTTAAAAAAAAGGTTAAATAGAAGAGTTTGTTGAATTCGAGTTTATAGATGATATGAGAAAATGAATTTATAAAACTTCAAAATTGACAAAATCTTCTTCTTCAAAAAAAAAAAAAAAAGAAGAAGAAGAAGCTAGTTTTCAACCTTGCATTTAGCTTTGTATTTCAAAACACATTTAAATCTACTTTTTAGTCAAAAAAAAAAAAAAAAAAAACCATTCTTGAACCAAAACAAACTCAATGTTTTATATATGATCATTGTAAGTTTGAAAAATAGCTAGATATTGAAAAAAGCTAGATAACACATTCCATATATATTGATTATTTGTGATTAATCTTTCTGATTTTAAAAAGTAAGTCAATTAGTTTATTTTATTTTAAAAATTAATTATTTAATTTTTCTATCAGTATTGATCAAACTCGATCTAACATTATTTTATTTTATAACATGTATTGTTTTTTAATCAATATTTTTATAATATGTATTTATTATTTAAAAAAAACAAAAAATAAAAAAATATGAAATGGGCAAAAAAAATTAAATGATTAGTTTTTCAAATAGAAAAGATTAATTAATTTCTTTTTCAAAACTAAAAGAATTAATCTATAATTTACTATTTTTTTCCTCGCTCCATGTTTCTATCCTCTCTCTCACACGCACACAAATTTCAACCACATTTATAATTTAGGATATGAATTTAAGAAAAACAAATTAAATGTGGGCACGAGGATAGGGATGACACAATGCTACTACTTTTCTTGGGCTGCTTTCTTTAGTGCACGCCTTTGCTTTTCATGTATACGTGCATTTCTTGGGATCTATGTCAAAATATACAGTAACGATTAAGGACAAAATCTTTCGTGAAAATAACCTAACTTTTGGAATCTTCAGATGCCACCCTCGTTGTATGGTCTTCTTTTCCCCCAAAATTTAAGAATATTGCAATAAGATAGACACGAATCGCTTTTGCTATTTTGTAGTAGTAGTAAAGTTTTTTTTTTTTTTTTTCCTTAAAATTTTTGGAAAACTTCAATTAAATCCATCAAGTCTTACACAATCATTCTCAATTAAACAACAACTAAATGTTTTTTATCAATCAAATTCCTGATGACATTTCCTAATGAACTTCTTTTATCAAAATTTGTTAATATTTTATGTCTAATATACTTATTTTTTACAATAAACAACATGCCTTAAAATAAAATTTGGTGTGATAATTAGTGGATACAAAGGAGAAATATTTAAGATGTTCGAAACCTAATTAGATAACTATTCATATATAATTATTACTTAGTAGTATTAGATTTGAGTTTATTTAATTTAAAAAGAGTTTAATAATTGACTAAAAAATAAATGTGTTTTGCTGCTGGCTTAATTAAGAAGCGTTGGATTTAGTCTCGATTGATGCAGAAACTAATTCGAAGATATTCCAAAATATATATATATCTTAATTAAAATTGAGTAGCACATCGGGATTAATTGGAGTTTATCCTTAAATTTTATCGTTTTTACTATTATTAATGTACCATAAAAGAATATCAATATGCATAATTTTCATAAAATCCTATGAATACAGCCTAGTATGAGCTCGATCATTAGAGACAAACACAACCCTTGAAAATTAAGGAAAAACATTAATTGTTATTCATAATTCTCAATACTTTATTATTTTGTACATCATCCATTATGATTTGGGTGTTGTCCTTACTGTAAGGTGCCTAAATACTCTCACTTATTCAGATTTGTGAGCTTTTCCAAATTATAGACTTCAGGCAACTAGGTCCATCTTCAATGTAATAATCAACCAATGATCAATCTTGCCAATGATAGCATTATCCAAGTCCATAGAGATAGCCAATTTTTTCTACATTTGAACAAGTTATGGTACCCAAGTTTCTACATACGAATTTCCCAGTGGTTCTCAAATTAAGAAGATAGACTCCAAGTCCCAAATGATAAGCTTAATTTAAAAGAGGAAATGCAAGAAACATAAAAAGAAGATAAGCTAGGAATCTAGACTTTGCATATGACACGATGGGGCAATTGGGCATTTTCTTAGGGTCCAAATTTTGAAAAGATGTTAATGCACAAAAAAGTAAATGGGAATAGACACCAATCCTATCTTTGATCATACGTGCATATGGAGCTTTTAACTTTGTCGTAAGCTTCTTTATATACAAATTGATCTGGTCCATATGATGTTATTGCCAACCACCTTATTTAATTTAATTTTAATTTTTATAATCATGGCTAGCTGTTATACAAGGTTTTATACGGCGCATGTTCAACAATAGCATTTTCTCTTTTGTCAAAGAAAGATATTTGCAATATTCCTCTGTTCTTTGATGCTTTTACTCTCTTGCAATATATTTTTTAAGATTTGTTCTCTGACTTGGATTTTAAAATTTTTAGAAAATCATTGGATCTCTTTGAAGCTTTAGATATCATATTGATCAGTTTGATAATTGAGATTAAATTTTATTCAAACAACTTAAACCTTTTGATAGGTGGTTTATTTTTAACTTTACACATTACTCATCTATTTTTTATTTATTCGATTTTTGATAGGTTTTTTTAATAAAATATATCATTTTGATATAGACGATGTGTTCTTAAAATCATTTTAAAAAAATTTAATTTTGATTAAGATGCACACCGATTCGAAAATACTCTTATTATTAAAAAAAAAAAACCTATAGATATTTGAATTGAAATTAAACTACTTTTTTTTATCACAAAACTACCTCAATTTTTTACATCAGAAAAAAAAATTCAATTAATGTACAAACTGATCCGAAGATATTCTAATCACTAAAAATATAGATATTTGGATTGAAATTAAGCTTCTCTTTTAAAACCAAAACTCCTTCGATTGCTTACTTCTTACATAATTACTTGCCACATGATCAGGGTCACATGCAAGCGTAGCATACTCTTCAAAGTTCACATTATTTTAAGAAATAGTTTATATAAAAAATTAGGTTTTTCTGCTCACAAGAACATGGTCTAGGTGTGCTATCTATTGTTTATTTACAAATTTGATTTCAATGGATCGATATTATAACCCATTAGAATATTTATATTCTGGTATAATTAGAGAAAAAGAAAAAGAAAAAGAAAAAGAAAAAGTCCTATAAAAAATTTGAGATGTTAAGATCAAATATAATCGCCTATTGTAGGGAGGTTTTATTCATCTGCAAAAAAGAAATATTACTCATAAAAAGGAGCAGAGTGGAATTTAGAATTCAAAGGGTTAGCCCTAGAAAACCTCTTGTGCCCTAGCAGGAAAACAATGTGTTTTAAGTGCTTCCATAAAAGAAACTCTTCAACAATGCTTGTCTAATTTTCGTTTCCCATGTAGTTAATCTTTCTTTAATTCCTCTTTCTCTCTCTCTCTCTCTCTCTCATGTTTGAATAAAAATCATTCTTCAAGTAGATCTTTTTACAGGAACAGGAACATGTATGCTAGAAGTTGACCATCACAGAGGGCAGAATGACAGAGTCTAGGGCTCTCCTTCAACGTGGGTAAAGAACAAAGACATATATACTAATGATTTTTGTTGCTATTTGTAACACAATCCTCAGTTTGTTACACAAATTTTCACAAAAGGGTCCTCCTGTATTTGTCTCTTAGAAGATAGTACAAATTCTGCAAAATTATTAACAACATGTGGGATCAATTGAGCAGTATAGATGTCCATAATATTGCCAAGAAAGTATGGCCATGGTCTGGTTGGTAGTTTGGTATTATATTTGTGGATATCAAGCATGCAAGATGGCAAAACTTTGGCCATCAGGACTCCATTTTGTTTCGTTTATGTCTTACACACTAATTAAATTGCCTTACGATGATTAAGTGTGAGTTGTTGTTGCATGAAAGAAAGAAAGAAAGAAAGAAAGAAAGAAATTCAAATTTGATGACCCATTTCTCGATTTTGAGTAGCACGTATTATTACCCAATAATTGCTTTGCCCACCAATAGTGAGGGGAGTCCTGTCATTCAATCTCTTATATTATATTTTGAAGGAAAAAAATTAGACTTAATGAGATAATTTGTTATTAAATAATAAGATAATTCTTCAATTTGTTTTTATATTCTTAATTGAATCAATTTTATCTTTAAGTATATATTAAATATCAAATATATCTTTTTGGCAAGATTTAGGATAAATAATGAGAATTAGTTATACGATTTGCACATAAAAATCTTTTATTAATGATATTTTAAAAATAAAAATTACTTATATGCAGATTACGTAAATAATTTTGATAGTTTGGTTTGAAAATTTTAACAGAAAATAGATTGAAAAGTTAATGTATATTCAAGAATAAAATTAATTTAATTAAAAATATATAAAAAAAATTAAAGAATTACCTAATTATATAAAGATAAATTGTGCTATTAGCTCAAAATAATAATAATAATAATAATAACAACAACCTCAACTTAAATTAGTTAATTTTTAGTATAAAACAAAAATAAAAAAAGAAAAAAAAAGAAGAAAAGAAAAAAAAACTACATGAATAATATGATTCGTCTAAGAATTCAACACATGTCCATCCATAGAGTGACAAAAAGGATTTTTTTTCTTCGTGTAGATTTATGGAAATCAAAGTTGCAAAAGAGGGAAAAAGTTTGAATCCCTTTGTAAAGCACATTCCATATATTTGCCTGGCTATTATAGCGTAGAAAGTTTGGGATACAAAATAAAAAAAGAAGAAGAAGAAGAAGAAGAAGAAGATACTCTATAGTCCAAACTATAGAGTTAAAATCCCACCACAAAAAAATTAAAGTTATTAGACTAGTATATATAGATTAAATTATAAATTAATCCTTTTAGTTTTTCAAAATGAATTAAATAGTCTTTTTAATTTTAAAAACTAATTGATTAGTTTGGATGCCTTTAAAATATATTTGTAAAAAAATCATTTTTATTCATTTTTTTAATTTTATTTTAAGAAATAAAAAATTAAAAAACTAAGTAAAAGTATAAAAAAAATTGATAAGAAAAAAAGATATATTTTTTTCAGAATGAAGTAATATTAAATTAATCATGGACAATATTAGTTAAAAACTAATTAATTAGTTTTTTAAAACAAATGACACTATTTAATTTATTTTTTAAATAAAAACTAATTTATAATTTACTAGTATAGATATAATTACTAAAAAATCAATTTTATTCATACTAACCCACAATGCTAATGATCAAGAATCAACTCATTCCATAAAGACTAAATTAACTTCACTAATTGATACAGTTAATGCGATTGGTTGATGTAACAAGTTTAAATAGTGTCATTGATTTAAATTTTTATTCAACATTTTCTCTAACCGGTAAATATATCTGTTATTCGCAAACAAAGATATTTTCAAATCAGTTTAATCGAAATTAAACCCATGTTTCTAAATGTATAAGAAAATTCTAATTCATAAGATTATATATATATATATATATATATATATATATATATGACAATCTATCTTTTAGACATGCATGGAAGGGTATGGTTCACTAATTTAGCTTGGTTGTGTATGGATAAGAGCATTAAATGCAAAGCAATTGCCGACTTGTAAGGTTTGTTTCTTCTTCAGTATTTGATCCCACAAGCCAGCTCAATATGGATTTTTCCACTAACATGGAAATAGTCATATAGGTCTTGTAAGTCAATAAGTCCTTTATTTAGTCTAGGCCTTTTCAATCCAAATTCATCCATCCCTTTATCTTTTGGACCACAAAAAATAGAATTGAAAGGGATGATGCTAGAGATGGTAAATTGGTATCAATTAGCACTGTGACATAGACACATGAAAACAGCCTAGACCCCATCTGTAATAAATAAATTTTGGTCCTACTCCTGCCCATCAATTTTCATGTATCACATGGAATGTTCAATGTTGTGGTAATGTCAGCATCTAGGAAGATAAATTTATGAAAAGAGTTTGATGGTTATGTAATTTGTTGAATCACGATGATGATCACTGTTGATCATGCGAAAAAAGGTACCGAAGTTGTTTGAAACGCATCAATCAAGTCCAAAATTTGTGCTTTTCCCCCACTCTAGCCTATAATAATGTCACTTTTAAAGTAGATTCGTAACCCTTAGGTATGGACCAATTTCTGATGGCAACAATTTCAAAACTCAAAACCCAGATACCATGGGCTACTCCAACATATGCAGAAGCACCAAGTCATAGCTAGAGGGGATAAAAAGTCGTTGGTCCTATGACATCTTGATATGCTAATATAAGGACAGTGACCAAGTGAATATCTATGAAAGTTTTTTATTTTTTTGACCTAATAATGTTTTTTTTCCCCAACGTGAACATGAAAATACCATGGTGAATTATGATTTTGGAAAAGAATAATTTCAATCCAAAAAGTTAAATTATTAGTTGAGATCAGATAATATGATTTATATTACTTTTTAACATATTTTTTTTAAGTAATTTTTTTTTGAATTTGAAAACTTGTATATAGTTACTATTACCTTTTGCTTAATATTTTTTAATTTAATTTAGAAAAATAGGAATGGTAAAATTCCAGTTTGGGACTATTTGATTATAAAGACTCGATATCATATCAAGTGATCATCTCGGTTCAAAAACTTAAACGAGTTAAATGAGGTACTATGATATGAATTATATTAATGAGTTATAAATATTATAACGCGAATGATGAGCTCATTAATGGATAATTTGATTATGTAGACCTAATAAATTTAGAAGATTTTAATGAAAAAAAAAAGCCTATTTCAAAAGGTTCAAATTATGCAACTCAATTATTTGTTTTTGGCTTAAGTCGGACTTAGGGTTTAATGAAATATTACAAGGAAAATAAAAATCGTGAAGTATCAATCTAGATATAAATAACTTATCTAAAATGAAATTAAAAAAGACTTAGTATAAATGGAAAAAAAAATGACAAAAACCAATATTATAGAAACAACATAAATTTCTTGTTTCGTTATAATCTTTCCGTATGAACGAAATTTTATGAAAAATATAGATAATTACTTTTGAAATACTTTAAATTTATATTTGCAAGAAATCGCATGTTCAAATACTTCTCTTAGGGTATTTAAGTTTAAAAACATCTCATTATGAAAAGAGGTCGAGCAATCACTATTTTATTTAGTGGTGACCAACTCGGTTCATTGAGGTAAAACAACTCTTTTTCCTACACCATTAACTACTAACGACTCATAGTTTTAAATCGTAAATGGTTAAAAAACAATTATGATTACGATCGCGGATCACGGATTATCGTAGTACTAAAATAACGATAACAAAATACTTCAAAACTCGTTATATAACAACCATTATACAATGTAAAGGTTTTTATTTAAATTTATCTAATGCTAACCCTCCGATCGTTTAAACACTAGTTGTGGATTGCATGATCCTATCTAGGTAAAAAAAGAAAATAAAAAATACTCTAAACTTTTTCTAATTGAATCGATATCAATTAAATCTACTAAAATGAATTAAGGTTTTTGCTACAAACGAATTTAAAAGATATTTTAGACCTCAAAAAATATACCTAAATTTAAGCTGGTTTGTAGCAATGTTATACTATTAATCTTTTCAATCCACCCTTTAGAATATCCAACAAGGAGACATTGTGCTTCCATGTTACTTCAGATGAGACTTTCTTGATGAGCACTATTGATCATGTTCAAAAGGTACCAAAGTTGTTTGAAAAGCATCGATCAAGTCCAAAATTTGCTGCTTCCCCCTACTCTAACCTATAATAATGTCACTTTTAAAGTAGATTCTTAACCCTTAGGTATGGACCAATTTCTGATAGCAACAATTTCAAAACTCAAAATCCAGATGCCATGGGCTACTCCAAAATATGCAAAAACAAAGTCATGGCTAGGAGGGATAAAAAGTTTATTGGTCCTGTGACTGCGAGTGATCTGCTAATGTAATGATAGTGACAAAATGAATACCTATGAACGTTTTTTTTGACCTAATGCTGTTTTCTTCCGAAAGTCGACATGAAATTATTTTGATGAATTATGATTATAAAGGTTAAAAGACCATCTTAATTTAAAAAGTTAAATGATTAGATGAAATCATAAAATATGATTTATATTATTCTCTAATAAAATTGTCAAGCGAAAACTTTCTGAGTTTGAGATTAGAAGAATAGAAATGGTGAAATTTAAATTTATGAACCGTTTGATTATTAAACTATCAAATGACCATCTCAACTCAAAAACTTAAACTATTAGATGAAATATCATAATATGATTTATATTTACTCTCTAACAATGAGTCATATATATAATAATTTGAATGATTGACTCATTAATGGAGAATTTGATTATGCAGACCTAATAAATTTAGAAGATTTTAATGATAAAAAAATATTTGACTATTTCAAGAGGTTCAAATTATGCAAGTCAATTATTTGTTTTTGGCTTCAATCCGAACTTAAGATTCATCGAGATATTACCAGGAAAAGAAAAAAAATCATGAATGTATCGGTCTAGATATAAATAATCCATCTAAAATGAAATTAGAAAAAAATTTAGTATATATAAAAAAACGACAGTAAAAACTATTATAGAAACAATACAAATTTTCGTTATGCTAAAATTTCTCAAAATTTTACGATAAGTATTGTGATTACTCTAAATTTTTTTCTAATTGAACCGATATCAATCAAATCTACTAAACAGAATTAAGCATTTTGCTATAAACAAATTTAAAAGATATTTTGAACCTCAAAAAGCACACCTAAGATTTAAGCTGGTTGTAGCAATCTTATACTATTAATCCTTTCAATCCACCCTTTAGAGTATCCTCCTATAAGGGGACATTGTGCTTCAATGTTTCTTGAGATGAAGCTTTCTTGTTCAAATCTACATTTAGAGGAGGTTTTGCCATTGTAGAAGCCAGGAAAATATCCAACAGAGCTGTGCCTGAGCTGTGGGTAAAATGGATGGCAGTATGTTGGATTTTTATTGCACCATATCGCTATATGGTGGGGACCTTCTTCTTCCTGCTAACATGTATTGGGTCCCTTATGTTTCCAAGAGATTGGAAATGAAATTTCCTAACAGGCCAGTATGGGTTTGCCACTTATGCTGGCTGTAGGGTGCAAGCAGCTCATGCACTGTGCTTGATTCAGATGGAGTTGCAGAATTTAGACCAAGACAATTCCCTGTCTGTCTTTTGTAGCCAAGAACTTTGAAGATTCTAATAAACTTGTAATGATTAGATTGGTGAATGATTATAAATTTTTATTATTTTTTTAATTTTTGTCCTCATGGTTTAAAAGAAATATCAATATTAATTTTTTTTTTAGTTTAATTAACTGAATTACATGTAAACGAGATATTAATATATATTTTTTTTATAGTCAGGAATTATCTGAATAAAAAAGTTTAAGCCGTGGGATTTATTTTCTAACATACCTTTTTTAAGGCATATTTTTTCAAGTTAAATTTTTTTGGATTAAGATTTACATAGATTCACCATTACTTTATGCTTAAATAATATTTAATTATTTAATTTTAATCGAAGTAAAAGTAAAAGTGGTAATATTCAAACTCATGAATAATTATTTAATTTTAATTAAAAGATAAAATAAGAATGATAAAATTGAAACTCGTGATCATTTGGTTAGTAAGACTCGATATTTTATTAAAAAATCTTTACAACCTAAAAACTTAAACTAGTATATTATATTTCAAAGATATGATTTATATTACTTTCTAACATTGATAATATAGAATTACTAAAAATATATAAGTAATTATTAATTCATAATTTGCTACTTAGTTTTTTAAGAACCCAAGTATTCTATGTCTCCATAGTAATTTTTTTTTTTTTTTTTTGCGAAAAAAGGAAAGAAACAAATTGAAAATTTGACTATTAGTTATTAGATAATAAATTAAAATGGTTCGTCAACCCCTATACTTTATTTTTTTAACACAAAAATCCTCATTTTTTTGTATAATATATGCTTATTAAATGCTTGTAATATATTACCACATATTTGTCTAAATGAATGAAAAAAACCACAAATACTTACATATTAAAAGAATGAGAATCGATACGTTCAAAAATCAAATTATAAGGGTTTTTTATTAAAAAAAACTTATTGACATCACAATGAATTTATCGCTTTTCAATCACATAATTTCTCAGCTTGAGACCAAAGTAATGGCTGATGGATAGATATATTTTTTGATGGACCAAGCCAGGTCAGTAACCTTGAGCCCAGCATCATGTGTGTGCCCTGGCAGGCCCGCCCTACAAATTTAGCAGCCGGGTCATGGGTTCGTTCCGCTGTAAATTATAAACTAGTCACTTTAGTTTTAAAAAACAAATTAGTTAGTCTCCTTTGTATAAAAAATAATTATCAGGTCCTTTTTTCCGTTTTATGTCTGATTGATAGATTTTTATCCCACTCATGAAATTAGGTTCTTGAATTTCTTTATTAAGAAATGAGCATATATTATTACTTTCCAACAATTCGGGTTTGACACAAATACATCCCAAAACATATATGTTTAAAAACTACATTTTTTTTTCAATTTATTGGAGATCCAATGGACCTATTGGGTTACAAAATGGAGGTAACCCTCCCATGACATAATCATTAAAAAAAAAATAGAGTTATCAAGACTCGAATCTTACTTCACTAGAGAAACTAGTTGGGTGCACAATTGCTAGGTTAAGCTTGCTTGCATCGTTTAAGATAATTTCAATATCATTTTTTTAAAAAAGAATATCTTTACGCTAAAGAAAATTTGTTCTTGATCTATTCACGTAACATGATTTTTTAAGAGTGAAGCCATCTTCAACTCGATGGATCTTAATGTCAAATTGGTCGTGGCTGATTTTGAATTCTTAGAGGATCCTACTTTTTATTTGCAGCTCGAAGGAAATCAATTGCATATGATTTTCACAAGGCTTGACATTTGTTTTGCCACTTAGGTTCTTTCTCAATTCATAGATGAACCTAATAGATATACATTTGCAGGATGCCTTTAAGGTACCGAGATACTTAAAGCATGCACCTAGGCAAAGTATCTTATTTTCAACAAATTCTAATGTGCAACTATAGTCCTACATAGACAAGTGATTAGTTAGGATGTGAAGGATAGATCAATAACCGGTTATTATATCTTTTTTGGTGATTCCTTCATCCGTTGGAAATCAAAGAAGCAATCCTTAATAGCTGGAAGCTCAACTGAAGCAGATTATAGAGTCATGGCTTCTACTTATTGTGAATTGGTTTGGTTGCTATCTTTATCGATAGACTTGAGTTCGATCATAAAGAGGTAGTGGTGGTACGTAAATGTTATAATCAATCGGTAATTCATATTAGCAAGAATCTCATCTTGCATGGTAAAACAAAACACATTGAAATTGATTGTCATTTCATTAGAAAAAAGGTTCTTGCTAGTATTTTCTTCTCGACAATATGAGCTTTGAAGACATTCATGCTCCTCTTGAGGAAGAGTAATAAGAGAGCTTTATACGTGACATCTTATTTTAATTATTTCGTTGGTATGGTAGTAATCAAGTTAGTTGTTTTACTTTCGAGTTAGTAGTTAGTTAAATGATTTAGTCATCTTTTCTACCTTTTCTGTCTATATAAATAGTTAGTATAGTAGAAGAGAAGTAGGAGTTTGTATTGAGATAACAAACCGGAGAATTTAGATTTTGCTTCTTCTCTAACCTCTTCTTTGAACTTCTCTCTTTAATCGAACAACAATACCAAACCAAACAATAGACAAACACAGCACAACACAATAATACCAAATTGCTCAAAGGAATTCAAAAATGCGTTTCTTTATTCCCTTTCTGAAAATGAGAAAGAAGAAGGAATATACACTCATAAAACATGCATGTATGGCGAGGATTCCATTAGTGAAATTGAAAAATATTGTCATTTCCCTTCGATCCACTGATTCCAGATGTCATTTCATATTTCCTCATAAATGTGTAGCAAGTATTTTTCGGAGTACGAATCTGACAGAGCTAAGACATGGCCAATTCAAAGCTACAACTGCCATTGACATAATTCTGAAAAATGGCTTTATCTTAATTTTTTTTTATAACTAGTTCAATTAATTAATTTGTGTGTAAATGAATTATTAATATTGATATAAATTCTCAGTTTTTTTTTAAAAATATAATTAGCGGATTATAATTACGTATCTTTTTAATTGCTTATTTCTATGTTATATAAGTTAGATTTTTATTTTTTATTTATTATTTTGAGCTAAACTATGTCAACTTTCTAATAAAAATTGAATAAAATAATAATTAGATATTTTTTAAACAGATTTTAGCTCACCAAACTAATTTTTCTAATGCATTCTAAAGACAAAATATAGATATAAGTCTTGCTATAATACTCGTGTTTATTTTTTCGCAATCCAAATCATTATATTAGGCAAGACTCATCTTCAATTCAATACATTTATTGTATAACTTGATCCAAGTCAATATAATAAAAAATAAAAATAACATGGATGAGTAGATAATAAAATTATTAAATTCTTATTTAATTTTTATAAATAAAGTGAGCATATATAATTTTTTTTTAAATGAATTCTTCTTCTTCTTCTTCTTCTTTATTTATTTAGTCAGGAGGATGTCCATTAGATCACCATTAAATCACTTCTGGTGGTGATATACACGTGCATGGGGGATCACCGTTAAATCACAAATTATTTTTAAAGGAAAACTTTAATTGGCATTTACAGCCGATATGATCGTTGATGCAAACAAAGAAATTATCAATACCTTTCCATCAAGTAATCAGTTTCCGAAATGTCGTTTCTTTATAAATTTTTCATTCGCAAAAGTCAAGCAAATTGGATTCTGGGATAGGTGCTTGTTTTCTTTTTCGTTCTGTAGGACCCTTTCATTTCATTCCACTTTGAACGGCTGTGACTAATTTATACTTAATGATCTACGGCAATAGGATCGGCCAACTGTACCACTTTAATTTATAATACGAATGTGGAAGAAACCAAGAGTTTATGAAGATGTTTCCAGGAAGTTAATCAGTCCTTCGCAGCTTGTTCTCATCTTCAGCCTATAGTTTTCAAAGGGCACCAAAAAAAAAAAAAAAAAACACTTAATTGAGACTGAGCTAGCTTTCTCCTCTTCGGCCTATAGTTCTCATCAATTGAGACTAGGAATTTAAGTGATTGTTGTTCGGAGTTGGGTCTTTCATAAGTTCATTTGCTTTCTCCTCCTAAAGATCGGTACGTATGTATGTTCTTGTTTCTCGTCTTCTTTACCTAGCTAGCTCACGATATATAGCAAGGGTTGGAAAGAAGCTAATTGTATTTGTTCTATTTATGACAACAGATTTTCAAGTGTTTGGGGGCAGTAGCTGTGATTTTTGTGAAGGAAGTGACTGAAATTGCATAGTTGTACTATTAATCGGAGCTATTTTGACTGATCAGGTAAATTAAGTTATACAGTTGAAACTAATTACATAAAAGATAAAATGCTTGCAATCTTTAGAACACAGATTTTTTTTTTCCCTGTCTTTCTATCGAGTAGATTAGTAGTTAGTATTAATTGATGAATTTTGTATATTATTTATTAATGTTTTCGTTATTCTTATTTTACGTATATATTCTATATAACATACCATCTGTTTTACCAACATACTTTTACAAGTATGGTAGATCCCATGTGGCTTGGGAACCCAGTAAATTCTTGGTTGTGAATGTCCAGAATTCTTCTCCCATATAGTCGTAGGATCTCTCACCATGAAAACGAAAGAATAAAATCAAGTTGATTAATTAAATGTATACCATGATATATAATTTATGACATTCATTGTACATTTGATTTTGTGAATTTTGGTTGATGATGTGCAGAACTAAATCAGTATGTAATATATTTGTCTATTGTTCAATTAGTGAGCTAAAGTTTGGTTTGCTAGAGAATCTTCTAATCCTTATTGTCCAAAATTTGGTGCTCAAGCTTCCAGGTATATTGCAACAGATGACCTTAATTAATTGTACATTATGCTTTTATTTGCTGCAGTGGAAATGGGGAATTTGATTGGACCCGTGTGGGATATGATAAAACTGATGTGGGCTCCTGTTGGTCGCCGGATACAGCTTGCCAGAAGACTAGGTGAGAAGATAGAAAAACTTGACACAGAAGCTCGATATTTATCAAACCAAAGACAAGACATCGAAAGGGAACTCTCAAGCGATGTTGATAAAGTGCCTAATGAAGTATGTAAAGGTTGGATTGATGATGTGGAAAAGATTGAACAACGTAGAAGTGAGATTAAAGATGAGTATGCACAAAATAAGAAATGTCTGTTGGGTTTGTTTCCTGATATAAAATGGCGTATGAGTTTAGGGAAGCGTATTGAGGAAGTAGATGTTCGTATTGGTGAGCTCAAAGAGATGTCAAAGTTTGAAGGAGGCTTTGCTCTTGATCTGCACCGCCACCTGCTGCTGAGTGTTTGCAGCTGCCGAGGACAGTGGAGCCTGCACCAATTAACCGTACTTTGCAGAAGGTATTGGCACACATAAGAAGTGAAAAGATCCATCAGATAGGAATTTGGGGAATGGGTGGTGTCGGGAAGACAACTGTAGTGAAAGCTTTGAATAACTTACCGGAGATCTCAATAACTTTTGAAATTGTCATATGGGTTACCGTCTCAAGTCAGGGGAGTATTGATAAGATTCAAAAGGATGTTGCAAGGCGTTTGTCAATTAATGTAAACGATGCAGATCCCATTCACACAGTTGCAAATAAAATCTACCAAATTCTGAGTTCCAAGAAGTTCTTGTTGCTGCTGGATGATGTATGGAGAAGCTTAGATTTGGGCGATATCGGCATCCCTAATCTTAACGAGCAAGAAAAAGGTAGTAAGGTTGTGTTGACAACTAGAGACCAAACGGTGTGCAACGATATGGATATAGATGAAATTGTAAAAGTGGATCGTTTGTCTCAGGAAGAAGCATGGAATTTGTTTGCCCACAAGGCTGGTGATGTTGTGAATGATAGGAGCATCAGTCCATATGCTAAGGCTGCAGTTGAGGAATGCGATGGTCTGCCACTTGCAATAATTGTTTTGGGAGCAGCCTTGAGAAATACCGATGATGTCCATGTGTGGTGCAATAAATTGAGAGAACTCCGATCTTCCACATCCTCTTCTATAGGAAGCATGGAAGATCGTGTCTTTAAGCCACTGAGATTCAGTTATGATCAACTGGGAGATGACAACATCAAGCAATGCTTTTTATATTGTGCGCTGTATCCTGAAGATGAAGAGATAGAAGTCGATGAATTGATAGAGTATTGGAGAGCAGAGGGGCTGACTGGTGATGCAAAATCTATAATCGATGGCTATAATAAAGGTCGTGACCTATTGAATACTCTTGTTCAAAAATCTTTGTTGGAGATGGTTGGATACTCTCGTTGTAGGATGCATGATTTGTTACGGGATCTAGCATTAATTATCACATCGCCAAGAGGAAATAATGACAATAAGTTTTTGGTAAGAGCTGGTTTGAGAGATGGATCGTATGGAAATGAGGAGGAATGGAAGCAAATGAAACGCATTTCATTCATGAAATAACACATTGGGCACTTTACCCGAATCTCTGGATTGTCCTATTCTTTCAACATTGTTTCTCCAATATAATTTGATAGTTACAGACGATTCCGAACAAGTTCTTTCAGCACTTGGCAGAGCTTCGAGTTTTAGACCTATCGTACACCAGCATCAGATCACTACCATCATCTATTAGCAGTTTGGTGAATCTTCAAGGGCTATATTTGAATTATTGTGAGTCTCTTGCAGAGCTTCCATCTGAAGTGGGATCTCTAAAGAAGCTCCAAGAACTTCAAATGGCTGGAGTTGGGGTCCACAGTTTACCATTTGAGATCATGAATTTGAATCGTCTTATTAGTTTTATATTTTCAAGTGCTTGCCACGTTAGCACGACGGTGGATATTCCTGCTGGGGTGATAAAAAGTCTCATCTCATTGGAGCAACTGCAAATTGGTGTGAAGTTGTTGCAGTCTGCGCACGTTGCTATGCTGGACGAGGTGGCTTGTTTGAGAAATTTGACTAAAATTCATCTCTCTTTTCCAAACGTTGAAAACCTTGAGCGTTTCCTCTCAACAAGTTGGTCATGGAAAGAACAAAGGTTCTTGAACTTCCGATTTTTTGTCAATAATAATTGGGATCCCTCAGTATATCCGCAGCCGGAGTTGAGCCATGGAGCTTTGATATTATACGATTGCCAGGATTCTCCTACTACCCCGATCCCTCCTACAATAATGAGAGTACTTAGCCGTTCCCAAGAGTTTATGGTGTCATCTCGTGGTATCAAAACACTGTCTGAATTTGGCATGCAAAACCTTAAAGGTCTCAGAATTTGTGAAGTGTGGAGCTGTGATGACATTGAGATTCTTGCAAATGGGGATGAGTCAGAAGGAGGCGACATTTTTCCTGATTTGGAGAATTTGGACGTTGAGCTGTTTGCCGAAATTGAGAGCAATACTGGAAGGGCAACCGTCAATAAGAAGCTTCTCAAATCTCAATTCTTTGAGATTGGAAACATGTGATCACATAAAACACATTTTCTCCTGGGACATGATCAAGCAACTGTCTAAATTGGAGAGCCTTTCCATCAGTTACTGCGATCGGCTTGAAGATATTTTTGAAGAGAATGAGATTGAACCTGAGATGATCAGAAGTGATGGTCATCAGCTCCCAAGGTTGAAGATCTTAAAACTTCGTGCTCTCCCCAAACTGAATAATAATTAAATATAATAAAAGTTTAATGATCAAAATAAATGAAAGATCATAAAACAAAAATCAAAATATAATAAAAAGTTTTACTAAAAGTAAAAAATAGTTCCTTGTAGGAAAAAAATTCAATGATCAAAATAAAAAAAAATTACAAAAAAAAGACTAAAAAAAATTCTACTAAATTTAATGACGAGAAAAAAGAAAAATAACAAAACAGAAATTAGAATAGAAAGGAAATTTCTGTAAAAAAAAAAAAAAAACCTTAGGATAGTAAACTTTATTTAGTTTTAGTATAGTGAGGATAAAATTAAATATGAGAAAAATTTAATAACTAAAATAAAAACATATTAAGAAATAAAAAAAAAGAACATAAAGTTTTACTAAAAATTAAAAAAAATTTTGATTATAAGGATAAAAATCACATATAATAAAATTTTAATATTTCTAGTAGGGATAAAAATAAAAGATCGGAAAAGTTTAATGACTAAAAAAAAAAGGACCAAAATAAAAAGTTGTTTCCTAAGCCGAAACGGAAGGGAAAAAAAAAACAGCCGAGCTAGCGCGTCGAGTCCGGACTGCTACTTAAAAAAATAAAAATAAAAAAAAGGCTGCAACTTTCGACGAATCGAGGTCGCTGGAATCTTCATCGAAAGTTAGGGATCAAGTTTCGGACCCTTAGAAATTGAATTCCGGCACCATTCCGCCCCCCTCCCGCGCAAACACCTCTAAATGATCGAAATAAAGCCAATAAACATATCTAAAACCTTGAAAATCATTTTAATGCACAAAAAAAAAAAATTACATAATCAAATCGGAACATTATTTCCTTTTTTGACTCCGATTTACATCTTCTAATTGTTTCATGGCTTGAAATAACCATAGACAAACTCGGCTTACAAAGATAAAAAAAATCTATTAGATTTTTGCCTACCAAAGCGACCTAAATAACCTTGGTCGACGATCTCTCCTCTCTCCTCTCGTCTCTCTCTTCCCTCCTTCCTTCTCTTTCATCCGGGGACCAAAATGGATGAGAAAATGAAGATATGGACCGAAATATGCGTTGGCAAAGATTAAGAACGAAAGTGTAAAAAAATCAATAAATAGTAAAATGTTAGTGTATGAATAGTATTTGAAACAAGTAAACTATCGTTTTGTTTTAGTTTATTTAGTTAATAACAAAAATAAAACAACGAGTAATTAACCACTGTTATAGAAACAATATAAATTTCTTCTTCTGCTATAATTTCCTTACATAAACAGAAATTTTACGAAAAGTATTGGTAATTACTTTTGAAATACTCTAAACTTTTTCTAATTGAACTGATATCAATCAAATATGCTAAAGAGAATTGGGGTTTTAGCTATAAACAAATTTAAAGATTTTTTGGACCTTAAAATCTAATCTGGCTGTAGCAATCTTAGACTAGCAAATCTTTCAATCCACCCTTTAGAGCATCCTACAAGGGGACATTGTTCAAATCTATAATTTTATTGGGTAAAATGGATGGCAGTATGTTGGATTTTTATTGCAACGTATCACTATATGGTGGGACCCATCTTCTTCTTGCTAACATGTATTGGGTCCCTTATGTTTCAAAGAGATTAGAAATGAAAATTGCTAACAGGCCGGTATGGAATTGCAGAATTTAGACCATTCCCTGTCTGTCTTTTGTAACCAAGACTTTGAAGATTCTAATAAAGCTGTAATGATTAGATTGGTGAATGATTATAAATTTTATTTATTTATTTTTTTCCTTGTGGTTTAAAAGAAATATTAATATTAAATTTGATTTTTTTTTGTTAGTCCTTCAATTAATTAAATTACATGTAAAAGAGATATTAGTTTTTTTTTTTTTTTTATTGTCAAAGAACTATTTCAAGAAAAAAGTTTAAGCTGTTGGATTTATTTTCTAACATAGCTCTTCAAGGCATATTTTTTGAAGTTAAAATTTTTTGGATTTAAAATTTACACAAATCTATCATTAATTTATGCTTAAATAATATTTAATTATTTAATTTTAATAGAAGAAAAAGTAAGAGTGATAGTATTTAAACTCATGAATAATTATTTATTTTTAATTAAAAGACAATAAAAATAGTAAAATTTGAAACCATGACTGTTTGATCAATATCCGGACATTTTATCAAATATGGAGAAACTAGTTTGTTATTTCAGCCCAACTATATTCGTTGGTATTTTGAGTAAGAGTTGTTCTTTTGGGCTTTAAGTGGCTCTTTTCATCAAAGTGACTGTTTTCTTTCGAGTTAGTCTTATATGTTCTCTCCTCTCTACACTACTTTTTGTTTTTTGCCCAAAAAAAAAAAACAAAAGAAAAAGAAAAAAAGAAAGAGAGAAAAAAAGAAAAGAAAAAAAAAAGAAGAAAAGAAGCAAATTGAAATTTTGACGACTAGTGATTGGGTGATAAATTTTGACGACTATTTTTTTATTTTTTACGTATTAAAAGAAAACTTATTGACATTACCTGAGGACAATGAATTTATCCCTTTTTAATTCCACAATTTCTCAGCTTGAGACCAAATTATTGACTGATAGATAGATATATTTTTTGATAATTTATTGACAAATCATATATTATTTAGCATGGTAACAGATGATGGGCCAAGCAGGGTCAGTAACCTTGAGCCCAGCATCATGTGTGTGCCCTGCTAGGCCCGCGCTACAAATTTAGCAGCCGGGTCCCGGAGTCGTTCCGCTGTAAATTATAAACTATTTCCTTTAGTTTTAAAAAATAAATTAGTTAGTCTCTTTTGTTTCAAACAATAATTATTAGGTCCTTACGTGCATTATTATTTTTATTTTTTGAACGATGGGCTATCTGATTGGTGGAAAATGTGGGCCTATCATTGCTTTTTATTGAACCATGGGCTTTACGTGCATTTTTATTTTTATTTTTTGAACGATCGGTTTTTATATGCTTCGATTCTGTGACCCACTCCAATATTTTGTATATTTGTTTATATCTTTGGTTAACACTATTTCCAAAATCTGTTGCTTCCAATAATTCTAAGTCTGTTCCTTCTCGTTTGTCTCATGTTAACACTAGTCCTACGGTTAATGCTGACAATTGTTTCGATTTTTGGCATTGTAGGTTCGGTTGCGTTTTTTCTTTGAAAGGGTGAAAATTGTTCATCAATACTGCCCTAACGTCCTCAGTACTCCATATTCAAATAAAACTTCTTGTGTTGTTTGTCCGACAACAAACCATTAAAAGGGTATTAAAGGACTATTTTCCCTCAAAACTTAAGTTGATAGGTGAGGCTTCGAATATAAATTATATTAGTTTCTAACATACCGTTTCAAGTGAAAACATCAACATTTGGACTTGAAACTTGCACATGTCCACATTGCTTTGTGCTTAATACTTGAGAAATTAGGGATTGTGAGACTTAAACTTGAGACTTCTTGGTCAACTAAGTTCGATATTATATTAAAGGGCCATCTCACTTAAAAGGCTTGTGGTCCGTGATCCATTCTCAACTTTATATATTATTCATCATTAATTTAACTATTTAATATGGGATATCCGTTCTAAAATTTTTCAATTCATACTCAAACTAATAGGAATCTATTTGAATTAATATATGTTGATATCCGGGGACTATATTTACAACTAGCTCATGACAAATATTGGTATCTTCTTACCATAGTTGTTGATTTCACTAGAATAACTTGGATTTTCTTAATGAGCTCTAAATTCAATGTTGCTTCTTTACTTTCTCGCCTTTCGTAACCTCATTCAAAATCAATTTAGTCTTTTTGTTAAGCAAATCAAATCGGATAATGGCTTAGAGTTTAAACTCGTTAGAATTTTATTTTACAAAAGGTATTGTTCATCGGTTGTTCCGTGTTGAAACACCAAAATAAAATGGTTTTGTTGAAAAAAACATTAGAACTTGTTAATTGTTAACAAGGCTTTGAGTTTCAATCTGTTTTACCAGTTATTCTTTGGAGAGAAGTGGTATTAATTGCAAGACACATTATCAATAGGTTGCCCACTCTTGTTTTACACAATAAAACTTCCTATGAAGTGTTATTCCATAAGAAACCTATGTACACCCATTTGAGAGTCTTTGGTTATTTATGTTTTGCTTCTATTTTATCCGAACATTGAAAGAAATTCAATTCCAAAGCTAGACAATACATTTTTCTTGGTTATCCAATTGGCATGAAAACATACAAGTTGTATGATTTCAATTCCAAAACCATATTCACATCTAGGGATGTTGTGTTTCATGAGAATGTATGTTCCTTTTCTCAAAATAAATCCACTCCTATAACTTCGTTGTTTTTTCCTTGATGTTTCATATAATATATCAACTCGTTTTTCATGATTCTAATCTTGAGTTTACTACATCCTTCTTTTCGTGCATCGAATATTTGTCATGCTTCGTTTTTGAGCTTTGTTCAACTCATGTTCCTTTTTCTTATGTTCCTTTTATAATAAATGATGTTTCTTCTCAATCAATTTGTGATTCCTTTGCTCTTTCTATTCCTATAGAAAGAGCAATAAGACAAGTAAACCTCCAAAATCCTTGTAAGATTATTATACAAAGTTACCTTTCAAAGTTTCTTCCATTTATTATAGAAAATATCATATTCAACAGTTCATTTCTACAACACATCTTTCATCATTTCATACATCTTTTGTCACTTCACTTTCCACCATTTTTTAGCCTCCTTCATATCATCACGCTGTGTATTCTAATCACTAGAAAGTAGCCATGAAAGATGAACTTAATGCTCTCGAGAAAAATCAGACTTGGACAATTGATTCTCTTCCTTCCGACCAACATGCGATGGATTGTAAATGGATGTATAAGGTGAAGCTTCATACTAATGGTGGTATTAATAGGTATAAAGCTCGATTAATAGCAAAGGGTTATAGACAAAAGGAAAGTTTTGATTTTTAAGAGACATTTAGTCCCGTTGTCAAACATATAATAATGAGATTATTTCTAACTCTCACAACTTCCCAAGCATTAGCATTTATCTCAAATAGATGTCAATAATGCTTTCCTAAATGAGAATTTGCATAATTTACATGTATCTTCTTCAAGGATATCATGTCCGGGGGAGTATCATGCTCATACAAGACCAATTGCAAACTTTAAAAATCTCAAAACGGGTTGAAGCAAGCATCTAGACAGTTGAATGCTAAACTAACAACTTTTTTGTTATCTTTTGGGTTTTTCTAGTCCAAAGCAGATTATTCCTTGTTCATTAAAAGAGTTCCTTCATGAGGTTTTATTGCTTTATTTGTCTATGTTAATGACATTTTCATTGTCGACGATTCCGTAGAAATCATTGAGGAATTTAAAAAGTATTTTCATACTCAATTCAAGATGAACGATTTGGACAAGTTGAAGTTCTTCCTTAGCATTGAGGTAGCTAGATCTCCAAAAAGAATATCTTTATGCCAAAGAAAATTTGTTCTTGATTTGTTGACGGAACATGATTTGTTAGGAGTGAAGCTAGCTTCAACTCGATAGATCTTAAAGTCAAATTGGTTTAGGCCGATTCCGAATTCTTAGAAGATCCTACTTTTTATAAGCCTTTGGTAGGAAATCAATTGTATTTGACTTTCATAAGGCTTGGCATTTGTTTTGGCACTCGGTTCTTTCTCAATTCATGATCAAACTTGTCAATATACATTTGCGAGCTACCTTTAAGGTACCGAGATGCCTAAAGCATGCACTCGGACAAGGTATCTTATTTTTAATAAATTTTGATGTGCAACTATAGGCCTACATAGATAGCGATTGGTTAGGATATGAAGACTCTCATAGATCAATCACTAGTTATTATGTCTTTCTTGGTGATTCCCTCGTCTATTGGAAATTAAAGAAGCAATCATTAGTATCTGAAGCTCACTGAAGCAAATTATGAGCCATGGTTTCTACTTGTTGTGAACTCGGTTTGGTTGTTGTCTCTATTGACGGACACGGGGTTTGATCACAAAGATGCGAGTGGTTCTTAAATGTGAGAATCGATCGACAATTCACATTAGCAAAAATCCCATCTTCTATGAGAAAACAAAGCACATCGAAATTGATCGTCATTTCATTAGAAAAAAAGGTTCTTGCTAGTATTTTCTTCGAACAAGATGAACATTGAAGACTTTCATGCTCCTTTTGAAGAAGAGTATTAAGAAAGCTTTACACATCTTCTTTTAATTATTTATGCTAATATGGTACTAACTAAGTTAGTTGTTTTCCTTTTAGTTAGTAGTTAGTTAAGTGTTTTAGTTATCTTTTTTTTTTTTTTTTCTGTTTATATAAATAGTTAGGAGAGTAGAAGAGAAGTATGAGTTGTATTGAGATAACAAACCAGAGAATTCATATTTTGCTTCTTCTCCAACCTCTTCTTTGAACTTCTCCCTTTAATTGAACAACAATATAGAATAAAACAATAGCCAAACACAGCATAACATAATAATACCAAATAAGCCAAATAGCTCAGAGGAATTCAAAAATACTTCTCGCATTCCCATTCTGAAAATGAAAAAGAAGGAATATGAGCTCATAAAGCATGGATGGGTGTATAGCAAGTATTTTTTTTTTTTTTCAAATCGTATTAGCTAGCATTCCTTTAGTGAAACTAAAAAATATTGTCATTTCCTTTCCACTGATGCTAGATATCATTTCATATTTCCTCATAAAACGTGCATGTAAAGCAAGTATTTTTGGAGTATGTAATAAAATTACTAAATTCTTAATTAACTTTTATGAATAAATTGAGAATATACAATTTTTCTTTTTGGTTGATGAAAAATTCTTCTTCTTCTTATTTATTTATTTATTTTATTTAGTCAGGAGGATGTCCATTGCATCCCCATTAAATCATTTATAGTGGTGGTGCATGATAGGATCCCCATTAAATCACAAATTACTTTTAAAGGAGAACTTTAATTGGCACTTACAGCCGAATATGATCTTTGATGCGTATAATTAAGATGCTAAAAGCAAACAAAGAAATTATTGGGCTAACTTTTTCAACTTTAAGAACTTCTTTTACTTTATGGTACAAATTAATGTGTAGCCAACCAATAAATTATCAATATCTTTCCATCAAGTAATCAGTTCCGATTTTTCTTTAGAATTTTTTAATTCGCAAAAGTCAAGTAAATTGGATTCTATTCTAAGTGCTTGTTTCCTTTTTCTTTCTGTAGGACCCTTTAATTTTATTTATTTTTAATTGAAGTCACTCAGCCTTTTTTGATTCTATAATTTCATTCCACTTTGAACGGTTGTGACTAATTTATACTTAATGATCTACGGCAATAGGATCGGCCAACTGTCCCACTTTAATTTATAATACGAATGTCGAAGAAAGCTAGAGTTTATCAAGATGTTTCCATGAAGTTAATCAGTTTTTCTCAGCTTGTTCTCATCTTCAGTCTACAGTTTTCAAAGGGCACAATATATATATATATATATATATATATATATATATATATATATATATATATATATATATATATATTACTTGATAAGAATTTAGGTGATTGTTATTCGGAGTTGGGTCTTTCATAAGTTCATTTGCTTTCTCCTCCTAAAGATCGGTACGAATGTATCTTCTTTTTTGTCTTCTTGACCTAGCTAGCTCACGATATATAGCAAGGGTTGGAAAGAAGCTACTTGTCGTTTGATATATAGCAAGTATTTTCGTAGTACGAATCTGACAGAGCTAAGACCTAGCCCATTCAAAGCTACAATTGCCATTGACATAATTCTGAAAAATACCTTTTTCTTAATTTTTTTTATAACTAGTTCAATTAATTAATTTATGTGTAAATTCTCAATTTTTTTTTTACAAAAATATAATTAAAGAATTATAATTACGTATCATTTTAATTGCTTATTTCTATATTATATAAGTTAGTTTTTTATTTTTTATTTTGAGCTAAACTACTTCAACTTTTTATGAAAGTTGAATAAAATAATAAATAGATATTTTTTAAAATAGATTTTAGTTCATCAAACTAATCTTCTTAATACATTTTAAAGATAAAACATAGATACAAGTCTTGTTAGAATACTCGTGTTTATTTTTTTACGGTCCAAATCATTATATTAGGAGAGACCCATCTTCAATTCAATAATTTTGAGCTAAACTACTTCAAATTTTTATAAAAGTTGAATAAAATAATAATTAGATATTTTTTTTAAATAGATTTTAGTTCATCAAACTAACCTTCCTAATAAATTTTAAAGATAAAATATAGATACAAGTCTTATTAGAATACTCGTGTTTATTTTTTTACGATCCAAATCATTATGTTAGGCGGACCCATCTTCAATTCAATACATTTAGCATACAAATTGACCCAAGCTAATATAAAAAAATAAAAATAAAAATAACATGGATGTATATATAATAAAATTACTAAATTCTTAATTAATTTTTATGAACAAATTGAGCATATAGATTTTTCTTGTTTAGTTTTTATTTTTGTTTTTTTTTTCTACTTCTTATTATTATTTTTTATTTAGTTTTTATTTAGTCTGGAAGGAAAACTTCTAGTGGTGATATGACCGTTGATGCGATGCTAAAAGCAAACAAAGAAATTATTGTGCTAACTTTTTCAACTTTGAGAACATCTTTTACTTTATGGTGCAAATGTGTAGCCAACTGTGCCACTTTAATTTACAATACGAATGTAGAAGAAACCAAGAGTTTATCAAGATGTTTCCATGAAGTTTATCAGTTTTACTCAGCTTGTTCTCATCTTCAGCCTATAGTTTTCAAAGGGCACCAAAAAAAAAAAACACTTAATTGAGACTGAGAATTTAAGTGATTGTTGTTCGGAGTTGGGTCTTTCATAAGTTCATTTGCTTTCTCCTCCTAAAGATTGGTACGCATGTATGTTCTTTTTTGTCTCCTTGACCCAGCTAGCTTACGATATAGAGCAAGGGTTGGAAAGGAGCTAATTGTATTTGTTCTATTTATGACAACAGATTTTCAAGTGTTTGGAGGCAGTAGCTGTGATTTTTGTGAAGGAAGTGACTGAAATTGCATAGCTGTACTATTAATTGGAGCTATTTTGACTGATCAGGTAAATTAAGTTACACAGTTGAAACTAATTACATAAAAGATAAAATGCTTGCAATCTTTAGAATACAGATCTTGAATCACGCATGGGAGTAGAGAATTTTTTTTTTTTTTTGGGCTTTCTATGGTAGATTAGTGCTTAGTGTTAATTGATGAATTTTGTATAATATTATTTATTAATATTATTTGGGCTTTTACAAGTAAATTCTTGGTTGTGAATGTCCAGAATTCTTCTCTCCCATATAGTCGTAGGATCTCTCACCATTAAAACAAAAGAATAAAATCAAGAGATTAATTAAATGTATACCATGATATATAATTGTACATTTGATTTTGTGAATTTTGGTTGATGAAGTGTAATGAAATGAATTTTTTTAGGGGCTAAAGTTTGGTTTGCTAGAGTATCTTCTAATCCTTATAGTCCAAAATTTTGGTGCTCAAGCTTTCAGGTATATTGCAATAGATCACCTTAATTAATTGTACATTATGCTTTTATTGGCTGCAGTGGAAATGGAAAATTTGATTGGACCAGTGTGGGATATGATAAAACTGATGTGGGATCCTGTTGGTCGCCGAATACAGCGTGCCAGAAGACTAGGTGAGAAGATAGAAAAACTTGACAGAGATGCTCAAAATCTATTTAACAGAAGAAAAGACGTAGAAAAAGAGCTCTCAAACAACATTGGTAAAGTGCCTAATGAAGTATGCAAAGGTTGGATTGATGCTGTGGAAAAGGTTGAACAACAGAGAAATGAGATCAAAGATGAGTATGCACTAAATAAGAAATGTTTTTCGGGTTTGTTTCCTGACGTAAAATGGCGTATGAGTTTAGGGAAGTGTATTGAGGAAGCAGTTGTTCGTATTGGTGAGCTCCAAGAGATGTCAAAGTTTGAAGGAGGCATTGTTCTTGATGCACCGCCACCTGCTGCTGAGTTTTTGCAGCTGCCGATGACAGTGGAGCCTGCACCAATTGACCGTACTTTGCAGAAGTTATTGGTACCCATAAGAAGTGAAAAGATCCATAAGATAGGAATTTGGGGAATGGGTGGTGTCGGGAAGACAACTGTAGTGAGAGCTTTGAATAACTTACCGGAGATCTCAATAACTTTTGAAATTGTCATATGGGTTACGGTCTCAAGTCAGGGGAGTTTTGAGAAGATTCAAAAGGATGCTGCAAGGCGTTTGTCAATTGATGTACACGATGCAGATCCTATTCACACAGTAAAATTCTCACTCTTCCGCTTCTGCTGCATTTTCATCTTTATATATAACGGTAACAAGGGACATTTGAAACCGACTAACTAATCATGATGAAATTCCCTAACTAACCTTGGCAATTTAAACAAACTAACACACATGCAAAATACACGTGGGACACTCATAGCAAGTATCAACTAATTATGCTTTGATACCCCCGCAAGCTAGAGCTGGTGCATAAAGATCTAAAATGCCTAGCTTGGAAATTTGTAGAGTAAAATCTGCAGGTGCCAATGGCTTGGTGAAACAATAAGCCAATTGATTAGTTGAACTTATAGGAAGGAGATGGACGATCCTCGCGAAGCTTCTCCCTCACAATGTGGCGATCTATTTCAATGTGCTTTGTTCTTTCATGGAAAACGGGGTTTTTGGCGATATGAATTGCGGATTGGTTGTCGCAGAAAATCAATCGTCGGGTGAGTGTGAGGAAGATGAAGGTCTTTTAGTAGGTATATCAGCCATTGCATTTCACAAGTAACTCGCTGCAAGTGCCTCGTATTCGGCTTCGGAGGAAGACCGTGAGACAATCAGCTTGCTTTTTTGATTTCCGGGATATGAGCGATGAACCTAGAAACACGCAAAAACCAAGTGATGAACGCCTACTATCCACACAAGTAGCCCAATCGAGTCGGAGAATCCCTTAAGTTGAAATTGATTGTTTGAAGCAAAAAATAGACCTTGACCGGGAGAACCTTTGATGTATCGAA
Organism: Dovyalis caffra; assembly: GCA_963924115.1. Taxonomy (NCBI): domain Eukaryota; kingdom Viridiplantae; phylum Streptophyta; class Magnoliopsida; order Malpighiales; family Salicaceae; genus Dovyalis; species Dovyalis caffra. The sequence continues at coordinate 2,564,890 of CAWUPB010001168.1, read as the reverse complement.
GGACCACATGTGCTGCTCGTAAGGTGAGCTTAGGTTGGTCCGTCCGAAACCGACTTAATTGTTGCACTCGCATAGGAGAGATCGAGTCTAGTGTTTGTGAGATAGAGTAAGCGACCAACCAATTTCCTGTAAATAGAAGTATCGGGAAGAAGAGTGCTATCTTCGGCGCTTAACTTGACGAGTAGCTAACATAGGTGATTTTGCGGGTTTGGCACCAATAAAACCTACATCTTGCAATAATTCTAGGGCATATTTCCTTTGACATAAACCGATCCCATGAGAAGATCGTGCAACCTCAAGGCCTAAGAAGAATTTCAGCTCACCCAAATCCTTGATCCCGAATGTCTCATGTAAAAAGGCCTTCATCGCTCCTATTTCTTCCATATCATTGCTGGCTAAAATAACATCATCAACATAAATGAGAAAAGCAATGAAGGAAGAAGATGTGGATTTGACAAAGAGAGAAGGATCGGAGGCACCCCGAACAAAATGTTGGGCAAGGAGAGCGGTAGATAACTTCGCATACCATCGCCTACTGGCTCGCTTGAGGCCATGAGAGATTTTAACAACCTGCGGACTTGGTTTGGTTTTGGACTACGAAATCCCAAAGGCAAATCCATATACACTTCTTCTTCTAAGTCTCCATGAAGAAATGCATTATTAATGTCCAATTGGTGCAAGTGCCAATTGTTAATAACTAGCAGTTGCTAACAAAGTTCGAATTGTAGTCATCTTGGCTACGGGAGAAAAGGTATCTAAGTAATCCACACTCGCTTGTTGTGTGTATCCCTTAGCAACCAAACGGGCTTTGTACCTTTCTAGGGACCCATCGGCCTTATATTTGATCTTATACACCCATTTACACCCTATACTTTGTTTACCGAGCGAGTGCGATCGGTGAGTTCCCAAGTATGATTGGCTTGTAGAGCCTTGATTTCTTCATTCATAGCTATTTTCCAACAATCAAACCGAACCGCTTGATGGTAAGTGCTAGGCTCAATGGTAGTAGAGATACTGATACTAAAGAGTTTATGAGGTAATGAACATTTAGAATAGGATAACACTCGAAGATAAAAAGTGAGGAGTAGAACCTGTGGGAGGAAAAGAAGCACAACCAGCAGAAGGCAAAACTTGAGTCGATTGATTGTGTAGTGCACAATGATAATCTTGAAGATATGTAGGAGGAGTTTTGGATCGTGTGGATCGTCCGGAAGGAGCGGGAAATGATTACGAAGAGGCATTATTTGAAGGAGGGATGAAAATAGGTAAGGTGGGTGAATTGGTTGAGGGTATGATAGTGTTTGTTAAAGGAAATGTAGGGGAATTATCTATACAAGGCTCGGAAGGATGTTTGGAAGCACAAAATTAGGAGAGGATGTAGAATATTGAGACAAACAAGCAAAAGGAAAGATGTGCTCATAGAAAATGACATCTCTAGACAACCGTGATACTCGCCAGTATGTAGGTTATAAAGTTTATAGCCTTTTGTACCAGTGGGAAAACCCAAGAAAATGCATTTGGAAGCTCTTGAATCAAACTTAGCCTTCGGGGCAAGATTAGATGCAAAACAGAGACAACCGAAGACCTTAAGATTGTTATAAATGGGAATTTTTCCAAACAAAAGCTCAAAAGGTGTTTTATCATTCAATACGAGTGTAGGAATTTTATTGATTAAGTGAACGGCATGAAGAGCACAATCCGCCCAAAAACAAGTGGAAGATTGGCTCGAAACCTAAGAGCTCTAGCAATCGTTAGTATGTGTTGATGTTTTCTCTCAACAATACTCGTTTTGTTGGGGTGTTTTGACACATGAGGTTTGGTGGAGAATGCCTTTCGAAGCAAAGAAAGAAGGCATATTGAACTCTTGGCCATTATCCGTTCGAAGGTTAGAATCTTGGTAGAAAATTGAGTTTCAATAAGAGTACAATAATTTTCAATGAGCTTTCTTGTGTCGATTTGTGTTTCATCAAAAAAACCCGTGTAGCTTGATTATAATCATCAACAATAGTAAGGAAGTATTGATAGCCGGACAAAGAGGGATGTGCCATGGGACCTCAAATATCCGCATGAACAAGTTCAAAACACTTTGTAGAAAAGGAGGAACTAATGGGAAAAGGAAGACGTTTTTGCTTTGCATAATGGCAAATATCACATTGAGGATTAGAGATGTCGGCGGGTACATCTTTACGGAGAGAATGTAAAGCAAGTAATCTGGAATTTGAAGGATGACCTAGTCTATAATGCCATACATCAAAAGAATCATGAACAATGGTATTTGAAGCGAAGTATGATGAGTATTTAAGTGGAGTGGAGTTATCAACTGATACAACCCTTGTTTCTCGCTCACTGTACCAATCATCCTCTTCGACCGATGGTCTCGTATAACACAAGAATCGAATGAAAGAACAAAGAGCATCCGGAGTTTTTGGTTAGCTAACTTACCGAGATAAGATTGAAGGAAAAGCGGGAACAAAAAAGCATTATGCAAGATAAGTGCATCGTACAACCGAACTAATGCAACATGCGTAATCTGCTACTTGTTGGCCATTAGGCAACTTGACAGAGATATGAGAAACTGGATTGTATTCGAAAAAAAATCTAAGGAGCAAACAATGTGGTCCGTGGCACCGGTATCTAATATCCACGAGTTGGATTAGAAATCACGGAACCACAAAAGGAATTATAAGTACCGTCATGGAAGTGAAGTTACTAGACAAGGCATTGACGAGTAGTAGACATAACAGTCGTGATTGGGGTTGAATTAAGGCTAGAAGTTTGGAGTATTGATCTGCAGTGAAAGAAGCTTGCACACCACCGGGAACGGGACTAGAATCACCGGGAGCGACAAGTTGATTACTAGAAAACACACTACTAGAAGAATTACAAGCTTCATGTAGGCCTTCGGTACTACGGATCTCAACTCGATTGGAAAAACCATTAAAACCACCACCAGCTTTATCAAATGATTTGTAGCTCGGAGGAAATCCATGCTTCGATAGCACCTATCCACGAGTATATCCGGAAGACCACAAAACACACATTGAAGCTTTGACTTCCCATTATAAACCTGTCTTCCTCCGACTCGTGAAAGCATCTCTTCCGAAGCAAGAACTCTAACGAGAAGAGGAGGGAGAAAAACTTCTACGACCTTGTCGAGAACGATTATGCTAAGACACGGACTTATTAAAGAAAACGACGACTAGAATTGTTGTTGCTATTTGAACTTGATACTCCAAATCCTACATTTAGCCGATGTTCATGCTCGAATAACCATGCCAAAAACTTTATTAATGGACGGAAGAGGATCCATCGACAAGATTTGAGACCGTACGAGTTGTAAAATTATCATTTAAACCCTTCGAAAAACGAATCACATAATCACGAGTTTTGAAAATTCTTGATTCTTTGAAAGGCTTCACAATAGCATTGAGGATTGCATGTGCATTGAGGTATAGTTCTTAGATTCGAAAACTCATCCCAAAGTATTTTCAAGTGAGTGAAATAATGAGTAACGAGAGAGAACACCTTGATTATAGGAATAAATCTCCTCTTGAAGCTTTGCAATTCTAAAGTAATCACCATGGGAGAATCGATCACGTAGATTGACCGGACTTCTGAAGCACTTATCTAGCCAAATGACTCTTTGAGCGATCTCGGGAGAGAGAGATCGAATGAGCCGAGGAAAGCACCATCATATTGCATCTCTCCCAAGCCAAATATAAAGCATCGGACTTGTCCGGAACTTTGATAGTTCCATCAACAAGCTGCAGGTTGTTCTTAGACGAAGCGCCATCCTCGTAGAGCGATGCCGGGAATGATAGTTAGAATCGGTGAGTGGAGGAGAAACCAAAACAAGAAAAGGATTTTCATTAGCATGAAGAAAGTAAGGATCTGGACATCCGTTCCTCGGGTCTCAAACTTGTGAAACTCACGGAAGGATTAACGAGAGGATGCGGTAATTCGACTTTGGAGAGACGAAAGAAAAATTTAGTTGTTTGGTTCCTCGGAAAACTCAAGAAAGGAACCTTCTAGAAACTTGATGAATGCTACGATACCATGTCAAGTTTTGAAACGGAACAAAGATTTGGGAGAGGAGTAAAATTCTCACTCTTACGCTTCTGCTGCATTTTCATCTTTATATATAACGGTAACAAGGGACATTTGAAACCGACTAACTAATCATGATGAAATTCCCTAACTAACCTTGGCAATTTAAACGGACTAACACACATGCAAAATACACGTGGGACACTCATAGCGAGTATCAACTAATTATGCTTTGATACGATTGCAAATAAAATCTACCAAATTCGAGTTCCAGAAGTTCTTGTTCGTTGTTGGATGATGTATGGAGAAGCTTAGATTTGAGCGATATTGGCATCTCTAATCTTCACGAGCAAGAAAAAGGTAGTAAGGTTGTGTTGACAACTAGAGACCAAACGGTGTGCAACGATATGGACATAGATGAGATTGTAAAAGTGGATCGTTTGTCCGAGGAAGAAGCATGCAATTTGTTTGCCCACAAGGTCGGTGATGTTGTGAATGATAGGAGCATCGATCCATATGCTAAGAGCTGCAGTTGAGGAATGTGATGGTCCGCCACTTGCAATAATTGTTTTGGGAGCAGCCTTGAGAAATACCGATGATGCCTATGTGTGGTGCAATAAATTGAGAGAACTCGATCTTCCACATCCTCTTCTATATGAAGCATGCAAGATCGTGTCTTTAAGCCACCGAGATTCAGTTATGATCAACCGGGAGATAACAACATCAAGCAATACTTTTTATATTGTGCGCCGTATCCCGAAGATGAACACATAGTAGTCGATGGATTGATAGAGCATTGGAGAGCGAGAGGGCTGATTGGTGATGCAAAATCTATAATCGATGGCTATAATAAAGGTCGTGACCTATTGAATACTCTTGTTAAAAAATCTTTATTGGAGATGGTTGGATACTCTAATTGTAGGATGCATGATTTATTACGGGATCTAGCATTAATTATCACATCGCCAAGAGGAAATAATGACAATAAGTTTTTGGTAAAAGCTGGTTTGAGAGATGGATCCTATGGAAATGAGGAGGAATGGAAGCAAATGAAACGCGTTTCATTCATAAATAACGAATTGGGCACTTTACCCGAATCTCCGGATTGTCCTATTCTTTCAACATTGTTTCTCCAATGGAATGATAAATTAGATACAATTCCGAAAGAACTTGGCGAGCTTCGAGTTTTAGACCTTTCGTACACCAGACATCGAATCACTACCATCATCTATTAGTCGTTTGGTGAATCTTCGAGGGCTATATCCGAAGTATTGTTATGCTCTCGAAGAGCTTCCATCCGAAGTGGGATCTCTAAAGAAGCTCGAAGAACTTCAAATGATTGCGATTGAGGTCCGAGTTTACCATTTGATATCATGAATTTGAATCGTCTTATTAGTTTTATATTTTAACGTGCGGACTATAGGTTGGTGGATATTCCTGCTGGGGTGATAGAAAGTCTCATCTCATTGGAGCAACTCGAAAATTGGTGTGAAATTATTATTGGGCAAAAAAACACAAATAACACAGTGAAACCTCTTTGCCCTTGCTTGAACAATCAACCACAAGCTACAACCAAATACCCAAACCAAACAAGTAACTAATAATCTGAAAAATAAGCAACAAATCACAATCACGTAAAGCACACACAAATTTTTATGTGGAAAACCTTCTCAATTTGAGAAGTGAAAAACCACTGAACCGGAGTCCACTATAACTTCCACTATCAATAATAATGGGTACAAGGAGTTCTCTCTAGATTAAACTAGATGAATAATCAGCCACAAACATCAAAGATTACACACCCTTGGCAAACCACATCAAAAGATGATACACAAAGAAAGTAGAAAAAACCAAGTTCAGATTTCACCGGAAAATAGCACTATTACGAGCATAATATCTCCCTCTCCAGGACTCCGAACCTGATCTCCACCTTCTAGAATGTGCGCCTGCCTCTCCTGAACATGCTCACAAAATTTGAGCTCGATCCAACGGTTAACGAACCCAAAAACTTAATTTTAGCATGACTGATCTGTGCTGAAATTCTATTTCCTTTTTCTCTTCAAAGTTGCGGCTCTCACTCCTTTTCTCTTCTTTTTATCTCTTTCTTCTTCTCTAATCTGATTTCAGAATAAAAGAGAAGATCAGGTTTATTTGAAAATACTAAAATTACCCTTTAAGTGATTAATAAAAATCGTCCTCTACATGGGCTTCGAAATTGGGCTCATGTAGGCAAACTTTGGGCCATCCTCCAACTAGGAGGGAAACCTAACAGTTGTTGCAGTCTGCGCACGTTGCTATGCTGGACGAGGTGGCTAGTTTGAGAAATTTGACTAAGATTCATCTCTCTTTTCCAAACGTTGAAAACCTTGAGCGTTTCCTCTCATCAAGTTGGTCTTGGAAAGAACAAAGTCTCTTGAACTTCCTATTTTTTGTCATGCTGATTCGTTTCCCGTAGTATATCCGCAGCCGGAGTTGAGCCATGGAGCTTTGATATTGTACGATTGCCAGGATTCTCCTACTACCCCGATCCCTCCTACAATAATGAGAGTGCTTAGCCGTTCCCAAGAGTTTATGGTGTCATCTCGTGGTATCAAAACACTGTCTGAATTTGGCATGCAAAACCTTAAAGGCCTCAGAAAGTGTATGGTGTGGAGCTGTGATGACATTGAGATTCTTGCAAATGGGGATGAGTCAGAAGGAGGCGAGATTTTTGCTGATTTGGAGAATTTGACGTTGAGGTGTTTGCCGAAACTGAGAGCAATACTGGAAGGGACATGATCAAGCAACTGTCTAAATTCTTTGAGATTGGAAATATGTCATCACATAAAACACATTTTCTCCTGGGACATGATCAAGCAACTGTCTAAATTGGAGAGCCTTTCCATCAGCAACTGCGATCGGCTTGAAGATATTTTTGAAGAGAATGAGATTGAACCTGAGATGATCAGAAGTGATGGTCATCAGCTCCCAAGGTTGAAGAACTTATACCTTGGTGATCTCCCCAAACTAGTCAGTATTGATAGGATTGTGTCATTGGCTTCCGCCTCAATAGAGGAAATCTGGATTCAGAAATGCATTAGTGTAAAATCTCTTCCTAGTAGCCTGGTCGATGCACCAAAATTAAGGAAGATTGGAGGTAGCAGCAGTGAATGGTGGGATGAAGAACTAGAGTGGGAAGATAATGCAATCAAGCAGCGCCTACAAGTTAAATTGTTTTTTCCATATTCATGATTTTGCTGACTTGTGTCCAATCAATTATTTATTTTTACTTTTTTTTTGTGCTTGTTTCCTGTTTCTTTCTGCGGTGACCCTTAATTTCATTTTTATTTTATTTTATTTTTTATTGAAGTCCTACAGCCTTTTTTGATTTTATAATGCATGTTAGTGCTAGTGGGACTGATTATAATTAAATTAAATTGCCTTGTTGGAACGTTTGTGACTTATTTATACTTTATGATCTCGGCTTTGTAGGGCTTGCATGTTGTCATAGAATAACCATAATCTCTTGATTGTTGGACCAATCTACACTAGTACAGTGATTTGGGCTTTAAAGTTTGAATATTGGGCTGGGCTGTTCGGGAGTAATTATTAGTAATTACTCGATAAAATAAAAAATTTAAAAACTTTACTATTAGACAAAAAATTTAGAATGAATAATAAAAATAAAACAAAAATAATTAACTATTCGTTTATAATGTAAAATTGATAATTCTATTATTCCCTGACTTTATTGATCCTTACCTAATCAATAGTTTCCTCCTTTTTTTTTTTAATGGGAATTTCGGCAACTGTGATTGCTAAATGATCTTGATACTATAAGATCGAGTTATAAATGCATGAAGTGTATTTAAGCACTAGACCTGAACAATTAGTGACATGATCCATATTTTGTGGCTTATGGTTGTCTTCTAAGCCAACGTGGCATATGAAATTCATGGGTTGGTTTATTTTATAAGATAGAGTCACAATTGCCGTATAATTTATAGCTGGCAAAGTTGAAACTAACAGAAAATTAGCATACCCCCGTGTTAGCGTAAGTCTATATAATATATTTTAATATTTTAAATAATTAAAAAATTTAAGCGTAAAATAAAAATCAATTAATCCTAATTTTGAGAAATTTGTTTAATTTAATATATATTATGCAATATTTAATAAAATATATATATTTCATAATTGTGTTTAAATGTACTATAAGTATATTTTTTATTTTGATAAATAAAAAAATGAAATTAATTATTTTTTAAATCAAATTAGTTAAATCAATTTATAATGTAAAATTGAAACTTGTTTTCATTTGATAATAAAACTTTAATATTTTATCAACTTAAAACTTAAAATAGTATATTAGATTTCAAATATATGATTCAGCGTCCATCTCTGCCCTCTACAATTATATATATATATATATATATTTTTTCCAATCTCCCTTCCTTCTGTTGGCTACGGAAGAGGGAAAAGAGAAGCAAAAAGAGATGGCCAGCTCAGAAGGAGAGAATATGCTGATTATAGAAAAGGGGGAAAAAAAATCTCACCCCCACATCTTTTAGAGTCTTCTGTAATGTTCTCTCCTATCTACAGTACTTTTTTTTTGGCGAAAAAACGAAAGAAACAAATTGAAAATTTGACTACTAGTGATTGGATAATAAATTAAAATGGTTTTTTAACCTCTATACTTTTATTTTTTGAACACAAAAATCCTCATTTTTTTCAAAAATAATATATGCTTGTAATATATTACCACACATATTCGTCTAAATGAATGAAAAAACCACAAATACTTACATATCAAAAATCAAATTATAAGGGTTTTTTTTATTAAAAAAATTATTGACATCACAATGAATTTATCCCTTTTCAATCCCATAATTTCTCAGCTTGAGACGAAAGTATCGGCTGATAGATGGATATATTTTTTGATGGGCCAAGCCAGGTCAATAACCTTGAGCCCAGCATCATGTGTGTGCCCTGCTAGGCCCCCGCTACAAATTTAGCAGCCGGGTCATGGGTTCGTTCCGCTGTAAATTATAAACTAGTCACTTTAGTTTTAAAAAACAAATTAGTTAGTCTCCTTTGTATAAACAATATTAGTCCTTTTTTTCATTTTATGTTTGATTGATAGATTTTTATCCCACTCATGAAATTAAGTTCTTGAATTTCTTATTAAGAAATGAGCATATATTATTACTTTCCAACAATTCAGGTTTGACACAAATACATCCCAAAATATATACGGTTAAAAGATACATTTTTTTTAAAAAATTTATTGGAGATCCAATGGACCTATTGGGTTACAAAATGGGAGTAACCCTCCCATTACATAATTATTAAAAAAAATAGAGCTATCAGGACTCCAATCTTGCTTTACTAGAGAAACTAATTGGATGCATAATTACTAGGTTAAGCTTGTTTGTATCGTTTAAATAATTTCAATACCAACTATTAGATGTGATTTAGTGGTATAGGTACATTGCATTGTTGGATTTTACAGCATTTAATTGCATTTTGTATTGGGAATGCTTCATGCTGTCGCTTATATAAAATTGTCACGTTTCAGGGAGTTGGCAGTGACAATGGCGTGAAATTTGTTTCATTGCAATATAGTAATGAGTTGAGGAAATCAAAGAAGGTTAATATAATCCCTTTAGTCCAATCCATGATGTGGTTGCTTAACCAAAATTTTTTCTTCCTTTGAAACTACTCATAAACAATTCACTAAAATGGATGGATTCTGGGATAGGTGCTTGTTTCCTTTGTCGTTCTGTAGGACCCTTTCATTTCATTCCACTTTGAACGGCTGTGACTAATTTATACTTAATGATCTACGGCAATAGGATCGGCCAACTGTACCACTTTAATTTATAATACGAATGTCGAAGAAACCAAGAGTTTATGAAGATGTTTCCAGGAAGTTAATCAGTACTTCGCAGCTTGTTCTCATCTTCAGTCTATAGTTTTCAAAGGGCACCAAAAAAAAAAAAAAAAAAAAAACAGAAAACACTTAATTGAGACTAGGAATTTAAGTGATTGTTGTTCGGAGTTGGGTCTTTCATAAGTTCATTTGCTTTCTCCTCCTAAAGATCGGTGCGTATGTATGTTCTTTTTCTCGTCTTCTTTACCTAGCTAGCTCACGATGGGTTGGAAAGAAGCTAATTGTATTTGTTCTATTTATGACAACAGATTTTCAAGTGTTTGGAGGCAGTAGCTGTGATTTTTGTGAAGGAAGTGACTGATATTGCATAGCTGTACTATTAATTGGAGCTATTTTGACTGATCAGGTAAATTGCAATCTTTAGAACACAGATCTTGAATCACGCATGGGAGTAGAGATTTTTTTTTTTTGGGGGCTTTCTATCGAGTACGTAGATTAGTGCTTAGTGTTAATTGATGAATTTTGTATAATATTATTTATTAATGTTTTCGTTATTCTTATTTTAGTATTCTACATAACACATCATCAACCAAAATTCAGAGAAATTAGTACTGCATCATTCACGTACGTCAAAAATAGTCGAAATGTTTCGGAGGCAGAAGCTGTTTTCCAAATCAAATGTACAATCAATGTCATAAATTATATATCATGGTATGCATTTAGTTAATCTCTTGATTTTAATCTTTTTTTTAATGGTAAGAAGAATTCTGGACGTTTCACAACATAGAATTTAGTGGGTTCCCGCACGCGATCATTAAGCTTTCTAGGGACTAAAGTTTGGTTTACTAATTTATATGCTTATTGCCCAAAATTTTGGTGCTCAAGCTTTCAGGTATATTGCAACAGATCACCTTAATTAATTGTACATTATGCTTTTATTTGCTGCAGTGGAAATGGAAAATTGTATTGGACCCGTGTGGGATTTGATAAAACTGATGTGGGCTCCTGTTGGTCGCCGGATACAGCTTGCCAGAAGACTAGGTGAGAAGATAGAAAACCTTGACGCGGAAGCTCGATATTTATCAAACCGAAGACAAGACATCGAAAGGGAACTCTCAAGTGATGATGATAAAGTGCCTAATGCAGTATTTAAAGGTTGGATTGATGATGTGGAAAAGATTGAACAACGTAGACGTGAGATTAAAGATGAGTATGCACAAAATAAGAAATGTCTGTTGGGTTTGTTTCCTGATATAAAATGGCGTATGAGTTTAGGTAAGTGTATTGAGGAAGCAGTTGTTCGTATTGGTGAGCTCCAAGAGATGTCAAAGTTTGAAGGAGGCATTGTTCTTGATGCACCGCCACCTGCTGCTGAGTTTTTGCAGCTGCCGAGGACAATGGAGCCTGCACCAATTAACCGTACTTTGCAGAAGGTATTGGCACACATAAGAAGTGAAAAGATCCATCAGATAGGAATTTGGGGAATGGGTGGTGTGGGGAAGACAACTGTACTGAAAGCTTTGAATAACTTATCGGAGATCTCAATAACTTTTGAAATTGTCATATGGGTTACGGTCTCAAGTCAGGGGAGTGTTGAGAAGATTCAAAAGGATGTTGCAAAGCGTTTGTCAGTTGATGTAAACGATGCAGATCCCATTCACACAGTCGCAAACAAAATCTACCAAAATCTGAGATCCAAGAAGTTCTTGTTGCTGCTGGATGATGTATGGAGAAGCTTAGATTTGGGCGATATCGGCATCCCTAATCTTAACGAGCAAGAAAAAGGTAGTAAGGTTGTGTTGACAACTAGAGACCAAACGGTGTGCAACGATATGGATATAGATGAAATTGTAAAAGTGGATCGTTTGTCTCAGGACGAAGCATGGAATTTGTTTGCCCACAAGGCTGGTGATGTTGTGAATGATAGGAGCATCAGTCCATATGCTAATGCTGCAGTTGAGGAATGCGATGGTCTGCCACTTGCAATAATTGTTTTGGGAGCAGCCTTGAGAAATACCGATGATGTCCATGTGTGGTGCAATAAATTGAGAGAACTCCGATCTTCCACATCCTCTTCTATAGGAAGCATGGAAGATCGTGTCTTTAAGCCACTGAGATTCAGTTATGATAAACTGGGAGATGACAACATCAAGCAATGCTTTTTATATTGTGCGCTGTATCCTGAAGATGAAGAGCATAAAAGTCGATGAATTGATAGAGTATTGGAGAGCAGAGGGACTGACTGGTGGTGCAAAATCTATAATCGATGGCTATAATAAAGGTCGTGACCTATTGAATACTCTTGTTCAAAAATCTTTGTTGGAGAAGGTTGGATACTCTCGTTGTAGGATGCATGATTTGTTACGGGATCTAGCATTAATTATCACATCGCCAAGAGGAAATAATGACAACAAGTTTTTGGTAAGAGCTGGTTTGAGAGATGGATGGTATGGAAACGAGGAGGAATGGAAGCGAATGAAACGCATTTCATTGATGAGTAACGCATTGGGCACTTTACCCGAATCTCTGGATTGTCCTATTCTTTCAACATTGTTTCTCCAACATAATTTGCGGTTACAGACGATTCCGAACAAGTTCTTTCAGCACTTGGCAGAGCTTCGAGTTTTAGACCTATCGTACACCAGCATCAGATCACTACCATCATCTATTAGCAGTTTGGTGAATCTTCAAGGGCTATATTTGAATAATTCTGAGGCTCTTGCAGAGCTTCCATCTGAAGTGGGATCTCTAAAGAAGCTCGAAGAACTTCAAATGATTGCAGTTGCGGTCCAGCGCTTACCATTTGATATCATGAATTTGAATCGTCTTATTAGTTTTATATTTTCAACTGCTTACCACCTTATCACGACGGTGGATATTCCTGCTGGGGTGATAAAAAGTCTCATCTCATTGGAGCAACTGCAAATTGGTGTGAAGTTGTTGCAGTCTGCGCACGTTGCTATGCTGGATGAGGTGGCTTGTTTGAGAAATTTGACTAAAATTCGTCTCTCTTTTCCGAAGGTTGAAAACCTTGAGCGTTTCCTCTCAACAAGTTGGTCATGGAAAGAACAAAGGTTCTTGAACTTCCGATTTTTTGTCAATAATAATTTTGGATCGCTCAGTATATCCGCAGCCGGAGTTGAGCCATGGAGCTTTGATATTATACGATTGCCAGGATTCTCCTACTACCCCGATCCCTCCTACAATAACTGAGAGTACTTAGCCGTTCCCAAGAGTTTATGGTGTCATCTCGTGGTATCAAAACACTGTCTGAATTTGGCATGCAAAACCTTAAAGGCCTCAGAATTTGTTATGGTGTGGAGCTGTGATGACATTGAGATTCTTGCAAATGGGGATGAGTCAGAAGGAGGCGACATTTTAGCTGATTTGGAGAATTTGAAGTTGAGCTGTTTGCCGAAACTGAGAGCAATAATAGAAGGGCAACCGTCAATAAGAAGCTTCTCAAATCTCAATTCTTTGAGATTGGACACATGTCATCACAGAAAACACATTTTCTCCTGGGACATGATCAAGCAACTGTCTAAATTGGAGAGCCTTTCCATCAGTTACCTGCGATCGGCTTGAAGATATTTTTGAAGAGAATGAGATTGAACCTGAGATGATCAGAAGTGATGGTCATCAGCTCCCAAGGTTGGAGCTCTTAGAACTTCAATCTCTCCCCAAACTCGTCAGTATTGATAAGATTGTGTCATTGGCTTCCGCCTCAATAGAGGAAATCTGGATTCGCAAATGCATTAATGTAAAATCTCTTCCTAGTAGCCTGGTTGATGCACCAAAATTAAGGAAGATTGGAGGTAGCAGCAGTGAATGGTGGGATGAAGAACTAGAGTGGGAAGATAATGCAATCAAGCACCGACTACAACTTCTTCTCTCTGTTCGATAGATAGGCTATATGACCTTTTCTAGTCAGGGGTTATTTTAAGAATTCCGAATGCAATGTGTAATGAATGATTTTTTTGCTGGTTTGTTCTTTCAGTTTCATCCATTGTTTCCATTTGTATTCTTATGGATTTGTAGCAAAGATTATCTTCTGATTGACGAACAATGGATTTTTGAAACTGGACTTTGTATTGGGCAAATTAAGATTTCCAGTGAGTCCTGAAAGTAGAATGTACCATTTCTACTACCTCTTCATTTCTTAAACTGCTTTTTGATTTTTTATTAGTTTTCTCACTCTTTTTTTTATTTGTTTCAATGTCTTACATCTATTTTTAAAATCGTTTTGGTTAAATTGTTTTTTCCATATTCATGATTTTGCTGACTTGTGTCCAATCAATTATTTATTTTTACTTTTTTTTTTTTTTTTTTTTTTTTTTTTGTGCTTGTTTCCTGTTTCTTTCTGCTGGAATTAGTTAGACTAATCAATTCATCAGTAGCTAGCCAATGGTTGTCCAATGATTTTTTTTTTCCTTCCGAAATTGGACTGTGCGTGCGTAGTTACCTAAGCTAAAATATGATTTGCTGCAAGTTGCATTGCTATCATATATGTTATCCGAGTACAAAATAACAAGTGGTTTAATAGAATGTTCAAGTCCACATAAAATATAGGAAATCTATAGAAAATCTGAAATAGCAACAGACAAATTAAGTGTAGCACGTACTTTGCTTGATTGAGCTACTACTTGCTTTTTGGTTGATCATGCATGATATTGAATTAGCATATAAAAAAAAAAAAAAACACAATGATCCCAATCTTGTATTTCATTATCTTAAAGGAACTCTCTATTAAAAAAAATATCATGTCTATATTTATTAAAAAATTATCCTCTAAACTCATATACGATTTATATTTCATTATCTTAGCATTATTTTGATTTTTAAAATTAATTCTTTTTACAATTTGATTATTTATTTATAAGTTTTTTGATTCTCAAATTTTTATTAAAAAAACATTTCAGTCCTTGTGTTTATAAAGTTTGTACAATCAGATTCTCAAAGGTTAACCTTTTTTTTTTTTTTTTCAAAACAATTAATATAGTGAACATTAATAAGGTATAAAGTGAATATATAGCTATAGGAAAGTTATATTAACTTATATGCAGTTTTTTTTTCCATCTTTACCCCACTTATTACTCATTAGATATTTTTAATATATATTTATTATACTGGATAAAATAAATATCTATTTCATATTTCAAAAAGCCATGCATGAATGCTTAAAGCGGGTCTCTTCTCAGCTCATTGCATCTTTACCCCAACCTCCTGTTTTAATTTTGCTTGATTGATTGGTTTTGGATCCTCAATGTTATCATTACTACACATGTCAATTTACTCTATAGCTGGATCATTCGGATGTGAACATGCAGACATTGCTATTTTATATCATTGACATATGCAACCAAATGCTGCATTGTCTCTTAAAGCCAAGCAGAAATCCTTCACCCCTCCTAACAAACCAAATCAAAAGTTATCATATATATTTTAAAGCTGAAAAAGATAGCTTCAATTTTATCATCCATCATATTGCCCAAAAGAAAGTCAAGATTTATGTGTCTCGTAACCAAAGCTGTAAATGCAAAAAGCACCGAAAAAGTTCAGTTTGTAAGATCTTTCATGATATGAACATTGCTGTAAAATACATTCCAGAGCATATTATATAAACAAATATTGTTTGTCAGGTCTGCAAGGCTCAAAAGTGGAGAACAATTAATTAATAATTCACAGGCGATTTTGAGATTAGATTTGAAAACAACAAATAGAAATCTTAGTTGAATGTAGTTTAAACTCTTTAGGAAGAGTTGAAAAGCTAGTTGTTGATTTAGCTACGTGCCTTTGTTTTATAGTGTGTATGTTTCGAGGGAAAGGAATATAGATGAGGGTAATGAAAGGAAATGAATTTAGTTTCCTTTGTTTTTAGATGCTAATAATATTAGGAAGGGAAAAGAAAGGAAACAGAGGAAAATGGGGGAAACTAAATGTATCCAAAAGGAAATAAAAAACATGTCTCAATTGAAGTTATCAAAGACAATCTTTCGTATGAGAATATTTCAATAATTCAGAAGAGAAATAAAAAAAAACTATGAAATAAAATCATTTAATCAAGAATAAACAGAATAATAAAAGATTAAACAGAATAACAAAAGATGAAATTAATTTCAACCCACACAAATCAGATACACCATTTTCAGTAGAAAAGTTAAGAGCAAGTACAACCTTCTTTTTTTCTTTCAGCTAGTACAACTAAACCTTAAGCCATTGCTCCACTATATTAATATACTATATACCATACAATTAAATATCCCCCTTTCTTCAAAGTACGTATTTCCCTTTTCTTCCAATTCTGTATTACTGAAAAAAACCTAAACTTTGTTTTCTGGAAACTGAAACTTTAGCTTCATTGATGAATGAAATAAAAATTATATTTTTTTCTAATAAAAAAAATATTTATATTAAGATTAGCTCACAAAATAATATTCCATGAATATTTTTTGTAATTGCTAAATCATGTTTAAAAAAATTAATTTTCTTTAATATGTAATTAACAATTCATTATTCATGAGTATAATAATGTTTACAGATTATTTACTATAAAAAAAAAAACCATTTGCTGAAAAGATTGCCACTCTAATTTCTAAAGTTTCAAATTATTAATAGGTAAGTTGAAAATCATTTTATTACCGTTGGTTATAAAAACAAAGAATAACATGTAATTTATATTGTTTTTTATGAAAAAATAAAATGGAAAGCATGCATTTCACTTTTTTCCTATGAAAATCGAAAAACATTATTTCTAGATGAGACCCAAAAATAAATAAATAATAATAATAAATAAAAGCATGGGACAATTCAACCTGGAGCTGAATGTTAATAAATTGATTTTGGGCTATTGAAATTCACGATGGTCTCTTAGGGTCAAATGGGCCTTTTGGATTTGTTTGAAAAACCTTGTCCGATTCACTTCAATAATTTCTTGATCGATGTACACGCAAAAATTTCATGTTCCAAAAATTCATAAATATTATAATGACTCAAACCAGTATCTGCAGCATTGATGGCAGAAAACCTTCAATCTGAAAATCGGAGTTCATCTTCGAAATTGAACCACACAACAGTCAGGTATTTATGTCAAACTCGAAAGAAAAACATCTCTAATTTTCATAAGAAAACCTGGCAAGCAATATAGTGATGGAAAGGTCTATCAGTCTAGTTCTTAACGCATCAAACAGAGCATGATTCAGAATTTCCTTGAGGAGAGTTGTGGGCAATTTACTAATGAATGTTCAAGCTAGAAAGGTCTATCAGTCATATACACCAATAGTTGTATGCTAGAAAGTTCCAAAGCAATGTTTTGGAAATATATTTATTGGGATAGTGTTTAAGAAAATGGATTTTAACGAACCTCAGCGTCGACAAAAACACAATTGAAGCTGGTTGTGCGTCCACCAGTTGTTGTCGTCCAGACAAACTTGAATAGGTCCTCCACTGGCATACATCTTAAGTGTTGATAACTGAGAAGCCATGTTATTATGTAACACCTGAAAACATATAAGCCAGTTAAAACATGAATTAGTTCGCAAACAATCGAAGATGGAAAGTAAAATAAAATCGCAATCAGACAAATGTAAATATGTTTGATCACCACGAATATGAAATGCGAAAATTTGTGTGATGCATTCAATCAGGCCATTCAGCTGAAAATATTGTGACACGACACGAAGGGCAGCTGTGATGCAAAATCAAGTGCATGATCCCATAAGCATGATCCAATTTGTGCGATGAAAGTGGGGCTGGGCAACAAAGATATTGTGGAGCACGTGATATGGTAAGTAAAACAGAAGATTTTGCAAGTGAAAATTCACCTTGTGGAGATTTTATGTAGCATCCTAAACAGTTATGGTTGATGTTTTCAAAATCTATGTAAGCAAATTGTCATGGACTTGGCCTTTCCCAAGCTCACGTGCGGCACTTGGTTCTCTTCTTCTCTAAGACAAACCAAGTCGGCATTCCTCACACAAAGTTGTTAAGTAAGAAAGACACACACAAGAGATATAAAATACTCTTTGTATTGCTTTCTAAAAGCTTACAACTCTAAAGACACACTCTCTTAAGTTTGTGAATGTCTAGGTGTCTTGGCCAAGTGAAGGCCTCCCCTATCTATAGCCTTCTACCTCCTCGATGGATGGCTAGGATCTATTTAATCTAATGGCTATAATTAATTCTCTAGAAATATCCTATCTAGATATATACAAGGAACTATCTAGAAATACACATGTTAGATTAGTGAGGGACTCTCAGAATTCTCTAGATCATCCTAGAGACCTCTCCAATGCTCCATATTCTTCTAGAAGCTCCCGACCTTATCTAGAGGCTTCTCCTTTGCTCCATACTCTTCTAGAAGCTTCCGGACTTATCTAGAGGCTTCTCCATTGTTCCATACTCTTCTAGAAGTTTCCGGACTTATCTAGAGTTCTCTAGAATCTCTAGAAAAATCCCTCTTTTAGGCGGAGTGTAACACTTGCTAACTAAAAGTTTGGAAACAACAACCTTGATCAAGTATAATTCAAAATAAAATCTGGACAAGGTGAAAACATTTTTAGAAGAATGTGCAACTCTAATAAAAAGCATATCATTCGTTCATGATTTATTAAGCAATTGCAAAACGCGTGTTAGTCAAGCTTTTGGTTTGTGACATAATTAAGTAGTGACCGATGTTTATGCACATTTATAGGGAAACAATCAGCATTCATTATGCAACATGGTAGCCAAACAGAGGGAAAAAAAATAGCAATGAATGAAAATGAAGCAAAATAAATGGGAATATAGAGAGAAAGGGAAAGCTAGTGAGGGGCGGAAGCCGATAAGTGCTTGGAAAAGAAAGAACAAAAGAGAACAGAAGCCGAAACACGACGGGAAGAGTTAAAAAAAAAAACTAAAGGATTTTCCGAGTTCGACTCTCGAACAAAAGAATTAAGAAAAAAAACAAATGACTTGCAAGAAACCGACATAGAACATAATTTTAACTTTCAAGCAAATCCAAAAACACAACTTGTTTCACTCGACGGACATCAATCAACTAACATGAACATTACAACAAACCAACGTCAAATGAAAATGTAAGAAAAGCCGAGAGATGGAAAATACTCGAGCATCGACTCCTAAACACGGTGAATTTTTCAATCTATGTTTCGGAATTGAGAAAAAAACACGGGTTATTTGTAAGAAAGTCGGAGGAACCTAACTTGAACTTTCAAGGATATCCAAAACTCCAACTTGTTTCAACCGGGAGCATCAATTACTTTCTAAATAAAAAGTAAAGAAAACACGACGGACACTCGATAGAGGGCAACGAGAGGCCAACACCGTGAAGGCCAATAATTTATGAAAGCAATTTCAAATGAAAATGTAAGAAAAGGCAGGGGAATACAGAGAGGAGACAAAAGCAAAAAGAGAAATTAAAATCACCAATTGGAGCTGGAAGGGGAGCAAAATGGAACGGAAAATCAATATATCAAGGGAGAGAACAAAAATAATGAACGACTAGCTATCAAAAAAAGGAAGCATGAAAATTATTTTGATGAAACATATACTCGAAGCAAGTCTTATAAGTAGCGAGGTGAAAAGAAAACATTTAAATAAACAAAAAAAGGATTAGATATGAACGGAAGACTTATCTGGTTACAATCAAATCGTAGAGGAAATAGAGGAGTAGACCAACGGGTGAATCATCCCACACAAACCAAACAGACCACCATGACCAAAAGAAACGAAAGGGAAATTAGAAATAGTTGATGAGGAGTTAGATGCGAGAGGCACTCATGATTTCACGGGTATATAATTACTAAGTTAAGCCTACTTGTGCCTTTTAAAAAGATAATTTCAATATGTAAATATGAGTGGTTTCCTATCTTATGATGGAATAGCATAATTATCCAAACCATAATTTGTCGAGGTAGAAGCAAGCTCCCAACTAGCTACCGTTATTTCATTCGATCAATTTCAATCTCTTATAGAACCATGAAGTTGTGTGATTTGTGAATCCCCTCCAATGCCATTGTGCCTTCTTTCATTGTAGGTCTTTCTTTCCCATTTAACCTCAAGTAGCTCAAACCAAGCTAGCAACCATAAAAACATCTTCTCTTTTGCCTTGTTTCACAACTTTGGGATCAAGAACATCAAACAAATAGTTGCTCGCCATGGTCGTTGGGAAATATGTAACAAAACTTGTTGCTTATTCTTATGATCTTGTGAAAGAGACTGGCTTTTTTCTAGCAAGTAGCTCAACAAGGACTACATCAAAGCTATACACATCACTCTTATATGTGAATTGGCTTGATTGGAAGTACTTTGGATCCAAGTATCCAAAGGTGCCTTGCACTCGAGTTGTGACATAGGTTTGCTCAATTGTTACCGATCTTAAAGTTCCAAAATCTCGCTACTTTACCTCTATACTTCTCATAAAGCAATATGTTTGTAGACTTGATATCTCTATGGTAAATGGGAATTGAAGGTGCTAAATGCGAGTAGAAGAGTGCCCTTGCTAGTTTCTTGAATCTCGAAAGAAGAGAGCAATCAAGGGTCGAGAGAGACCCTACCTAACTAACATTGATAAGGCAACGATCTAGAAATTGCTAAATCCTAGAGAGACCATGATGGTCATTGCATATAAAAAAGAGTCGTCCGAGAACCCAACATCAAGCAAACCATTTCCTTGAATAAAATCATTAAAATCCAAATGTTCGAGAGACCATGATGGTTCCCTCCTCGCCTTTTTGAAATCTTAATGATGATATTAAAATCACCCCTACCAGCCAAAGAGAAGGAGTAGTCAACGACAAAACGGAATTCCATAAAGAGATATGTGCCGCTCTGTCACATGTAGCATAGATCGTAGAAATTCGAAGTTGGATATTCTATGATAGAAAGCCGATATCCACGACGATGACTTGACAAAACATACTAAAAAAAGAGACAAAAGTGAGTTCTTCTAGAGAAACCAAATATGAGAGTTTGTTGGATTACCATGTAGGTGATACTCAAAGTTAAGAAATCTCGCAAGGGACTCTAGTTCATTACCATGCAGTTTTGGTTCAAGAATGACCAAAAGGGAGACTTTGTGTTGTCGAACCAAACTCTTAAGAAATCTCCTTTTATCTAGGGCACCAATGCCTCTAGCATTCTAGATGAGACTGAAAATTATTGTAAGCAAAGGAAAGAGTCACATGATCTAAAGAAGACCTAGTGTTCCTTTTAGAACTAGGCACCCCCGATTTAGCTTTTTTCTTTTTCTTAGTGGCGAGGAGGTAGAGTAGTTACGCCGGTAACGGAAGATGACACTAAGGAGGGCCTAGTGAGGCTCGAAAGAAACAACATTGGACAACGCACGGGCAAAGGATAAATGGGGTAGGGTGGGCAATGAGGTGGGGAGGGGGAAGTCCGAGGAGGAGGCTGCCGGAGTTGGCGGCAGGAGGAAACCCCCATTGGGCGACAGGAAGCCAACCCTAGTATTTCCTTTATTTTAATTGCTCAATATTCCATCAATTCATTAATGCTTAATTAATCATATAATAACACGTGTCAAGTCAAAGATAAAAACATAATTTCCATTGGAAAATCAATTTTTAAAAATTAAAAATAATTTAAAGTAATCAATTATTATTTAAAAATAAAAAATGAAAAAATTCCTAACTAATAGTGATTTGTATATAATTGAGCTCACCCAAATAACACCCAAATAACAAAGGTCCTAATTATTCACTCTCATCTAAATAGCTCACTCAATCAACATAGAATTAGGCATACATTAGCCTATCCCTCGAAGGAAGTTCATCAACAAATCATAACCCATTTGTTCTTTTAAATTATTTTTAATTTTTAAAAATTGATTTTTCATTGAAAACTATGTTTAATTTTTAGCATCGGCTTGAGACTTGTTATTATATAATTGATAAAATATTAGTTAACTAACGGAATAAGATCAATTTGATAGAATAGGTTAAACAAAATTGGATAAAAAAAACTGATTTGTTCTAATTTTAAGTAATACATGTTTTTTTCTACACAATAGCATAATAGAAAAAGTTAAAATAACTAAAATTAGATAGTATAAATTTATTGAGTGATTTTTGCTCATTTCTTTTACATTACAAACAACTAGTACTTCATTAAAAATATTCTATCCATGTTTTATCTATAAAATGGTTATTTATCTCTTATTATTTTGTTATTGGTGTAATAACCCAAAATTTACCTCTTTTTGTTTTTTATTTTTTATTTTTATTTTACTTTATTTATTGTTATTATTTTTTTATTTTATTAATTTTTATTTAATTTGAAGTTTACTAAAGAAAAAGAAAGAAAATGATGAAAAATACAAAAAAAAAATTCATTTAGGGACACAATTGAAGTAATTAGGGATGTAATCGAGTCAATTAAAAAATTTAGACCTTAAATTGCACCCCCGGGGACCTAATTGAGGATATTGTACTGAAATTATACCATAAGAGGGCTTAATTGCTAAAATTGAAATGCATAAAGACCAAATTGAAATGCATAAGGAATAAATTGGAATGTTGGAGCGGACGACGGAGCTCGAAATGTGGAGGACGACTTGTCGTCCACTCCAAACCCGCATTCTCTCCAAAAATCTTTGGAGAAATCTCCCAAATCCTTCACAAATTTTCTGTTTTGATTTTACATTTATCATTGAATTAATTTTGGATAGAGAATCAAGTAGTCACTAATTCCTTTTCTTGTTGATTAGCAAATCGAATCAAATTTGAGATTTTTGAAAAAATTTTTGAGGATTTTGTGTTTGATTCTAGGAGAAAATCAAGCAAGCTTTTGGCTATAAAAAGGAGTCTCGGTTTCAAGAAAAAGGGGAGAGGAAAAAATTAGAGAAGAATTCTAGGTAGAGAGGTTGAAGATAGAAAGCAAAAGGCTAAATCTTCGATCTTTTAAAAGTCGGGTTTTCTATGTTTTTTGGGTTGATTGTTCTAGGTGTTCTTCATCTCTAGGGGTTCAATTTCATTTTCGAGTCTATTGTTTGATCTTCCCGAGGTTTGATTTTCAATTACCATCAATCACTTAACTTTAGTCCGCGGTTGGAGGTTTTAATCGGCATCTTTTCGAGTCTCTCTCCACTAAGTTTTACGGGTAGTGTTTGAACGTTCTCGGTGTTCCGGGTTTGAGTTTGGAAGTTCATCACACTCGCTAAACTCTAGTCCTCCAATCTTGCACTCGTCCGAGCATCCAAAATCCACTCTACGGTTCCTTAAGTTCATCCAAACCATCCCGAAGATTGGTTTTCGCCCAAGCTTTCTTGGAATAATAATCATCAATTTAAGTGTACTAGGTCGGCATGCATTTTTCTTTGTTTTCGGTTGTAATCCTATTAATCTTCGTCTCAAATGATAGTTAATTGTTTGTTGATGCTTGAGATTTGTCATTTGATTGAAATGAGAACTTAAACATGATATGTTGTCTCTCTTAAGCGAAGTTTTATTTTTGAGAAAAAGACCGGAAAATAGAGAGGAAATTAAGAACATGAAGAATAGGAGAGAGAAAGAATAAAAAATTAAAAAAAACGTGTTTGATCGAAACATGAAGAGAACGGGCTCGTCTTTTGGTTTGTAGCCCAAGCAAAGTAAAAAACAAGGGTTGGACCGATTTAGGCCCATTCCGATCCGATCCGTAACTTTTTTTTTAAAAAGAAACAACACGAAGCTGGACTTTTATCGATCCGGCCGTGCGCTTGAACCCCCCAAAAAAAAAAAAGGAGGTCCAGCCCGTGGCCCACCTTTCAAAACCCAAAAAAAAAAGGGATAATAAAGAAATAAAAATAGAATTAGGGAAGAAAAAAATAGGTAAAAGAAAAAAAAAGGGGGATAGGTAAAAAAATAAAAGAGTAAAAGTTGTGGGTTAATGGTTTAGGTATAAAATGATTTTTTTATTTTATTTTTTCTTCTATTATTCATTTATTTTTTTTAGCTTGTTTATTTTTATTCCTTGTCATTTTTTTATTAATGTAAAATTGTTATTTCAATTTTTTTCTTTAATATGTATTGCTAGAAAAATTAAAAAAAAAATCTTGACAAAGTCTCCTATCTAATAGGGACCGATGTCATAAAAAAAATGCCTAAAATTTTTTTGGCAAACCCTCCTACTTGGTAGGGATTGACACCAAAAAAAAAACATATAATAAATAAATTCGGTGAAATCTCTTATCTAATAGGGACCGATGTCATCAAATTCAAAATTTTCGATGAAGCCTCCTATTTGATAGGGTCGATGTCACCAAAAAATCACCTTTTAATTAAGACGTCCTCCGACAAATCGGTTGTGTTAAGGCTTTTAGTGGATCTAATATTTGAATCGACGTGTCATCCGACGAAGGGGACCGATGATCGTTTGAATATGATGTCACGCTTAAAACTAAAAAATTCATTTAGTCTTAAAAATAGGAGGTGAAAAATTAAAAAATAGCTTGACATGGATTTTTAGGAGATGACTTTAGAACTAAACTATACATGATACCTTTTTTCAAAAAAGGCACTTTTAGGTGATTAAATATCTTCCTAAAAGTGTAACCAACTCCTTACCTTAGAATCTCTCGAACCAATGCTACTCTTAGGTTCCTAGTTCCTTAAATACTAGGTGGCGACTCTAAAACTACGTAAATAATTTTATAAATAATTAACGCTCGGACCTTAATTTTTATGGAGAGTCCCGTCCGACATCGTGTAACGACAATTGGATTATCTTGTATTTTTTTATTTTAATTATGTATGCCTCGGCATTTAAATAAAAAAAAATTATGATCACCATTATTTAAGAAACAAAAGGACGAGGGGTTGGGACTTGATTTTGAAAAGGGGAAAAGGAGATCATAAAGACATTTAAAAGGCAACATGTGAGGAGGGACGAGGTATAATCTCATCTCCATTTGAATGGTTGTGCTCAATTTCTCCTTGAACAAAGAAGATGAAGGGTGGGGACTTGATTTTTTTTTTTTTCATTGAGAAATGAAAGCATTAATTTATATTATTGTTAGAAAATATATCTCATACTAAATAGTTAAATAAAAAATAATTAATATATAAAATTGAGATTGAAGATATCATTCATTATAAGGCTTAAGTATTTTGGATGGAACTCAATATTAACTATTCAAACTCTATATGGTATCGAGTCTCGAAAAGACATAACGGCTCAGACAAAGGTTCCAAAACTCAATTCACTTGATGGATCCTAAAAGATGGGTCAGTAGATGAGGAAGAGTGTGTTAGAAAACATACCCACATTAAATAGCTAAACAAAAAATGATTAATATATAAAATTGAGAAGAAGCCACCTATATAAGACTTAAGCTTTTTTGGATGAAACTCATTCTCAATTATTAAAAATCTATATTGTATCAAAGCTTTAAAAAAACCTAATGGCTCATTAAAGATTCTGGAAGCCAAACCACTTGTTGACTCAAAAGATGAGCTACAAGTGAGGGAGAGTGTTAAATAACATATCTTAAATAGAATAATTAAGCAAAGCAAAAGATGAGTGACATATAAAGTTAAGAATGAGCCACTCACGATAAAGACTTAAATCTTTTAGATGAAACCTACAGATATACAAAAATATTTTACTAAAAAACCTATGGATATACAAAACAATTTGCTAAACCTATGTATGCAATTGTGTTCAGAATCTTTATTTACATTGTCAATTTCTCTTAAAAACAAAGAAGAATTTGACCCTTTTCCTATTTTATTAATTTGGATTGGTCTAGTGGTGAGTGGTGAAAAACATGGTTGGACAACCACTCAAAATTACAGAATGACGGAGCACCTACAAAGAAATTAGTACCTACAAAGAAATTATCGTACGTACAACTTTTCAAACTTATTTTTAGAGCCAACCAAGAATTATCCAGATTTTTCCATGAGTTAATCAGTCCTTCTTTGCTTGTCCTCATCTTCAATCCAAAGTTTTCCCCGAAAAAAATTAAAAAAAAGCTTAATTGAGACTAAGAATTTAAGTGATGTTTGGAGTTGGGTCTTTCAGAAGTTCATTTGCTTTCTCCTCCTAAAGATCAGTACGTATGTATGTTATTTTTTGTCTTCTTCATCAAACTGGCACCACGATTATATAGCAAGAGTTGAAGAGACTAATTGTATTTGTTCTATTTATGACAACAGATTTTCAAGTGTTTGGGGAGCAGTAGCTGTGATTTTTGTGAAGGAAGTGACTGGAAATTGCATAGCTGTACTATTAATTGGAGCTATTTTGACTGATCAGGTGGTGTGGGTTACACAGTTGAAACTAATTACATAAACGATAAACTGCTTGCAATCCTTAGAATACAGATGTGAATCACGCATGGGAGTAGAGAAATTTTTTTTTTTTTTTTGGGCCTCATAAGTACTTAGTGTTAATTGATGAATTTTGTATAACATTATTTATGTGTTTTCGTTATTCTTATTTTAG
Organism: Dovyalis caffra; assembly: GCA_963924115.1. Taxonomy (NCBI): domain Eukaryota; kingdom Viridiplantae; phylum Streptophyta; class Magnoliopsida; order Malpighiales; family Salicaceae; genus Dovyalis; species Dovyalis caffra. The sequence continues at coordinate 2,538,531 of CAWUPB010001168.1, read as the reverse complement.
TATTCTACATAACACACCATCAACCAAAATTCAGAGAAATTAGTATTGCATCATTCACGTACGTCAAAAATAGTGAAAACATTTCATGTTTCAAGAGGCAGAAGCTGTTTTCCTGGGTGAGTCTCTGATGAGAAAAGCTACCAAATCAAATGTACAATTAATGTCATAAATTATATATAATGGTATGCATTTAGTTAATCTTTTGCTTTTATGGTACGAAGAATTCTAGACGTTTCACAACATAGAATTTAGTGGGTTCCCGCACGCGATCATTAAGCTTTCTAGGGACTAAAGTTTGGTTTACTAATTTATATGCTTATTGCCCAAAATTTTGGTGCCAAGCTTTCAGGTATATTGCAACAGATGACCTTAATTAATTGTACATTATGCTTTTATTTGCTGCAGTGGAAATGGGAAATTGTGATTGGACCCGTGTGGGATATGATAAAACTGATGTGGGCTCCTGTTGGTCGCCGGATACAGCTCGCCAGAAGACTAGGTGAGAAGATGGAAAAACTTGACAGCAGAAGCTCGACATTTATCAAACCAGAAGAAAAGACATAGAAAGGGAACTCTCAAGCGATGTTCATAAAGTGCCTAATGAAGTATGTAAAGGTTGGATTGATGATGTGGAAAAGATTGAACAACGTAGAAGTGAGATTAAAGATGAGTATGCACTAAAATAAGAAATGTCTGTTGGGTTTGTTTCCTGATATAAAATGGCGTATGAGTTTAGCGAAGTGTATTGAGGAAGTAGATGTTCGTATTGGTGAGCTCAAAGAGATGTCAAAGTTTGAAGGAGGCATTGTTCTTGATCTGCACCGCCACCTGCTGCTGAGTTTTTGCAGCTGCCGAGGACAGATGGAGCCTGCACCAATTAACCGTACTTTGCAGAAGGTATTGGCACACATAAGAAGTGAAAAGATCCATCAGATAGGAATTTGGGGAATGGGTGGTGTCGGGAAGACAACTGTAGTGAAAGCTTTGAATAACTTACCGGAGATCTCAATAACTTTTGAAATTGTCATATGGGTTACCGTCTCAAGTCAGGGGAGTATTGATAAGATTCAAAAGGATGTTGCAAGGCGTTTGTCAAGTGATGTAAACGATGCAGATCCCATTCACACAGTTGCAAATAAAATCTATCAAATTCTGAGTTCCAACAAGTTCTTGTTGCTGCTGGATGATGTATGGAGAAGCTTAGATTTGGGCGATATCGGCATCCCTAATCTTAACGAGCAAGAAAAAGGTAGTAAGGTTGTGTTGACAACTAGAGACCAAACGGTGTGCAACGATATGGACATAGATGAGATTGTAAAAGTGGATCGTTTGTCTGAGGAAGAAGCATGGAATTTGTTTGCCCACAAGGCTGGCGATATTGTGAATGATAGGAGCATCAGTCCATATGCTAAGGCTGTAGTTGAGCAATGCGGTGGTCTGCCACTTGCAATAATTGTTTTGGGAGCAGCTTTGAGAAATACCGATGATGTCCATGTGTGGTGCAATAAATTGAGAGAACTCCGATCTTCCACATCCTCTTCTATAGGAAGCATGCAAGATCGTGTCTTTAAGCCACTGAGATTCAGTTATGATCAACTGGGAGATGATAACATCAAGCAATGCTTTTTATATTGTGCGCTGTATCCTGAAGATGAAGAGATAGAAGTCGATGAATTGATAGAGTATTGGAGAGCAGAGGGGCTGACTGGTGATGCAAAATCTATAATCGATGGCTATAATAAAGGTCGTGACCTATTCAATACTCTTGTTCAAAAATCTTTGTTGGAGATGGTTGGATACTCTCGTTGTAGGATGCATGATTTGTTACGGGATCTAGCATTAATTATCACATCGCCAAGAGGAAATAACGACAGTAAGTTTTTGGTAAGAGCTGGTTTGAGAGATGGATCGCATGGAAATGAGGAGGAATGGAAGCAAATGAAACGCATTTCATTCATGAAAAGCACATTGGGCACTTTACCCGAGTCTCCGGATTGTCCTATTCTCTCAACATTGTTTCTCCAATATAGTTTGCCGCTACAGACGATTCCGAACAAATTCTTTCAGCACTTGGTAGAACTTCAAGTTTTAGACCTATCGTACACCAGAATCAGATCACTACCATCATCTATTAGCAGTTTGGTGAATCTTCAAGGGCTATATTTGAATTATTGTGAGGTCTCTTGCAGAGCTTCCATCTGAAGTGGGATCTCTAAAGAAGCTCCAAGAACTTCAAATGGCTGAAGTTGCGGTCCAGAGCTTACCATTTGAGATCATGAATTTGAATCGTCTTATTAGTTTTATATTTTCAAGTGCTTTACCACGTTAGCACGACAGTGGATATTCCTGCTGGGGTGATAAAAAGTCTCATCTCATTGGAGCTACTGCAAATTGGTGTGAAGTTGTTGCAGTCTGCGCACGTTGCTATGCTGGACGAGGTGGCTTGTTTGAGAAATTTGACTAAAATTCATCTCTCTTTTCCAAACGTTGAAAACCTTGAGCGTTTCCTCTCAACAAGTTGGTCATGGAAAGAACAAAGGTTCTTGAACTTCCGATTTTTTGTCAATAATAATTGGGATCCCTCAGTATATCCGCAGCCGGAGTTGAGCCATGGAGCTTTGATATTATACGATTGCCAGGATTCTCCTACTACCCCGATCCCTCCTACAATAACTGAGAGTACTTAGCCGTTCCCAAAAGTTTATGGTGTCATCTCGTGGTATCAAAACACTGTCTGAATTTGGCATGCAAAACCTTAAAGGTCTCAGAATTTGTTCAGTGTTGAGCTGTAATGACATTGAGATTCTTGCAAATGGGGATGAGTCAGAAGGAGGCGAGATTTTTGCTGATTTGGAGAATTTGGAGTTGAGTCTGTTTGCCGAAATTGAGAGCAATACTGGAAGGGCAACCGTCAATAAGAAGCTTCTCAAATCTCAATTATTTGAGATTGGACAGCATGTCATCGCATAAAACACATTTTCTCCTGGAACATGATCAAGCAACTGTCTAAATTGGAGAGCCTTTCCATCAGTTACTGCGATCGGCTTGAAGATATTTTTGAAGAGAATGAGTTTGAACCTGAGATGATCAGAAGTGATGGACATCAGCTCCCAAGGTTGAAGATCTTACGCCTTCAGTGGTCTCCCCAAACTCGTCAGTATTGATAGGATTGTGTCATTGGCTACCGTCTCAATAGAGGAAATCTGGATTCATAAATGCATTAATGTAAAATCTCTTCCAAGTAGCCTGGTCGATGCACCAAAATTAAGGAAGATTGCAGGTAGACAACCGAAAATGGTGGGATGAAGAACTCGAGTGGGAAGATAATGCAATCAAGCAGCGACAACAACTTCTTTTCTCAGTTCAGTAGATAAGCTATATGACCTTTTCTAGTCAGGGGTTATTTTAAGAATTCCGAATGCACTGTACTTCTCATTGTGCAATGAATGATTTTCTTGCTGGTTTGTTCTTTCAGTTTCATCCATTGTGGCAATGTGTATTCTTATGGATTTGTAGCAAAGATTATCTTCTGATTGATGAATGATGGATTTCTGAAAGCTGGACTTTGTATAGGGCAAATTAAGATTTCCAGTGAGTCCTGAAAGTAGAATGTACCATTTCTACTCCCTCTTCATTTCCTTACATTTCTTAAATGGATAAAAGCTTTTAAGATCTCTCTGCTTTTTGATTTTTTAATTTGTTTCAATGTCTTACATCTATTTTTAAGATCTCTCTGTTTCTTTCTGCAGTGACCCTTAATTTCATTTTTTTTTATTGAAGTCCTACAGCCTTTTTTGATTTTATACTTTAGCCCTAGCATGTTAGTGCTAGTGGGACTGATTATAATTAAATTAAATTGCCTTGTTGGAACGTTTGTGACTTATTTATACTTTATGATCTCGGCTTTGTAGGGCTCGCATGTTGTCATAGAATAACCATGATGACCAATCTACACTAGTACAGTGATTTGGGCTTTAAAGTTTGAATATTGGGCTGGGTTGTTCAGGAGTAATTATTAGTAATTACTCGATAAAATAAAAAATTAAAAAACTTTACTATTAGACAAAAAAATTTAGAATGAATAATAAAAAAAAAATAATTAACTATTCGTTTATAATGTAAAATTGAAACTTGTTTTCGTTTGATCAATAAAACTTTAATATTAGATTTCAAATATATGATTCAGCGTCACTGCCTCCTTGCCATTCTTCCATGTACTGCCTCCGTGTTTCTCAGCCGTTCATCTCTGCCCTCTACAATTATAATTTCTTTTCTTTTTTTCCAATCTCCCTTCCTTCGTCTGTTTAATGTTCTTTTTCCTCCCAGCCAATGCCCTTCAATTGCAAATTTAATTGCCTTCTTGCCATTACATGGCGGTGTGGGCTTACGGTTTTGCCCCCGTTTCAGAGTCCTCATTCATTTCTCTTTGGTTTGTATTTTTTTCTCCTCAGCCAACCCTTTAATTTTATATTTAATTGTTGTTTTGCCATTGGTTGGTGGTGTGGGCTTACGGTTATGCCCCTGTGTCAGCATAACACTCTTTGAAAAGCAATGCGAAGGAAGGGAATAAAACCCCATTTTCAGCATGCTCATTCATTTCTCATCCCCTCATGGATTGCAAGAGACCACTGACTTTGTTTCTCATCCCGATCCTCCGTTCTTTTCCTCCTCTTTTGGTGGGCTTCTGTTGGTTGCAGAAGAAGCAAAAGTAAAGCAAGAAGATCGATGGCAATTGCTTTCTCTCTCACCCATCTTCCCAACAGTGGATGAAACCTCTCAAAGGTTGGTTTTTGCTTCGCGAGTTCCAAACACGGACATGTTATCTTCGCTATCAATACCTCTGTAAACCAATTCTCTTAATTATTTATCTAGGTCTATTAGATTGACTTGATCATTCATGTGTGTGTGTCATTAGATTGACTTGATCACTCTTTCTCAATAACAAAAATAAATAGTTGCACTCTTCTTAAATCTCAACCCCCACCAACTCCTCGCCAAAAAGTCAGCCCAAAAAAAAAAAAAAAAGAACGAAAAAAACTACCATCAATTCCTGGTCAAAAAGTCAGGGGACAAAAAGCTCCCACCAACTCAATTTTATGTGGACCCAGGATTGATTACCTCGGCGGCAGTCTCATCCAGGATCAACATTGGGCCCAAAAACATATCAGATTTATCCTTGGCATACGAACATGATATTCCACTTTACCAAACTAGCTACTAGCATCACACACACACATATATAGTAGTTTTATTTCAACAATTAATTATTTAATATTTTTCAAATCGTTGGAATATCACCTACATGACCACGCACACCGTATGATGCTTAGACATAGTAGTTTTATTTCTTTCTTTGTTCATCCTGGATTTCAAGAAGGTTTATGGTTGGTTTAAAACTCAATTTCTATTACTTGATCAGTGGAGAATCTAGGGTTTCATTTTTCATTCTCTAGGAGGTTAGCTGGAGGGACATTTTCCATCCTCATCTCCCCTTTTTTCGTCCTCTTTGGCTTGCCTTCTGTTGGTTACAGAAGAGGAAAAAGAAAAGCAAAAAGAGATGGCCAGCTCAGAAGGAGAGAATATGCTGATTATAGAAAAGGGCAAAAAAAAAGAAAAAAAAAAAGAAAAGCAAAAAGAGACTAATAAGTGAAAAAACGAAAGAAACAAATTGAAATTTTGACTACTAGTGATTGGATAATAAATTAAAATGGTTCGTGCGAAAGAAACAAAACACTGTCTGAATTTGGCATGCAAAACCTTAAAGGTCTCAGAATTTGTTCAGTGTTGTAGCTGTGATGACATTGAGATTCTTGCAAATGGGGATGAGTCAGAAGAAGGCGACATTTTACCTGATTTGGAGGTTTTGGAGTTGAGCCTGTTTGCCGAAATTGAGAGCAATACTGGAAGGGCAACCGTCAATAAGAAGCTTCTCAAATCTCAATTATTTGAGATTGGAAGAATGTCATCACATAAAACACATTTTCTCCTGGGACATGATCAAGCAACTGTCTAAATTGGAGAGCCTTTCCATCAGTTACTGCGATCGGCTTGAAGATATTTTTGAAGAGAATGAGATTGAACCTGAGATGATCAGAAGTGATGGTCATCAGCTCCCAAGGTTGAAGATCTTACAACTTCGATGCTCTCCCCAAACTAGTCAGTATTGATAGGATTGTATCATTGGCTTCAGTCTCAATAGAGGAAATCTGGATTCACAAATGCATTAATGTAAAATCTATTCCAAGTAGCCTGGTCGATGCACCAAAATTAAGGAAGATTGTAGGTAGCAACCGAAAATGGTGGGATGAAGAACTCGAGTGGGAAGATAATGCAATCAAGCAGCGCCTACAACTGTTTTTTGTCGTTGGGATGTTTCGTAATTTTTTGTTATGAAAATGCTTACGATTGTTCTTCAGTATCTTTTTTTATTTTCTCTTATCATTGTTTATTTGTCAGTGTTTTTGTGGGACCTAAGAGGCATGCTGGTTCTTGTGGCGAGGACTGTTGTGTTACTTTAAGAAATTCGGAATGCACTGTACTTCTCATTGTGCAATGAATGATTTTCTTGCTGGTTTGTTCTTTCAGATTCATCCATTGTGGGAATGTGTTTTTATGGATTTGTAGCAAAGATTATCTTCTGATTGATGAATGTTGTATTTCTGAAAGCTGGAGTTTGTATAGGGCAAAGATTTCCAGTGAGCCCGGAAAGTAGGTTGTACTATTTCTTCTCATATGGTTTCCCCTTCTTATTTAAGTGTAATTTCCAAGAAGCTGAACCAACCTGCAACCTCATTTTCTTTCGGCTTTAATTGAATGGATGCAATAACATGCCATAAGTGTTCTTCTGTAGCTGCAATCTACCCTCTATGAAATAATGCAATTCATGAACTGCTGGTTCAACTTGTAGCAGAGGAAGTCGTCGACAGGTTTCTTGAACCAAATTAAAACACAAAGTGAAAAAATCAAGCTCTTGTTGCTGAACTTGGTTAGTTTCTCCACCCTGTTTAAATTCTTCGCATATAAGTTTGAGTTCGTCCATTTCATGTTCTAGTCTTCCAATTTGTGGCATATTTGTGGTTACATCCTCGTGAAGATAGTATGTACTAAGGCCGATCATTGCCCAGCTTTCAGAAATCTTAATAACACTTTCCATGAAGTTGAACAATCCTGCAACCTCTTAGTTACTCAAAAGAATTCTTTCCCCGTACAAAGTAAAAACGTTTTCAAATTTAGAATGTTAGAAACTCACAAGAATTCAGCAAATGTCTTCTAATTCTTATAAGGTAACAATAGGAAAACAGGAGGAACACAAGATGCTAGGAATCAATAACAAAACCATATTGGCATCAAATCAGTCTGAACCTGAACTAAGATTCATTTATAATTGGACTAACATCCGTTTAAGGGCTTTCCATGTTCATTTCTTTTTGTGGTGTCAAGGCCCATATTAATTTCTTGTTGGATCTTTATTGTACATGGTTCTTTTCTTTTCTGTGAAATCTTGTATATTTTTTATATAATACCTGTTATTCATCAGTCATCAATTTTTTGAAAAAATTGGAAATGTGGAACAATTCGACCCTTTTTTTTTACTGTTTGGATATATATATATTTTCAATTTATTTATTACTTAAATTCCAATTTTCAAGCATTCTAAGGGGACCTTCTAAATACTTCTGTTCCAAAATTTTTGGGTAATAAAAATTTTCTACTCACTCACAAATTACATTTTGTTCCAAAATTTTTTAAGCTTATGTAAGACAAAAATTAAAATTAACCCTTCATCTTTGTTATAGTAGTCAGATTAATCCTCTGTCCACATATATTAAGCTTAGCTTCTCATCTCCTTTAACACTAACCACTAATCATATCTACAACGAAAAAGAGAGTTTTTTTTTTTTTTTTTTTTTTTGGGGGGGGGGGGGGGGGCGGCGGCTAGAGTGGTCCTTTTTGGCTTTACATTATGTGGCATGGTTGAGTGAGCCTAATTAATGTTTTTCTTTTCTTTTTTTTTCTCATAGGCTTAAAGAATTTTGGGCTTCTCTTTTTTTGGGCTTCTCTTTTGCTTAGACCCAAACTTTATATATATATATACACACACATATATGAGTACGTACCTTACTCTTAGTATATTTAAAATCTACTTATACATATTGGACGATGAGAAAATGATGTTATTAGTGTTTTTGGTGTTTCAAGTAGCATATGCCTTAGTTTGTTTGTGACCGTGAGAATGTTATAAGGAATAAGGGAGTTTGTAGTTTCTTTTGTACTTAGATTATCTTAATTGATTATAAATTATGCTTTTATTTGCTGCAGAGTGGAAATGAAAATTTTGATTGGCCCGATGTGGGATATAATAAAACGATTTGGGTTCCTATTGGTAGCGGATACAATATGCCGGAAGATTAGGTAAGAAGATCGAAAAACTTGACGAGAGATGCTCAAAATCTATTTAACGAAGAAAAGACATAGTAAAAGAGCTCTCAAACAACGTTGGTAAAGTGCCTACTCGAAGTATCAAAGGTTGGCTTGATGTTGTGGACAAGGTCGAACATCGGAGAAATGGGATTAAAGCCGAGTATGCACTAAATAAGAAATGTTTATGGGGTTTGTTTCTATTGGGTTTCCCTCCTAGTTGAAGGTCGGCTCGAGGTTGAGCTACACGAGCCCAAATCTTGGAGCCTATGTGAAGGAGTAATTTTTAATCACTTGAAGGATAATTTTGATATTTTCAAATAAACCCTCTCTTCTCTTTTATTTTGAAATCAGATTAGGAAAGAAGGTAAAGAGAAAAAGAAAAGAAAAAGAGTGAGAGCTGCAACTTTTGAGAAAAAGAGCGAGGGAAGAAAGTTTCAGTACGAGACTAATCATGTTAAAATTGAGTTTTTGAGTTTGTTAACCGTTGGATTGAGCTCAAATTTGATGGACACGTTCAAGAGAGAAAGAATCACATTATGAACGGTGAAGATCTAGTTTTGATTCATAGAGAGTGAGATAAGATACTCGTAATAGTGTTATTTTTCGGTAAAATCTGAACTTTGTTTTTTCTCTTTTCTTTGTGTATCATCTATTGATGTGGTTTGCTAAGGGCGTATAACCTTTGATTTTTGTAACTGATTACTCATCTAGTTTAATCTAGAGAGGATCCCTTGTACCCATTATTATTGATGGTGGAAGTTATGGTGGACTCCGATACTTGTGGTTTTTCCTTCTCAAATTGAAGAGGTTTTCCACGTAAATCTTTGTATGATTAGTATTTTATTTTCAGATTATTAGTTACTTATTTTGGCTTGGGTATTTGGTTGTAGCTTGTGTTTAATTGTTCAAGCAAGGGTAAAGAGGTTCCTTTGTGTTATTTGTGTTTCCTTGCCCAACAAGTGATATCGAGTTCGGTTGCTTATTTTCAGCTTGAACAACATGGAGAGTAACATTAAAATGATAAGTCTAAATGGAACCAATTATCACATGTGGAAGAGAAAAATAAAAGATCTCTTATATGTAAAAAGTTGGCATCTACTCGTATTTGTTTCGGATAAACCTAAAACAAAAATAGATGAGGATTAAAAGTTTGAGAATGAACAAGTTTGTGTTTTTATTCATCAATACATTGATGATAATGTTTCTAATCATGTTGTAGAAGGGGTGAATGCTAAAACTTTGTGAAAAAGTTTAGAAGATCTCTTTTTCAAAGAAATAAGGAATAAAAAGATGTACTTTATTAAGATGAATTGTAAGCATAAGAAAAGAACTTCGATAGCCGATCACATTAATGAGTATGTGGGAATTATTCAACAAATGAATTCCATGAAAATAGAAATTGATGATAAGGTTGTATTTGCTTGGCTTATTATCGGATTCTTGGGAGACATTCCGTATATCACACTCGTAATTCGCTCCGATGGGAAGATGACCTTGACTCGTGCTAGAAAAAGGGTTCTCAATGAAAAGATCGGAAGGAAGACTCAAAATTCTTCTTCTCGATCTTATGTGCTAGTTACTTGTAGAAAGGGGGATGAGTGAAAGTAAGGGTCCAAAAGGAAGAGGCAAGAGCAAAATCAAGTCCGGGGGAAGTTTGTGAATGTGGAGTGTTACCATTGTGGTGATATAGGTCACATCAAGAAATATTATTGAAAATTAAAGAAAGACAACAACAAGAACAAAACCAAGCGAGAATGATAATGATGCCGATGAAGACCGAGTTAATGCAACTTATGAGTTCTTGATTGCATATGATATTGATGAAGTTAACATAGTATCGAGTGAGCATAGTTGGGTGGTTGACGGTGGAGCTTCGGTACATGCTACTTCTCACATGGAGTTTTTTAGCTCATACATGCCTAGTGGTTTTGGAGCGATAACGGTTGGCAATAATGGATTGTCCAAAATTACTAACATTGAAGATGTGTGCTTAGAGACTCATACCGAAGTAAAACTAGTTCTGAAAAATGTGAAGCATGTTCGACTTTCACTTGAATTTAATCTCGGTTGGAAGACTTGATGATGAAGGGTTTTGTAACACATTAAAAAATGGTATGTGGGAGCTATCCAAGAGTTCTATGTAATGGCAAAAGGATAAAATTGTTCCTCTTTATATGTCATGCATGCTAAATTATTGAATGATGATGTGAATGTTGTTAGAGGTGAGGAAGCTACTAACTATGGCATAAGAGATTGGCTCATGTCGCTACCCGACTTCGAACGGGACTCCTAAAAAAATTATAGATTTTGAAATGTTTGCAAAGATGTGCATCTTATTTACAAGGACTTCGGATATGCAAGTTATTATTGTGTTTAGAGTTGCCACCTAGTATTAGAGGAACTAGGAATCTAAAATAGCACCGGTATAGAGATTCTAGGATAAGGAATTGGTTATGTTTTAGGAAGACAACGATCACCTAAAAACGCCCTTTCATAAGAAAGGTACCATGTCTAGTTTAGTCTTAAATTCATCTCCCTAAATCTTTTATTTGTGCCAAGTTATTTACGATTTAAACGCAAACTTTTCGAGCCAATTTAAAGATAGGTGACTTATTATTTGATGGAGAATTGTCATTAGTCCCTAAAAATTTAGGAGACTCGACAATTTGCCTATTAAACTAATTTTTGAAACAAAATTCTAAAATTTAAAATCAACTAATGGTAACCCATTTTTTTATCATTTTATTTTATTTTATTTTCGTCGATGGAAAAGCTGTCATTAGTCCCTAAAATAGGAGACTTAACGGTTATCCACCTATTATTAAAGAGTCTAATTACTAAATAAATAAATTAAAGCTACACTAATTAAGTAAATTAAAGAAAATTTGAATACCGAAATTTAAATTAGCACCAAAACATGTGTAAGATAAATTAAGTCCAAATTGCATAAAAAATAAAATAAATAAAAATAAGCATCAAAATTAAATATTAAATGATAAATTTGCATAGGATCAAGTTGAAAAATTAAAAATGAGACATACAATTTTTTTTCATTTTTACTCCTCTTTTTTTTATCCTCATTTTTTTCTTTTTCCCCTTTTTTTTTTTGGCAGGAGTTGGACTAAAACCAGCTCCTTCTTGCTTAGCTAAGATTTTTTTATTATTTTCTTTGCTACTTTCTCTCTTCCCTATCCTTATTTCTTTTTTTTTCTCTATTTTTTATTACTTTTTCTTTTTCTTTTTCTTTCTTTCTTTTTTTTTCTTTTGGAGAGGGTAGACTTCCAGCCTCTCTCGTTTCATGCTTTTTTTTAGGAGAAGGTTGGCTGATTCCATTCCCTCTCCATTTTTCTTTTTCTTTTTTTTTAAAATAAGGGAGGGGTTTGGGCTGGATTGGACGAGTCCCTCCCCCTTTCGTGGCAAGAAAAAGGATGGACCGATCGAGTCGATCCGACCGCTGAGTCTTCTTTTTCTTCTTTTTTAACTCATCGGGCTTAAGCCCGAAACAGCGAGAAAAAATTTAAGAAAAAAACATATCAAATGGTTTCCCGACCCTTTCTCTCTCTTATTCTTCGTGTTTTTCAGTTTCTCTCTCTAGTTCTTCAAATTTTTAGGCAAACAAAAGCTCTTTCCAAGCAAATGAACCAACTAAATTAAAACATGAATGAAGTATCAAGCAAGTAATTAAGACTTAGGCAAATATGGAATCAAAGCTTGAAATCCCGGAGCCGACTCGGGAAACGGATGAAAACGCCGAGAACGACCCATAAAACCCAACAAAGGACCTAGAAATGATGAACCCTAAGTGACGATTTCTCATTGTTTTTCAAGTTTTGACACTCGATTTCTATTTTATTTCATCCCTATAATGATAATCTCCTTCAAAGTAGCCTTAAAAATGCTTCAAAGGATGAAGAAAACGAGACTTAGAAAATAAAGAATGAGTTCAAGGTCGCCTAAAAATCCAAAGAAGAAAAAAAGAGGAAGAATTGGAACCCAAATTTCAAACAAGGAGGTTGAGAAACACTTAAGGATGGAAAATTAGCCACGAAAAACACACAACAAAGAACTAAATAAATTAGCAGTTGATGAACACAAAGCCAAAATTAAGAACACCAACCCAAAACCTAGAAAAAAACCAAAAAATGCGAGCCAAATTAACCCCAAAAGTTTCGAATTTTAGCCCTTTTTTGTTTTGCTTTTCACTCTCCCTCAACCCAAAATTTTCTAACTTTTTCCCTCTTTTCCCCCAACCTCTCAAATCATTTTCTTCCTTCTATTTATAAGCTAAAACCCGACATCAATCCGTGAGAGGGAGAGAAGGGGTCAGCTGCTATGCGGCATGGCATTGCTACAAAATTCCCTTGATTGTTGCAAATTTGACGACAGAAAAGTAGGGATTGGATTATGGAGTATGCGAGAGAATGGATGCATTAATGGTAGCATGGTGGTGAGATTCATGGCTGGTACGATTGCCAACCATGAATCCCGGGAAATCTTGTAGAGCAAATCCAAGATTTACCTTGGTCTCGGATTTTTTCCCAAGTTCTATTTTGGTCCCTTCAAACCTCCAATAACAACAATCATACTCCTTTCATATGCAATTTTAGTTCTTATAAATTGAATTTTATCAATTGGATCCTTTTGTTAAGGGATTTTAGTCTTTGTAAATTCAATTGTATCAATTGGGTCGCCAATTACTTCAATTATATTTTCAATTCATTCAATTACACCTCTGGATGTAATATCCCCCGATTTTTTTATTTTTTTTGTATTTTGTTCTTTTTCCTTTTTTTATAGTAAATTATAAAAAAGTAAAATAAAATAAAATAAAATAAAAGTAAGAAACAAATAAAGTAACAAAAAATGTGAAATTTTTGTGTTATGACAACTCATATGACTCGAGAAAGGCATGGAAGTATTGAAAAAGAAAATATTATTGTCTCATATGTAGGATAATCACTTGAAGAAGTGTACGTATTGTTTGGCTGAAAAATAGAATAGAGTTTCCTCTAGGAGCCGTCCACCTACAAGGAAACAGAATCCCCTCGAGTTAGTACATTCAAATGTGTGTGGTCCTATGAAGATAATGTCAAAAGGAGCTTCCTATTACTTTGTAACATTCATAGATGATTACTCAAGGAAGGTATGGGTTTATACGTTGAGATCGAAAGATCAAGTTCTTAGTGTTTTTAAGTGGTTTTAGGCTTTGGTAGAAAGACAAATAGGGAGGAAGCTTAAATGTATCCGAACCGACAATGATGATGATGAATATTCGGGCTCTTTTGATAAGCACTCGTAAGACTCAAGGAATTAAGCATCAAAAGACTCCACCAAAGACACCTCGGTTGAACGGGTTGGCTAAAAGGATGAATAAGACTCTAGTTGAGAGAGTCAAATGCTTGCTTTCTCATGCTTGACTACTTAAGTCATTTTAGGGTGAGGCATTAAATATTGTTCTTTATTTAATAAATCTTTCACCTTTTATGCTTTTGTCATTTGATGTTCCAAACATGGTTTGGAGTGGCAAAGATGTATCCTATGATCACTTAAAAATTTCTGGATGCAAGGCATTCATTCACATTCCTAAAGATGAGAGATCTAGATAAAGACAAGATAGTGTATCTTCTTAGGGTATGATCTGGATGAGTTTGGCTACAAGTCGTATGATCTAATTGAAAAGAAGATAGTCGAAGTCGTGATGTTGTATTTCTAGAACATTAGAGTCGTGACGTTATATTTCTAGAGGATAAGGCCATACAAGATATTGAGAAGACAAAGTAGAGAGTGGTTGAGTCTTATGATGATCGAGTGGATATAGAGCTAGTTGAGCCGGTTCATTCTATACCAATAGGCGAGCCGGTTCAACATGATGTGCAAGATGATTCATATGCGAGGAGGGATCACAAAATGATAATGATATGCAAGACAATAGTCGGATTCATAATGATGCATCAAGTGATAAACAAGATTAGATAGTTGAATAGAGCGATGAACAAGTTCCATCAAAAACTTCATTCGGACGATCTAACACAAATTGAAGACCTTCTACTAGGTACTCTACCGATGATTATGTGTTATTGACTAACGAGTGGAGAGCCCGAATCCTATAAAGAAGCAATAGAAGATGAGAACAAAAAAAGTGGATTGAAGCCATGAATAATGAGACAAAGTCTTTACATGAGAACAATATCTTTGAATTGGTAAGATTACCTAGTGGTAAAAGAGCTTTGAAAAATAAATGAGTGTTTAGAATTAGGCATGAAGAACATGCCACACATCCTAGAAACAAAGCAAGATTAGTGGTAAAGGGTTTCGATCGGAAAAGAGGTATTGATTTTGAAGAGATATTTTCTCTAGTGGTGAAGATGTCATCTATTCGAGTTGTTCTCGGCCTAACGAGCAAGTCTTGACTTGGAAGTTGAATAGATGAATGTCAAGATAACCTTTTTACATGGTGAATTAGAAGAGGAAATCTACATGGAGCAACCGAGAGATGTTTTATTTGAAAGGCAAGGAAAACTCGATGTGTAAATTGAAGAAAAATCTTTCGGGTTTAAAGCAAGCTCCTAGGCGAGTGGTACAAGAAGTTTGACTCAATTATGAGGAAGTAAGGCTATACAAGAACCACATCGGATCATTGTGTTTATGTGTTGAAATTTTCGATGATGACTTTTTAATATTATTGCTTTATGTAGATGATATCTTAATTATTGGCGGGAATGCTTCAATGATAGTTATCCCGAAGAAGTAGTTGAACAAGTTCTTTGACATGAAGAACTTAGGGTTAGCAAAGCAAATTTTGGGCATACGCATTGAACATGATAAAGCAGCTAAAAGATTATACTTATCTTAGGAGAAGTATATTGAGAAGGTACTTTAGAGATTCAAGATGGATAAAGCTAAAGTGGTTAGCTCTCCTCTTGCAACCCACTTTAAGTTAATCATCCAACGAGTCTTTCTACGGATGAGGAGAAGGAGGAGATGCGAGAGAGTTCCATATGCTTCAATCTGTTGGGAGTTTGATGTATACAAAACTTGATATTGCTCATCGTTGTTGGGTAGTTAGCAAATTTTTGTCAAATCTAGGAAAGGAGCATTGGAATGCGGTTAAGTGGATAATGAGATATCTCAAAGGCACAAGTAGTTTGAAGTTGTCTTATGGTGCTAAGAAATCGGACTTGATTGGCTATACGGATTCAAACATGGCAGGAGACATTGAGTTTTGCAAGTCAACATCCGGATATTTGATTACTTTTGTAAGGAGAGCTATGGGTTAACAATCTAGATTACAAAAGTGAGTTGTTCTTTCCACTACTAAGGCGGAATTCATTACGACGATAGAAGCTTGTAAAGAGTTGCTATGAATGAAGAAATATGTTCGGGAACTTGGCTTCAAGCAAGATAAGTATGTGTTATTTTATGATAGTCGAGTGCTATCCACCTTGGTAAAAATTCTACATTTCATGATAGATCGAAGCACATTGATGTTCGATATCATTGGATTAGAGATGTTTTGAATTCCAAGTTGTTGGAACTTGAGAAAATCCATACCGATGATAATGGCTCGATATGTTGACTAAAGCATTACCAAGGAAGAAACTTGAGGCTTGTTGTTCGATCACGGGATGGCGAATACCCCCACCTATTCGTGAAGGGTAGATTTGTTGGGTTTCCCTCTTAGTTGGAGGATGGCCTAAAGGTTTGCCTACATGAGCCCAATTTTGGAATCCATAAAGAGGAGGAATGTTTTAATCACTTAAAGGGTAATTTTGGTATTTTTAAATAAAATCTATCTTCTCTTTTAGTCTAAAATCAGATTAGGGAAGAAAGAAGAGAGAAAAAGAAAAGAAAATGAGAGAGGGCCACAACTTTATAGAGAAAGAGATAAGAAAATTTCAGCACGGATTAGTCACGTATAAATTGAGTTTCGGGTTCGTTAACCGTTGGATCGAGCTCAAATTTTGTGGGCACGTTCGGGAGAGATAACCACACATTTTTGAATGGTGGAAATCTGGCTTGGAGTCCTGGAGAGTGAGATATAATGCTTATAATAGTGTTATTTTTTGGTAAAATCTAAACTTGGTTTCTTCTCTTTTCTTTGTGTATCATCTATTGATGTGGTTTGCCAAGGGTGTATGACCTTTGATGTTTGTGACTGATGTATTCCTCTAGTTTAATCTAGAGAGGACTCCTTATATTGCCCATTATTGTTGATAGTGGAAGTTATTGTGGACTCGGTCCCGTGGTTTTTTCCTTCTCAAATTGAGGAGGTTTTCCACGTAAAAATTTATGTGTTCCTTGTATGATTGGTATTTTATTTTTCAGATTATTAGTTACTTGCTTTGGCTTAGGTATTTGGTTGTAGCTTGTGTTTGATTATTCAAGCAAGGGCAAAAAGGTTCCGCTGTGTTATTTGCGTTTCTTTGCCCAACAGGGCTGACTAATGATGCAAAATCTATAATAGAGGGCTATAATAAAGGTTGTGACGTATTGAATACCCTTGTTCAAAAATCTTTTTTGGAGATGGTTGGATACTTTCATTGTAGGATGCATGATGTTTTACGGGATCTAGCATTAGTTATCACATCGCCAAGAGGAAATAATGACAGTAAGTTTTTGGTACGAGCTGGTTTAAGAGATCGATCGCATGGAAATGAGGAGGAATGGAAGCAAATGAAACGCATATCATTCATGAAAACACATTGGACACTTTACCCGAATCATCGGATTGTCATGTTCTCTCAACATTGTTCCTCCAATTTAATGTTGTGTTAAAGAAAATTCCGAACAAGTTCTTTCAGCACTTGGCAGAACTTCGAGTTTTAGACCTATCGCACACGAAAATCGATCACTACCATCATCTATTAGCAGTTTGGTGAATCTTCAAGGGCTATATTTGAATTATTGTTACCAGCTTGCAAAGCTTCCATCTGAAGTGGGATCTCTAAAGAACCTCGAAGAACTTCAAATGGCTGAAGTTGGGGTCCAGAGTTTACCATTTGAGATTAGGAATTTGAATCGTCTTATTAGTTTAATAGTTTCAAGTACATCTGTGGAAATTCCTGTTGGGGTTATAACAAGTCTAATCTCATTGGAGCAACTACAAATTGATGGGAAGTTGCAGGAGTTGGCAAGCGTTCGCATGATGGATGAGGTGGCTAGTTTGGGAAATTTGACTAAAATTCATTTCCAATTTCCGACGGTTGAACACCTTGAGGGTTTCCTCTCATCGAGCTGGTCTTGGAAAGAACAAAGGTTGTTGAACTTTCGATTTTTTGTCAATGATGATTTTGGCCACTTACTGGATCGGCAACCGGAGTTGAGCCATGGAGCTTTGACGTACAATTGCTATGGTTCATTGATACATAGGCCACTAGGGTTGAGCCATGGAACTTCGAGATACGGATTCCAGGATTCTCCTACTACCCCGATCCCTCCTGCAGTAATGAGAGTACTTAGTCGTTCCCAAGAGTTTTTTGTGAAGTTTCATCCTGGTATCAAAACACTGTCTGAATTTGGCATGCAAAACATAAAAGGCCTCAAAAATTTGTGTAGTGTCGAGCTGTGATGACATTGAGATTCTTGCAAATGGGGACGAGTCAGAAGAAGGCGACGTTTTACCTGATTTGGAGGATTTAAGACTGTACAGGTTGCCGAAATTGAGAATTATAATGGAAGGGCAAGTGTCAACAAGAAGCTTCTCAAATCTCAATTCTTTGATATTGAGCACATGTCATCACGTAAAGCAGATTTTCTCATGGAGCATGATCAAGCAACTGTCTAAATTGGAGAACCTTTCCGTCCATACCTGCCATCGGCTTGAAGATAATTTTGAAGAGAATGCGAGTGAACCTGAGATGGTCAGAAATGATGGTCATCAACTCCCAAGGTTGAAACTCTTAAAACTTCGTGCTCTCCCCAAACTTGTCAGTATTGATAGGATTATATCATTGGCTTCAGTCTCAATAGAGGAAATCTGGATTCACAGATGCAATGTAAAATCTCTTCCTAGTAGCCTGGTCGATGCACCAAAATTAAGGATGATTGCAGGTAGCAGCAGACAATGGTGGGATGAAAAACTAGAGTGGAAAGATAACGCAATCAAGCAACGCCTACAAATTCTTTTCTCAGTTCGATAGACCAGCTATATGACATTTTGATGTGCAAATACCGATGATTGGAAGTTGCTTAAGTTTGTTTTCCAGTGTTGCACTTTTTTTCTTGTCAGAGTTTTATGGGACCTAAGAGGCATGCTGTTTCTTGTGGTTAGGACTGCACTCCTCACTATGTAATGAATGATTTTCTTGCTTGTTTGTTCATCTAGATTCATCCATTGTGGAAATGTGTTTTGTTTCAATTTGTGCTCTTATGAATTCAATGGATTTAATAGGATGCCATCAAAGTTCTTCTGTAGCTGCTGGATGGTTTGCATATATGAATTCCGAAATTCATTGGCAATCTACCCTCTATGAAATAATGCAATTCATGAAGTGCTGGTTCAACTTGTAGCAGAGGAAGTCGTCGACAGAATTCTTGAACCAAACTAAAACTGAACATGGTTAATTTCTCCAACCTCTTTAAATTCTTCCCATATAAGTTTGAGTTCATGCATTTCGTATTCTAGTCTATCAATTTGTGGCACCTTGGTGCATCCTACTATCAGAAATCTTACTGAAATTACACTTTGCTCAACTAAATCCTGGAACTTCTTGGTTACTCAAAAGAAATCGTAAATCTTAATTACACTATCCGTGAAGTTGAACAAACCTGCAACCTCTTAGCAAATCAAAAGAAATCTTTCCCCTTCTTACAAAGTCAAGTTTTCAGATTTAGAATGTTAGAAAACACACAAGAATTCGGAAAATTTATGCTAATTCCTAAGGTAACAACAGGAAAACAGAAGGAACACATTTATGCGAGAAATCAACAACAAACCCTATTGGCATCAAATCAGTATAACCTCAACTAACATTCTTTTATAATTGGACTAACATTCTTCTAATTCCTGAACTAACATTCTTTCAAGGCTTTTCCATGTTCATTTCTTTTTCTTGTCACAACGCCCATACTTGTTGGATTTTTTGTCAAAACCATTGGTAATATGTCATTTTCGTCTGAAAGCTAAAGCTTATGGGTCTTGCTAGATAATGGGGTAACCCTTACCATTACATCATAGTGAAGGCAATTGGAATGATTGAGGCTTAACGTGTTTGACTAAGAAAAGCTACTCATTATACAACCATTGGAACAAACTTGCGTGCTTTTTTATCTCCTATTTGGTTTATGAGTCAACGGTTTTTGCCTAGGCAATTACCGGAAAATCTCTTCCAAGGAGCCTGGTTGATGCACCAAAATTGCAGGTAGCTGCATAGAATGGTGGGATGAAGAACTAGAGTGGGAAGATAATGCAATCAAGCAACACCTTCAACTTCTTTTCTCTTTCCTGGAATAGTATTCTTTTCCTTTGTTTGTCAGCATGGGGCTAGAGTGTTCATTTTCCCCTGTCTTTGTGGGACTTGATCACAGAGGTTTGTAGTTTTTCAATTTAAGAATTTCAAATGCACAATGAATGATTTCTTGTTGCTTTGTTTTGCTAGATTCTCGTTCGTTGTGGAAATCAGTTGTATAGAGCAATGTAGGATGTACTTGGATGCCACAGACTTGTGAAAACTGGGCTTTGTATGGGGCTGATGCAGGAATTGTCCTGAGTCCTGAAAACCCCAAAGATCCAAATTCAATTTGTTTGAAAAAAATGCTAAAGGATGGATAAGGGTTCAAAGGGTCGATAAATAACAAAAACATGTCCAAAACAGAGGAATATTATCCTGACTAATGACAAGTTCAAAAGCAAAACTGTACTGATTCCGAACAAAGAGCCTAACAAATCATATGCCAATAGAAAGGCAAAAGTTGCCAGATTCCTAAGCTTTGAAGGGTGCACGATTTGGAACTTCCTACCAAGAGTTATGGTCATTTTATTGGCAATTGCAACTTGTAAGACTTTTTTTTCTTTATAATATTTACAGGTAGTTGGGTTTTTCGGACCAGCTTTCGCTTCAAGTAAAACTAAGTTCACCACTTTTGGGCTAACCAGCACCAAAACTCGCCTACCCTTTAGTCGGCCATAGGGTTATCCTTTAGATCAAACCAATCCAAATCTGATAACATTAAAAAATAATAATAACTAATTATTCATAGATAATGAGAATTGAATTTTGGTCTTGGTCAAAACAAAACAACTCTTTTCCCCCAAGACCACATCCTTTGGTTTTTGGGAAAAGGAGAAGACTAGACGAGAGTGAAGTTGCCATTTTTTTTTCCTTTTTTTCTTTTTTTTTCGGTTCGAGCGGTGTTAATACTTTGATTAACATTCAATCCAAAAAACATAAAGGAAAATCCAAATTACTTAACCCATAGGGGTTGGTCTGTGTGGTGATTAAGGAGGTTTAGTCCATTCCTTAACTTTTTAGGTTCAAACTTCAAATTATGGACCGGAGAATGTGCCAGAGAATTTAAAATTTTTCTAAAAGCACCATGTTTCTTCCTTGATTTCGATTTACTCTTGGGCTGGAGAATTTAAAATCTTCTGAATACACTAGGTGAATATAGGGTATGTGCCATTACTATAGTCCGGATAAAGATTTAATCTTAGTTGATGCACAATCTAGATTTAATCTTGATTGACACACAAACTCGCGTATGAAAAGATAATACAAATTTTGTATCCAAGAAAGAAAACAATATTGAAGTTGCCATCTTTTTTAAAATTTCTTACAGATTTGCATGATGATTCTGTATTTAACTTTATAGCAAGAATTGTCAAAGATTAATCAATTTAAAAAATAAGAACTCCAATTAAAACATAATTAAAAAAGAGCTGTGAGATTATCCATCAAACTCTATCTTTTCTGACTGAATACAAAGAGTGATTTTCCAATGATCACAGAAAAATGGATCCATCGGCAGTTCTTTATTACTATGAAACTAATCAAACAGGTACATTGAGCTCATGCACAACCATTTCACCTTAGATATGGCTTATTGACATCCATTATTAAAGTGAGAATTGGTGGTGGAGCGGCGACGAATTTTCAAATATCCAAACTTTCCTGCACCTGGTGAAGAACCCTGGAACACATAGGGCTTAAAGCCTGTGGAAACCATGTATCTCCGTTGAATCTGGAGATTAGATATCAAAGCTATTAGAACATTTTCAAAACTAGGGAAATGTTAGGCAAAAGATGGAATCTGAAAAGTGAAAGATAGCTACCTCAAGAACTTGGTCATTGCTTCCCCCAGAATTCTTTCCGATAACACAGACTGTTCCGCCGCTGCCCCCTCCAGTGATCTTTGCTCCATACAGAGTCCCATTTTCAGATTGGGAAGCCTCGCTGTGCTGAAATTCTTGTACCAATTCTACCAGTCTATCTGTCCCATCAGAGCCAAGTCCGCATGCACTATAGCTGTAATGGCACTGCAATAACGAATTGCGTCATCCGACTAAGAACTAATATGGAAACATTGTATTTGAAAATCCTGAATCCATAAATGGTACGATATTTTGAAACAAAATACCTGATACATAAGATCCCCGAGAGCAGAAAGTTGTTCATCTGAAGTAGTTGCAGTTAATAATGCTTTGAAAGCCTACAGATCAAGTGAAAGAAGTGTGAATGCATGAAGAAAAAAGATCATTTTAAAGCAAAGAAAATTTGGTAAAAAACAAATTGTTAAAAAGAATTATGTCTGAAACCACGAGAGGAAGCTAGCGCGAGGAAAGCACTTCTTCTCAGAAAAATTTTCGTTCTATATAATTTTGAACTTGTTCCAATACCAGAATTGAGATAGTGCTCATAAAAAACAGATTACTGACCTTGACTCGGAAATTCTCATAAACAGGATGCCTAGTTGGTGCTTTAACTGCATAAGTATGTTTGGGATCTATTGTTGTGACTGAATCCTCGTGATCAACATATTTCTTTATGAATTCTTCTCCTGTTAAAGTCTCTGGAAGCTTATCAACATACACTCCTTCATACCTGTAAAACGATACGAAAGAGCGAGTAAATCCTCTTCAGAACGGTTGTTGTTATAGTTTGGCATTCTACATCACGTCCAAAACAAAGATGATAAGGATCAAGGAAAGGAGGAAAAAGAAGTATAGAAATCAGATTGTCGGCCGCGAGATCTAGCCAAAAATCGTATTTTTATCATTTTCATATCAGTAAGTACTAGTCAGGACAGAAACATGTTACCTATGAGGAGGGAGATTGCACAAGTAATTTAATGAAGCCTCATTATTAAGTAGTTCGACGCCAACCTTGTCGAAGTCATCTTTGTTAATTCCCTCTGACAATCCAGAAGCCGTAGATTTTATAATCTTTCGGCCCATATAAGTGCCAATCCTCACAGAACCATAATCTGAACCGCCAACACTGTCAAGGGAAAAAGAACTGCAATTATACTGCACTGCTACATTACTTTCTAAATGGTGGTGTTTCTAGTCTCTGAATTTAGTCATGCAAATGTCAGGAAGTTCTCAGAATGTCAAACCTGTGTCTTAATCCCGAATCTATGCCCCAAAATCGCACATGAGAAGGAATGTCGACTAGTCCTAGTACCTCAGCAGGCTGCACAGAACAGAGAGTTTATGTAACATAAACCATTAACCGAGAGACATGATAAACATAATTATAGCACCGGTCGGAGCACTTACCTGGCATACCATCGCAAGAAGTTTGTTTTTTTCACCACAAGCAGAGGCCATTTGGTCCATCACCCCACATGGGGCTCCAACAACATGATTCTCCACCTATAGGAATTGATTGATTGCTAAATATAACCTATTGCATAAATGCACGCCAAAGCTTCAAAACTATAAATCAAAAGAAAACTAACGAAATGGAGTTTGGCGATACTACATGCCTTTTGGCAAAGCAAAGCAAGATCTCGAGGGGCAATTTTTAAACCTGCACACAAAGAGAGGAAGATCGGCATGGTGAGACATGTGCTCATTCAGTGAGGGAGATCCTGAAGAAGCTGAGCATCAGCTCTAGAAGACAAGAAAAATAAATTTAAGGTCATCAGTTATGGAGTACGTAAGGTTAAGAATTATAGTCACCATGAGCAGCAGCAATAGCAGACATGGTGGCAACCTCCAATGCTGCAGATGAAGAAACGCCTTTGCCTTCTGGGACTCCTGAAGAAACCTGGAAATCAACTGAAATCATTAACAACAATGAAGAAAAAATAAAACAAGAAGTTCGAGTGCTGAAGAATATTTCAGTTAATCAAAGTACATAGAGACCAACCAGTATGCTGATACTGTTCTCGAAACAAACACCCAACTCGGTCATTAATACCAGAATTGTCCCAGCAACGTATGCTGCCCACTTTTGAGATGGATCTTTGGCAAAATACTTCCTTGCTGCCTCATATGATATTGGCTTCTCACCATCTTTAAACTCAGATAGATCCATGTCAAATGTCGGTCCACGATTACTCAATTCTGAGCCAAATGACACCTGAAATGGCCAGAGTTTTAATACAATGAAGAAGAAAACAGCTATATTTATTTTTATTTTTTTTTTATACATGTAGCAGCACTGCCTAGATATGAATAATTTTACACACAAGTTTCTATTGTCCAAATTATCAAAATTCGTAGTTCTGAAGTAAGTTGAGACCGTATTAGCGTATTTATTCATTGATTAAATCTTTTTATTTACCTATTCAATTTTCATTTTCTATTTTATAAATCTTCATAATTGCTTACAATTTCTAGAACGGGCGTTGATTTCTGTTGATCAGCATGCTGCCTTGCCTGTGCTTGTTTCCACAGCTTCTGTTTACTTGGATGATTCTTCTGCACAGCAACATGGCAAGCTTCTCTGATAGGCATCTGCAGGAAGACAACAAAGACATTACTGAGAAAAATTGCTAATAAAAAAAAAATGGCAGTGTACAACATTCATACAGAGTCATGCACAGAAAAGCCTGAGCTAAACCTCAAGGTGATGAGGAGAAACAAATATTAACCTGCAAAACGAGGCTTCCTGAATAGTCTGCTATACCACCCATGACATCTAATCTTCCAGGTGCTCTTGCTACAAATATTTCCTCCTGCATGACCGGTTACAATTTTGACAATTTAAGCATCACAACAGAACAGAACAGAACAGAAATCTGTATACTGTAAGGCGCATTCAAGTTGATCTAACCACATGATGGTGTGTTTCCTTCCACAACAACAGAACAGAAATACAGAATCATATGCAGAACCGAAAAGATAAAGGTTTCTAGTTTTTCTTCCCTTTTGTGGCCTTTTCGACAGGGAATTGGGTGATTAAGGTATGATTCATGATAAGTATTCTTGGCTCACGCAATTTTCCTGGTTAGCATTCAAATAAGAGAATACTAACCTGTTGAATGATTCTACCAGCAGATTGGATCCACTGGTTTCAATGATTTGACCTTACGAAGTAACTAATCCAAAATATTATCAGCCTTGGAAATTTAAAACTAATATCTTGCAAGCACATATATACAGACATATATACTTATATCTATTTCATACATACATTCATCATGCTGGCATTTTGCGAATTTGTGTAGCAACATTCTTTATGCAAACTAATTTTTGCAAGGTAAAACTAGGGTAAGCAGTTATAATGTATAATATCCATTCCCCAGATCAATGCCGCATCAGGAGAAGGTATAGTGAACCTTGATCTAATATCTGTAGTAACTAGCAAGATGAAAATGCATAAAAGCACGACATTTCACCGAATATAGAAGCTTGATGACTAGGTCAATTTTGTTGTCATAGAATATAGTTGGCTGCCAAAATTAATTGATCAATGAGAAATAAAGAAAGATAATAAAGAATTGAGACAGACCTCCCAGTTGAACAGCCCGGCAGCAGCCAGATTCTCCCGTATTTCATCCTCAGTATCCTTTTTCAGGTCATATTCAGCACCGAGCTCTGCCAAGCTCTTTAAGAAAGCCATTGTATCAGGAAGACCTTGTATGTCACCGTGAAGAATCTCAAAAGCTTCTACATTTCTGCTTAAAAACAAAGGGAAATCAGTAAAAACTGAGGAGGAAGGAAACACAATCAATTTTCACAAATGACAACAACTAAGTTTAATCATGAAACAACAACCTCAAAACAGAAAGAAAATTCTAGAATTATAGGATTGGAAAGGAATTTCGTAAACCTACACTTCTTTTTGGGAACCTTCTGATGAACGAGCAACAAGCTTGTTTTCTGCAAGATTGTACCAATCTGGAACACCTATACTTCTACTGTTAGATCTTTGTAGTTGATATCCAAGAACTATTGCATCTCGCAATCTTCTTGCTCCACAAGGCTATATATAAAGCAAAGCAGGAGAATTTAGTAGAAATGACATTTAGACAGCATAAAAAATTGTTCATGGTAGCAACAACATGCACCAGAAGATGAGATTCCTTCTGCAGAATTTAAATCAGATATAGTTGTATGCCAGCATTCCAACATTTGAACTGTACTGTATGAATCAATACAGAAATTGAATTCACCTTATCAGAAGCATGATTTTTTCCAAGAGCTGTATCCTGCAGTATGCGAGCAGCCACCTGAACAAGGAAACAGAACATGAATTAATAGAAACTATAGGATTTGCTATAGCAACTTGATTCAACCTCTCTTTAGTCCTATTAAATCTTCAGTGAAGTTTTACCATGTAAATGAACTGTGTAAAAGCTGAAAACTTTACGTAAAAGCATACCTCACCGCCATTGACACCTCCATCGTAGCATGGTTTCAAGCTAATGGCACGCTGAAGGTAGGGTTGCCAGCATCCAGTCAGCAAATCTCTCCTAATCATCTCAACACCTCCATGATAATGCTGTTTCCACAAAAGATGCAGAATACTTCACATGGTTGCCTACTTGCCTCAAAAACTTTACTGTTAAATGCTAAATGTTAGGTAGATAGCTAATATAATAACAACTTTACCTCAAGCATGTTTCTCAAAAATGGCTCTTCGTTGAAGTAATCTCTTCGTACAAAGACAAACGGCACCTTGTATGCCATAGCTTCACTAAATGTGCCGTATCCAATTTTCCCTGGAACAGAAAACGCACTGTCGTGTCAAAATTATGTTTTTAGAAGTAACCTATTTGCTCAAAGCAACAGTCTCGGTCGAAGTACCGAGCATGCAATCTGAAGCTGCTATCACATCAGGAGTGTAAGCATTTTTTGGAAGCTTGATGAAATTAGGAGGATATTCTTCGTCGTCAGAACCGCCGCATACCTATCTCAGAAAAATTACAACAACAATTTCATCAGAACAAAATGCATAGATCCCATTCAAAGTGAGTTCAATATATGCTGAGCAGAACCTACCACACACATCCAACCAGGAGGTAGATATTCCTTCTGTAACTTCCACCCAGCAGGCTACAATTGCCAGATGATGGCGTGTAAAACGTCAGCATAGGTCTTTATAACTAAAGACTAGAAAAATATCACAAAAATATCTAGAAAAATTTATTTCCTCTTTTTCGATAAAAAGTTGAGTAGAGAAGAGCCAATGTTCTGAGACCAACCAACTAGTGTTACAGTAAAAATTGTAGTTAGATAACAGAGAAAAACTTCAGCCAACATGATGCAGATCAAATATCCTGCACTAACAACATATCAGGGAAAACGCAAAGTAATGCTCACCTGTCCACCAAAATTGAAAATTACTAGCTTCACATCCTCCTCAACTCCGAGCTCTTCCCTGACCTGCACTACAGCGCATTTACTTGCATTGTACACACTACATTTTACATCAATTAAGTATTTTTGTTCTTTACAAGTTAGCAAATGCCTGACCTCTGCTCTAGATTTGTGCAGTGCCCTCACAACAAGCGGTACATCAATAACATCACGAAATGCAGGCACTGCAAAATAAAAATACACGTAACATCAACAAACTAGAAAGCCTACAAAGAATAACTACAGAAATACCCGGTACATGCAAACAAGGATGAAAATAGAGCACAATAGAGCCCTATCCAACTGATGCAGGACAATTACAAAAGCTGAAGCAGGAAAAGGAAAGGAAAAGGAAAAGCTAGAAATATGCTTTCACAAACATACTTGGACAATATCCTGGTAGGCGTATTAGAAATTCACAATGAGAATAGTCCTCAGCAATCTGCAGAGAGTTTCATGACAACAAATTGATTAGCATGATGAAAATTAGTGCTCGTCATAATCACATAAGATTCCTACATGAATACTGAGTTTGCTTGAAAACTTTTTTATCCAAACTTTAAGTAAAGACATCTATTCTAGAGATGAAAAGATTAAAGGGTACCTGCAGAACAATGGAGCGATGTTGAGATCCAGCATCCACCACATATTCTGCATAGATGAAGTCCCAACTGCCGATGTTTTCAAAGAAGGGAGAATAAATTTAGTGAAATTAACTTATATTCAGAAGTAAAACTTGAACCGAAAACATGACAGCAACATCAAGACTTCAAATATTAAAAAACATGTAGAATTTTTGAGCTGATCAGTAGAAATGGTCATGGTCAGTTATGCAGATTTCAAAAATGCAGGCATCATGATAACCAACATTCTGCCACTAACATCAGTTCTTGAGCTCCTATTATATCGAGATCAGCATTTGTCTGTCAAGTTAATTACAAACAACTTATTCACAGTTCCTTTATTAACTAGAGAGAATCCTGCTTATCGATAACAATTTCTCCACATCTTCAGAGCATTTCAAAGCCACTTAGGTAACCTCAACATCCACACACCAATATGTATACTTTTTTTGATAAAAAAGTTCATTAGAAAAATTCTTACTTATAAAAAAGATGAAACAGATTACCTGAAGTTGGTGCAACAAACAGAACGGATGCCGGCATCTGCAGCGGCCCGACAGGCAACAGGAACAACATCTGAAACCTGTTACATGAAAGACTCTTAAGAAAATGCCGCAAACCGTCGGAAATAAAATATGTATCTATGTATAGCAGATAACATCAGGAAGATTTGAGTACCACTAAGTCAGCTTTGATAGACTTCAGCCACTCGACTTCTGTTTCTAAAATACTCTCTCGAGGAATTACTGCTGTCTCAGAATACTGGATTAAACGAAATATGAAAAGAAAACCAGTCAGCCAATTAACCAGGCAGGAAGGATAAGTTAACCTGAAAACATATGACTTTGCAAGGTTTTTCTGGGTTTGCATCAAACCTTTTCCAACGAAGCAATACGATCAACAGTCAAGGCATCAGATTGAACAGCTCCACAATCCAGCAGCACCTGCAATTGCACAAAATTAAGGCCAAATGGCTAGTGAATATAGGGCAAAAGGATCACACCTCTTAAGTCTAGAAGGTCTCAATACAGCTAATTTCATTTTCCTACTAAGAAGCAGCGTCAAAACTACAAAATCAGAAGCATGTTCAAGCTTTTTACATATTTTTCTAGTTTATTCTTCTGAATGTGAACAACTACTGATAAGGCAGGCATAACTGAACACCAATTCAAGAAAAATAACCTTTCGTAGGAACAATCTAGGTGACTGTATTGCAGAAGTATAAACAAAATCTGGTGCTGCTGTAACCACATAAACAATATGCCCAGCTAGAATTAAATGACGAACCACCTGCAAAACACAAGAACTCATCAAGTATTAAATTTTCCTTAAACAGTATCGTTTGTAACACAACAATGCCAGCCAAAGTATCAACAAAAAATTCAATAAAAAAAATAAAAATTTCTGAATTACAAAAGGTGAGAGCCTAATTGTGGACTTGTTGTAACAAGATGTTACAAATTTCTTCGAGTATGATGTTCGTTTTAAAATATCCATCCCGAAATGGACTCAACCATCGAACACTTGATATTATTGGAAAAACTCAGCCGGGATGAATTGCACAAAAGGAGGAATCAAAGGCTCAGGTCCGACGAGCCTCCCGATGAAAGAAACATATGGGAGACGTTCAAGAACGTTTTAGGGAAACAACAAAACAAAAAAGGCATTGAAAAATTCCAAAATGAAACCAAAACAACAAAAGAACTAAGAAAATATAAAAAATTTCATCAAACATGAAAAAGGGACCAAAATACGTACCTCAACAACCCTAGTGGCGTGACCAAATCCATGACCAGTAACATAGTAAGCAAAAACCAAAGGTTGTTGATGCTGGTTTTGTGATTTTGTTCCCTCCATAATTGATCAGTTTCCTTCTCGACACCAAAACAATACCTTTGAGGTATAAAAAATGTATACACAGAAGAGATAAATTGATCAAACTGAGGAGTAGGGATGATATGTTATGGAAATTTCTTGAAATTTATTTAAATAGAAAAGTGAGAGTGGATATGGAGAGAGAGAGGGAACGAAGTGGGCGGGATTCTGTTAGTTACTTTAGAAGGACTACGTAATATGTCTCTCTCATGCACCTTTTTTGTTGGATACTAAATATTTTGATTTATCCATTTAAGAAATAAGAAACAAAACAATCTTTCGTGGATAACGAGTAAGTTCTAAATTAGTCCCTCTCGTTTTGAAACAAAAACTGAATAGTCCCTGTTGCTTTAAAAACTAGTTAATTAATTTTTTAACCAATGTTGATTATGGTAATTTGATATTACTTTTTTCTAAGAAAAAATTCTCATCAATTTTTCATATTTTTACTTATTTTTTATTAAAATAAAACAATTAAATTACAAATAGTTATTGAAATATAGGGATTAATTTATTAGTTTTTGAAACTAAAGGGACTATTTAATTAGTTTTGAAAAACTAGAAAGACTAATTTATAATTTACTCTTTGTGGATAGCAAATAAGTTGCAAAAAGTGAAGGATGAGGTTGGCATTCAAAGTGACAAATTTGTGGAGATTAAAAAAAAAAAAAAAAAGAAGAAGAAGATAAATTTGCAATTTTTAGGATATAGGCTGACTTGTTTTACTTCTAAAATGAAATATGGTTTGACTTGTTTAAAGAAGTATTGATAGCAAAGAGTAATGCTATTCTTATTTAACTTTGGATAGGTTAGGTGTTTAAGAATGTTTGTTTTTTCTTTTGATTTTTTGAGTTTTAACTTGGAATCAATATTTAAGAGATTTTATTCCTCTAAATGCACAAAAATAAATGCAAAAAATAATCTTTAAAATTATTTATATAAAAAAAAAAACTTAATTTTGATTGATATACGCTAATCTAAAAGTTCCCATTTTTCACCCTAAAATAAATAATAGTAATAACATAAAAATTTGGCTAAACCAATAGATTTTCTTCCATGGGAAGGGTGGAACAAGGAATACTATGAACAAAATTATTATTTTTTAATTTTTTGTATTTTCTATTTTCTATTTATCATTTATTTATTGATTTTGTTGACTGGAGTTGGACCAAGTTTACCTATCTTTTATGAAAATGAAATTTTATATGTAAGGGCTTAATTGCAAAAAAAAAATACTTCAAGGACTAAATTGCATACACAAAAAATGAGGGGATCAAATTTTTTTAAGTAAGGAACAAAAAAATATTTTTCCTATATTATGCTAGAGAAAAAGTTATTAAGTAATTAATATAATTTTGTGTTTCTAACAATTTATTAAAATCACATTCATTTAGTTTAAATTTCAATTTCAATTCATATTAATTTATGTTAATAAAGAATAAAATGTCATGAAATTAAATATAGAGACTAAATAAATTGTTAAAAAATGAAGGACCAAAATAACTTTTGTAAAAACTTCAATCACCTTTTGTCCTGTCTACTGTATAAAAAATAAGAGAAAAATATGTACTTATCCCATCCAACAAAGTCCAGTCCCATCTCATTTATTGCAGAGTCTAATAATGTGGAATTCATTAAAATGAGCTTAGATTTTTGAAAGAAAAAATTGCCCTTTTGCCGTCTTAGAGGATATGATATTATCCTCCCAGCGGACCCTGCCCACCAAGCAAAAAGACTGGAAGAAGAATGTCTTCTTCCACTTCTCTGAACCTAGTAAGTGCTAACTCTCTCTTTAACCTGTCTGTACCATGTGTGATGTTTCTTTCTCTATAACTAAATTTGGACTGTTTACTTAGTTACTGAGATTGATTTGTTTCTCTGCTTGTCGTGTCTTTGCAGAGTCTTCAATTGGGTTTTGCCAAGAACTGGACTTCAGCATCTTTGAGACCAAGAACTAGCACTTGCTGCACTTGTCAGGTGATTTTCTTAAACACTCACTCTGCACTTTTCAATCATTACATGTGTGGAATGTTGCTTATGGGACATTGTTATTCTTGTCAAAGTTTTAAAATTTGGTTTTAGGAAGGCTCATTATTGGTGGAAGAATGCGAGTTCTTTTGCTACTTTTATATGTCGGTATCCATTTTTAACTGTTAGAGGATTTTTTTAATGCTCATAATAGGTTTTTATTTGGTTGAATATGATAGAAGATGAAAAATATTGTTGCTCTATGTTATAAAATGATGATAGGAAGCCATGGTTTTGCTATCAATTGGGTTTTAATTCTCTCCATAATTTCGTTTGGTAATGAGAAAACTTATTGCTGAATAATAAAATTTGGGTTTCTGCAGTTTTCATGATTAGG
Organism: Dovyalis caffra; assembly: GCA_963924115.1. Lineage (NCBI taxonomy): Eukaryota > Viridiplantae > Streptophyta > Magnoliopsida > Malpighiales > Salicaceae > Dovyalis > Dovyalis caffra. The sequence continues at coordinate 2,506,499 of CAWUPB010001168.1, read as the reverse complement.
GACTAAGAATGGATTGCTTATGTATGGACCAAGTTATGGATCCTTATGGTTAAACTTTTGGCCCTAAATGGTGGTCTTAGGGTTTTGTATTTTGCTTAGAGAAAGAAGTAAAATTTGATGTCTTGATGCATAAACTAGTGTTTATGGGATAAACTAATAAAAGAGTTTTCTGTGTTTCTTGTAAATGGGAAGTTGCTCCATAGCTTAAATTATGTTGAGAAACTAAGATGTTAATTATTATGCACTTTACAGAAAAGGAGCACATTGGAGCAGCAAAAGAAAGAAGATAGAGAAAGCAGAGGAGAGAAAACCAGGTCACTTACGAAGGATGAAACTGTCGTTTTCAAATCTCATATAGAACAGCAACATAGCCTTCCTCCATTGGTTGGTGCATTGAAAGCTTCAGCTGAAAAAAGTGCAGCCAGTTTTCACTTCCCTGGGCATAATAGAGGCCGTGCTGCACCATCTTCTTTAACTAAGCTCATTGGGATAAGACCATTTACTCATGATTTACCTGAGCTTCCAGAGCTTGACAACCTCTTTTCGCCAGAGGGGCCCATTTTAGAGGCACAAATGAAAGCTGCCAAACTATTTGGATCTTCAGAAACATGGTTTCTTGTTGGAGGTACAACTTGTGGAATCCAAGCTGCAATAATGGCTACTTGTTCTCCTGGAGAACATATCATTCTCCCTCGCAATTGCCATATATCAGCCATATCTGCTATGGTATTATCTGGAGCTATACCAAAGTACCTAATGCCTGAGTATGATTGTAAATGGGATATTGCTGGTGGGATCACTCCATCACAGGTAAGTCTATTAATATTATTGGTTCGAGCATTGGGCATTGATGCCCAAATGGCAGAACACATGTTGCTATCTACTTTCTAAAACTGTTTGGTTACTTGCATGGGTAAAAAGTTCGTCCTGATGCTTAATATGAACAAGACATGTATATATATGGACATCACAGTAAAGACTTCAACATTTGTGGGGAAAAAAGATAAAGAGATGCCAATAACACCCATTAGTTTATTTATTTTTATTGTATTGGTGGCATTGGAATAATATATTTAAGAACTCGTATTACAGGTGGGGAAAGCTATCAAAGATTTGGAGAGGGACAGTCAAAAACCAGCTGCTGTTTTCATAACATCCCCTACTTATCATGGTATATGTAGCAACTTGAGGGAGATTTCGCAACTCTGTCATGCTTATGAAATTCCTTTGATTGTTGATGAAGCTCATGGAGCACACCTAGGATTTCATCCCAGCATGCCTCTTTCAGCTCTCAAGCAGGGTGCTGATTTGGTGGTACAATCTACTCACAAAGTTCTCTGCTCCCTTACACAGTCATCAATGCTACACATGTCGGGGTATATCATAGACAGAGAGAGAGTCTGTCGGTGCCTTCAAACACTACAAAGCACAAGCCCCAGTTATCTGCTTTTAGCATCATTAGATGCTGCTAGAGGTCAACTTGGTGAAAACCCTGGAACAGTTTTTAACAAAGCATTGGAGTTGGCAACTGAAGCAAACACTCTCATTAAAAAGATTCCTGGTATCAGTGTGCTTGACTTAGCAAGCTTCAATGAATTTCCTGCCATTGATCCCCTACGCCTCACTATTGGTTCTTGGTCACTTGGTTTATCTGGCTATGAAGCAGATGATATTTTAGATAGGGACCATGGAGTCGTCTCTGAGCTTGTTGGGACACAATCCATTACTTTTGCAATAAACCTTGGAACTTGCAGGGAACATATTCAAAGGTTGGTCACAGGAATAAAGAAACTATCAGTGTCTTCCTTACATTCCAGAACCATGGAAAAGAGGGTGGATACCAGAGAGCATGCACCCTTTGATGATATTTGTATCAGTTTGAATCCAAGAGATGCTTTTTTGCAAATAAAAGGAGTGTGAGTATCAGAGAGAGTCTTGGGAAGGTCTGTGGTGAGCTTATATGTCCATACCCACCTGGGATCCCTGTGATGATTCCTGGTGAAATTATCACAGAGAGGGCTTTGAATTATCTGCTTGATGTTAGAAGCAAAGGTGCTGTTGTTACTGGAGCTGCAGATTCTCATCTCTCTTCCATAGTGATCTGTGATGTGTGACAAAATGCAGTGCTAAATTCACTTCCTTGATCAAGTTAAAGCTGCAAAGCAATAGCTACAATCCCTGAAATGGAAAGGTAGAAACTAGTATAGTGAAGTAGAAAAATTCAGACGAGTCCATGAGTAATGATCTGAATCATGATTATATGAACTGCTTTGTTGATTACTACATCTTACCTGTTGGAGGCAACTGACAAGATTAGAAACTATTTTCTCTTTGGTGTCTAGAGACTGGAACTTCAAACCCATTGAGGTCAAAGAGGTCCGATAAGACTGCAACTGCTGGTGCTTTGCTATGACAGTTGAAGATTGCTGGTTTTTGTGTAAGAAAGCAGTCTATGTGAATGTGAAACCTGTTGTGCTTGTGCCACAAGTTCACCCTTAAATGTGATAACCAAATCTTTGTCACTTTTTAACATTGAGGATATCTGCACTATGCTATGCTCTTATCTCTATGGGATTTGCTGCCAATTGCTTGAAGGTGTGTTTCCTGGACCCTGTATTTAATTACCCATCTTTTTCATTTGCAAAGGGTAACATTCATAAAACATGCGAATCATACATGCACATTTTTATTTTGAAAACTACAATTTAGCTCCTGCTAAATGTTTCATTTAAATCCTAGGACCTAATTAACCAATTTATTCCTTTTCTTTTCTGATGGGAAAACTTGAGAAAATTCATCGCATCAATAACTCTTTCCATACAGTCATACCAACTAGCTGCATCACATCTTTAGAGGCATTCTTCACAAAGTAAGTTCGTGGTTTGAATCTATGCTTTTCACTGTAAGCTTTGGTTAGAAAATTTGTGGAATATAATTGGAAAATAACAGTGGAAAACTTTTAGTATGCTGAATGTCTTCCACAATGAGCCCATAACACAAATTCATCACATCCTTTTGTTAGAGCAGTTGGGACCAGCAAGAAGACTTCATGCACTCAGAAAGCAGTTTCTTGGCTGTACTAAATACAGGTTTCGTGTCATTTTTCTTCATTTATGACTGTCGACAAGTTTGTTTTATTATTTGTAGTAAGTTTGGCATTGACTGGATATCTGTGGCATTGGTGTAGGAACATAGAACGTGTCAATATTTTCCAATACCCGCCCCCACCCCTCTTCGTCTTCCCTGCCCTATGCCGGAAAAATGCTGCTGGTATTCAAATGGAAGAATCACTTTTGGAGCTCAAGTATGAAGCAAAATGTAAAGAGCAGAGAGGAGGTATAGCGAGTGAGAGAAGGGGAGGTGCTAAGAACCTGCGACATAGATGATTGATATTCCATCATCTAGTAAAGTCAGTGGGATCATCTAGTGAAGTCTGGCCATCAGCTTCATCAGAGTCAGGTTCTTTAGTCATAGTTACATATAACATATCTAGTCCAGCTCTGACTCTGACCAACCTCACTGCTAGTGTATCTTTTCCACCAACTGAAATTCCATTTTGAATGCCATAAGATCTTCACTAATTGACTGCTCAACATGTTCATGTCTGAACAGATAATTGAAGATATCTAAACGACAGAAATAAATACGGCATTACTTTTTATCATTACAATAGCTTCATTCTAGAGTTTTGAGGTATGATGTTTCTTCACCAGCATGTATTTCGTTTTTTGTCGATCTGGCTAGATCAAATTAAAGCACAATGAGCTTCATTGAAGACTCATTATCCACTGGTAAGCTAGGTTTGCAATTTGGTTCTCTGGTGCTTCCAATGTTATAACAACTAATCAATGTTACCAATTAAAATTTGATTGTCAAAAACTACAAGAATTTTGCTCTTTTTATATCTCATTCATTAATTATAATGCTTCCAGGAAGTATAATCGATGCTTCTCCCTTTGACTTTTTATGTTCCAATCTTAGGATTAGTATTTATGAAAAGTTGCCTTTATGAATGTACTAGACTGACGTGAAAGATGTGTTCTGAAAATCTTTTGAAAAGAAATATAGTCTGGATTAATATGCAAGTTGGCTCCAAAGATATAACCTCAAATCATTATTAAAAAAAAAAATATATCTTATTTAGCTAAAACCCTAGCTCATAGTTGTCCCATAAAATCGTACTAGTATATGGTTACTTTCTCTGCAAGCGTACATGCCTCCCCTAGGGTTCCTACAACAATGTTTGGCTCACAGGCTCTTTCACTAGCTGCCGGAGACCTCCATGATCCTCTGCTTCTCTCAAAATGACTTGCTTTCTACTAAGCTCCAAATTGTCTCTTTCTTCAGATACAAACAAGGTTTGCATATAACAAAACCCTGGTCATTTTTATGCTTTTCAAACTCAAATAATATATAAGCATTTTGGTTTTTTAGGGTTCTGTTAAAATTTTAGTCAATATATAGCTTGTCGTGTTTTGTTTCCAAAACCCTCTTAGAATCATAATTGCAGCTTAGAGCTGCAAAATTTAATGCTGGTATTTTATTGTCATAGTAAAGGGATCCCAAGAGCTGCAAAATACAACTGTCAATTCATCTGCTAGTGAAAGAGAGACACGATCCCTAAACAAATGCAGAAAGGGAAAAGGCCAGAAGTGATGATCCTAAAATTCAAGAAAAAATGTTTAGGTTCCGATAAGCCACAACAAAGTACAAAAGAATCGGGCAGAGAGAGATCGAGAGAGATATAGAGTACTTTCTAAAGATTTGAAAGGTAAAAGAAAGCTAGCAGTAGAAACCTGTCCTTGAGATGGAAGAACAGCTGAAGATGAAGGACAAGGAATTTGAGCAGTTGAAAGAAAAAGTTCTTTGCAGTGACATAGATGCCAAACTTCAGCCAGGAAGTTCCACCTGGAAGAGTGCTACGGTTGCTACATATATAAATATATATATCTGGTCCATGCTTGAATATTACTTTTCTAATTATTCTTGTAATGGGAGTGCTATTTTGATGGGGTCTTTTTTCTGTTTCTTTTTCTGAGATAAGGCAGAAAGAAGGGGATGGGGAAGTGGTTTAGGTGTTAACTCGTATAAGAAATAAGACATGAACAAAAGTAAAGATTAGCTGATTCTAGGATCAAAGAACCAATATAATTCAGATTTCCTTCTTTTGATTTTCTAGCATCACATAACAAAAATATATTCCTACTAACTATGCATCCTCCCAACCCCATCTTACTGCCTTCTTTGTGTTGGTTCATCAGAACCCTGTGGTCAAAAAACATAGAAGCATTTCAAGGAAAAACATGAAAGCAAGACATGAACAGTAACATTCAGGCATCAGAGAGCAAGCCTCAAAAATTGGAACCACTATTTATAGATTGATCAGGCTCTTCAACTTTTGCTTCATCCTGATTACACACTGGATTAGTCCTGTGAATCTGTTTCGCTGGTGTCCTTGCTTTCTTCTTTACTGGTCGATCAAAGGAAAGAGCAGAGGACTCTATCGATGGTGAAGGTGAGGGTGAAGGTAGGAACGCTGGGCTGCCAAGCCTGAGTTCTGTAGGATCACCTGGACCATCCCATGTAAGGGATTTTGCTGCTGCAAAAACAAGGATACTGTCAGTAGTAGGTTTTCACATGCATCCTGCATGCAGCAGAATCAGCAATGTTAACTTAAATTCAAAGGAAAAATCCTAAGAAGGTTAAGCCAGCAGAGTGACCGGAGAAACAGATTCTCAGATATTTCTTCCCAGGACCCCTCATTAATCAATCAGAAGTTCAAGTTGTAACCAACCCAGCCCAAGAAGAATTCTTGTCAGGTTGTCTAATAAAATCATGGACAAGAGGACATCAATTGAAAAACACTGAATATTCATGAATTCATGATAAGAATTCCACCTTAAGTTACACATCGTGGAAACTAAATTAGTTTGTAAGAGTTTCTCTAAAGAATATGTAACAATTTATATGCATAGGTTAGAGTGGTTTTTATCCAATGCCTCACCCCATTACCAATCCACTTGGGGCAGTTCTCATATTCCAGAACCACATTAAACCCAGATGATCTGAATGCAGAATCAATCGAACCCGAATAGGGCTGACGGGGTTCATGGGTTGACCACAAATTTCCCTCCTGCTTACATGGAGCAGTAAGAGTGCATCGCCTTAATGTAATAAGACACATATCATTGCAGATATTGAACAGATCAGTTTCAGTTTTCACCTCAAAAGTAAAGTAAATCTCAAATATGGTGTAATCAATTTTGCAATTCTTTGAAGAGAGCCCAGATTCTAGAACTCCATTAGAGAAGTAAGAAGAGAGTGACAGTTGAGGCTTCTTTGGAATGCAAAAGTACACTGGTAGCTATATGGTCTGGCCCTCACAAATTTAAATAAATATTTGTTTCAAGTAGAACTGGAAAGAACTTTACATGAAAAAAATCAATTAAAACATCCTAACTAACACAGTAGATTGAGAAACTATAAAGAATGCAACTTTTGAAATCCTCCAGAAAACATGAAGCAATAAGAGAGAACTGAATTGAAAAGGCAAATTTCATTTGAATTGCTTCAAATGCTTTGGTCATGCATATGCTAAGCTGTAGGACAAAAGTTCTCAAGTCTGAATACAGAACTGCATTCCTCCAGATCTATAGCTAAGAGTCAAAAGTTAAAATTGATGGAAGTTTGCATCATTGAGCTAAAAGCTAAGCCAGCTCAATGTATTACCTTCACTTCATGTTAACAAGTAAAGCAGTTTTTTTCTACATACCTTCACCAGATTCAAGAGGTCTAGCATCATCACATGAAGCTGATATACGAGGACGCTTCCTCACATAGTCTTCCTGCAGAGGTTTTGGGATTTGAAATGAAAACTGTGAGAGAGTTACACCGTCTCTCATATACTCTGGATGTTCAATTAAGTACCTGCAAAATCAAGAGATACAACACCTAAAACAAAGATCACCACAAAATTATCTAGCATTATATGTATATAAAAATTAGCTAAACTGTGATAAACAAGGGGCATGAGCTTGCAATATAAGAATGTTCAAACAAGAGGAGTTGACATACTTTTGGACTTCCACCATTGAGCGAAGCCTCTTGCCTGATGGTGCTTGATAGTACCTAAAAGATTAGAAAGTGAAATCACAACACACATACTGGAAGAAATCGTGATTTTAGCAACCAAGAGTTTCCACATTGGGACAGCTTGAGATCTTGATACAGACATGTATGTATTCAAAAATGGGAGAACTGATTAAGAGAATTACAAACTTAGTTGTCATTATCAATAAAGACTTGAAGAGCTATTAGAAGAATGTTCTACATAATACTCAGATACAGTTGAAGAGCAGTTGCTTGTGCTCTTAGATAACATGGAAGGCTTCAAGGGTCTTGTTTATGTTTGCATAAAATGGAAAATATAATGTGTAACATTAGATTAGAGTAGAGAAGGTTCAATAAATAAAGTTAAACAAATAGGTTGGGACACATACACATCTGCAAATTTTGTACTTCCTTGGCCCCTGATTCGCAGCAACCTTTCCCACCCAGGAGGCGGCTGAGCGATGTTAGGTTTATCAATTGCCCACAGCCTACTCCCATCTTGAGAAATGTCCGTTGGATCATCACATGATATATCAGGCCGCCACTCACGAGCAGTTTCACAATAAAAAGGCTCTTCTAGAATATGTTCGCGTAATTCTTCATACTTCTCCTTCGTTGGGATGAGCCTCCACTTAAAACATTTGGCACATTGCACGGTAAAAGCTCCTACAGATGGCAAAAGTCTTGAGGGAACATTCGGGTCTGAGTATCTTCCAAATGGACGGTGGCACCGAATAGGTAGAGGAACAGGTTCAATTTGACCAGCACCATTAGCCACAGCATCATAAAGGACCAACTGTTTAGAGGAATCTTCAATTGATTGGTCATCAATATCCCCTGTATCATGAGAGTTATCCTCATTTGAGAAAGAAGAAGTTTCTACAGGTTCCTTAAGAGTGCTCTGCAAATGACCTGTGTAACGGGAATCAGAGCAGTCATCTGCTTCCTTTTTTACCATATGGAGAGTTTCTTCAGGATGGGGCTGCATCTGAATATGTTTTCACTGCCTAAGAGACGGTCATAAAGCTAGATCATAAAATTTCACCAACAATGAAGAAATGAACTTCTTACAATTTATTCAACTATAAGGAAAATGTCCATAAAAGGAGGATTAGGCATCCTTATAAATACAAGTCTAAATAAAAAGAACAAAAATAAAGCAAAAAAACTTTCAAATTCCTTTCAAACATGACAAAGAGCAAGATCTTTGTCAACATTTTTTAGATAATGATCATAGTTTAGATTTCACCCAAAAACGGAAGGCAATATACCAGTATAATTATAAAACGATGTGAGACTAACATGTATTGTTCGCTTCTTCACACATGCCTAAGTAGTTTAGGTAAAAAAAACTACATAGATCAAGCAACCTAAAAGATTAATAGCTACATCACTAAATTATTACCCTGTCGTTCCCCATTGACACAGTAAGATTTCATTTAAGCATCCATGTATCACTTAAAAACTAGGAAAGATAAAACTTAAAAAGTGCCTAAGCAGGATGCAATGAGAAATCTTATCAAAAATTAATTAATTAATTAATTAAATTAAAATCCCTAATAACAAATAAAAATAAGTAAAAATAACATGGAATACCAACTAACCTATGTCTGCTCTTTAAAATATGAAAAAAGCAAATCCTCCCATAACCTGCAGAAATGAAAGAAACTCAATTATCAGCCATGCTTGACATTAAATAACTCTTCTAAACCCCAAAAGAAAAGGGAAAAAAAAATAGAGAAGGTAAGCTTAAGTATATATATTTAACTAGATTAGTACGATCTACGATCAAGAATTGCTGAAAAACAACCATTTTAGAATTTTTTTGTTTTTTTTGTTTATAAGAAACATACCAGTATAGCATAGCACTAAAACTCAAAAAACTTACAGACAAAGACAAGTCATACTTCCCAAAAAACAACATCACAAAACAGAAATATAAAAACTCCAAAAATGAAACCACATAATCACAAACCAGCTTAAGTTCCAAACTTTTCTCTTTCTCAGCAACCAAACAAGTTTTACAACACAGCCCAACAAACCAAAAAAACACTAAAACAACAGGACCTGATCTGATTGACAAAGCAGAAGATCCAAAACCCAGAAAGAAAAATCACAAATTAGAAGAGAAAGAGAGTCAAACATACGGTTGGTGAAGATGATGTGATCAGAACCGTTGGTTTATGTGAGAATGTATTGGATCGTATGGTGAAGAATGTATAAGGGAGAAATGGGAGAATTCTCTTTTGTATTTTCGCAGGTTCCAATCCCTCTGCTTTGTTCTCTCCTTCCTAGGTAGGAGATAAAAACGAAAAGATGAAAGGAAAAGAGAGAAGACAGGTTCTTTTTATATCAGTGAATGACCAATCCATAAAAGGTAATGTTTTTAAGGATGTTAAAAAGATGAGCCATACAGTCATACAGATATAAATATTTTCTTGAGTTTTATTTATGATTTTTAATAGTTTCATTTTTAATATAAACTTAAATAAATAACTATTAAATGATTGTAATTTAGTCCCTCTAATTTGAAAAATAAATGATTTAATCCTTTTTAAAAAAAATTATTAACAGTCTTTTCTTTACAGCATGTTAATAACTTAGTCTGCCTCCTTCGTGAGTTTTACATCTTTGTTGCGTTGAGTTGTCATGCGTTTAGTAGTTTCTATTTTCAAATTATTTTTTTTCTCGTCAAATTTTTAATAATCAAACTTGAGAAAATAGATTTAAAAAATGAGAGCAAGCATGAAAGATTTTAAAAATAAGAGTTCAGTGAACTAATTAATATTTTATGAAACAAGGTGGACTAAATTATTGGTTTCTTAACAATCTAAGGATTACAAGTAATTGCACAAATGATTACTTTTTTTATCTTTTTTTTTTTTTTTAAAAGATAATGAAGATATCTATGGCATTTCTTAACCAATTTTCTATATTCATATAGATTTATAATGTCTAATAGATTGTGTTAAAAAAGAAAAACATATAGAGTTTCATGCATATTGAGATCTCGAATAATTTGAATTTTTTAATTGAGATTCTAAATTTTTTTACTTTCTAAATTTAAGAGTTCTACTCTTATATTATTGTTGTTTCAAATCCTAATGTGTCACGTAAACACACGTGGTAAGTTCTAACCAATGACAGACTTATCATGTAAAAAAAATTTATTTTCGTTAAGTTTTAATTTATATCCACCATGACACATGGTAAGTTTTTATGTTATTGTTATTTCAAATCGTAATATACCACGTAAGCACACGTGATAAGCACACATGATAAGGTTTTATGTTGTTGTTGAGCTTACTACGTGTGCTTAGCTGCCACATTAATATTTGAAACAATAATAAAATAAAAATAGAATTTTTAAATTAGACAAAAAGAAAAATCAAGATCTTAATAAAAAAATCGAAATTGTACGAGATCTAATACGAGTAAAACCCAAAACAGATATTTCAGTTTATGCATGGCATAAACACAACTTATTTAACAGAACAGGTTAAATCTCATCATTGTGTTTATGCCAGCATAACATGGCACAGTATTCTGGCATTTTTCAATGAATTTTCTAGGCTCGGATAGATTGTATAATGGATTGCGCTAAAAAAGAAAAACAGATAAGCAAATTCATAGATGGCACGAACACAGCTTATTTGGCAGAATAGGTTCATGAATAAGTTGAGGTTTTGTAGTATAACGGCTTGATGAGCACAACTCATCGATGTGTTTATGCCAGTACAACATGCAGCTTTGCTTGATATTTTTTCTATTTGAATATTTTTATTAACTATAGATTGATTTGTTTATTAACTACACATGTGAAATCGTCAAGTAGGTCTATTGTCAAGACACGTGACAACTAATAAATAAATAAACAATGATTTATTTTCAGATAGTAACAATAAATACAAATAAATTACATAACGACAATAAGATATTTATGACTTTCATATAAAAATAAATTTTTTAAGGCAAACAAATTACTTAGACATATCTAGATATAAGGAAAGAATTTAAAATTAAAACAAAAAACTTGATTGTGTTCATTCATCAATGCAACGATTTATTCTCATTTTAAGTAGTTTTGTTAAGTATGGTGGTTGTCTAGAAGATGGCGATAGGAAATTGAATTTTGAGTTTGAATAATGGGTGGCATGAATCTGGATTGGATCAAATAGATTGATTAAAGAAGTTTCTTATTTAATTTTATATATTTATCAGTTGATTCATTCTCATTTTTGTAGTAATATTTTCTTTTTGAATACAAATATTTGTTAAATAATAAATATTTTTGCAGTAATATATATATATATATATATATCTCTGCAAAAATATTTGATAATAGGGCCTAAATGATGAGGCTACATATGTAGTTTTTAGTTTTGAGTTAGCGGAATCATTCAAATAAAAAAAATTATAAGTCCGTAAACTCAAATAGCAACGATCAAAGTTTACACACTCCAATAGAAAAAACTTTAAAAAAAAATTGTACAAAAAAACAAAAACAAAACAACAATAAAGCCTATATGCCGGCACCACATGTGCAATTAACTACAACATTAACATAAAATTAACATAAAAAATTTATTAGAAAAAAATTGCAATGTAGTCTACTAAAATAATAAAGATTAAAAAGCACATACTTGATTGCAAAAATATGACAAGTTGATAAACCAAAAATGTAGTTAACTTGTTTAGAAAGCATTTTTAAACAAACTAAAATTCAAAAGAGGTTTAGCGCATCTAGGTTTTTTTTTAAGATAATAAAAGTATTACAACATGGTCTAACTAATTTTTAAGTTGGGATTGTCAAAGAACTACCTCAACGCAAAAACTTAAAAGTTCTAAGAATGATTTAATATTGTGTTCTAATACACATTCTCAACTGAAAATTATTTGAACTTAAAACTTACACAAATTCACCATTATTTTGTATTTGATTATTTAATTTGTAGAAAAAATAGAGGTGGTGATATTCAAATTTATGATTTAAATAAATTATGTTTCAATACCATACAACAAATTTTCTGTTTATTTATACAACGTAAAGATGATAAATAGCTTATATATTTAAAATCATTTTGTTGACTCATAATTTGCAAACCTTTTTGTACCAAAAGGATATTGACAATAACATAATTAAAAATGATTTTTCAAACATATGATATATATATATATATATATTCCATCATCTAGAGAAAAAGTTAACAAGTTATAAGAAGATATCATAAAAATAATTTTTTTTAAAAAAAAAAAATTGGCATATGTTAGGGGGCTAATCCCAACTTGGCAAACTTTGTAAGAAGGCACTAGTGTTGATTGTTCAGACACAATATGTTTTTCTTTTTTTTTTTTTTTTTGAGCCACACAATGCTATGAGTCTCTTTTTACATAATAATAATAAAAATAATAATAAAACTATAGTTGATGGAACTTAAATCGAAAGGTTGCTGGATGATATATAATCCCTAGCTAGGTCAAACTTACAAGTGTAACATGATATATTTTAGATTAATTAGAACTTTCTTTATTTTTTATGAGTTCATTCTCATGTTTATTAGAATTTCGATAGAGATGAGATTCAAATTTGAGATGTTGTTCTTTTTATTTGTACAAAAACACCATTAAACCATAAGCTTATTGGTCAAATAGAGAACCTATTGTAATTATATTAAGTATGATCTAAGAGGTTGGTCAGTATTTTTTTTTTAAAGTAAATTATAAATTAAATTTTATAATTTTTCAAAATAAATTAAATAATCCCTCTAGTTTTAATAACTAATCAATTAGTTTTTATATTTTCAAAATTTTTATAACTTAATCCTATTCATTCTTTTTAAATTTTTGTTAATAAATAGAAAAATGAAAAAAATATGAAAAAATTGATGAGAAAAGAAAATATTTTTAAAACAAAATAATCTTAAATTAATCATGATCAATACATGCCAATGGACTAATTCATTAGTTTTAAAACAAGAGAATTAGTTTGTTCGTTTTGCGAAACTAAAAGGACTAAATTATAATTTACTCTAGTATTGAGATGTCTAACATGGATATTAAATTGGGACTTTAGGTTGGATTAGGAATGGTAGTTATTGACTATTAAAATAACTCACAAGATTAAGTCTTCCTCCAATTAGAGCTCGTTCGGGCAAACTAAATCCAATAAAACTTTAGGCAAAATTCTTCTTCTCCTCATATATATATATATATATATATATATTCCTAAAAAAAAAAAAAAAGGCACAACCTTTTGAATGTCAAAAGGAAAAAAAGCTTTAACTTTGCCATGATGCATATAACTTTCCAAACAATTTTGGAATGTCAGATGAGAGATATGTCAAAAGCTGTTTCTAGTAGCTAAAGAAAAGCCCCTAACATGGATAGATCTGCTTCCTCCTTCATAAAGAGGAGTCTTAGTAGGGTTTCCGAGAAAAGAATAACCACCTTTTCCCGTTATCTAGGAGGAGAAAACCTTGCAATTATTGCTAACCAAAACGATGGAACGAAGAAGCCTACAACTGGAGCCATTGTCGAGAACTTAGAGATAAGTGCTTTCACAATATCATATTTTATATTGACGTTAAAAACTAATATTGATTTATTTAAAACAATATCATATTTTCTCATCAATCTATCCCCTCTTAACCAATGTCAACGTCAACCACACTTAATGTAATATTGATTTATTTCAAGAAATGTCATTTTTTATCATCATTCCTTGTCTATTTTTTCACTTAACCTTTACTGTTTCTATTTCTTGAAGCAAAAAATTAAAATAAATTGAAAACAAAACCAGAAGGATTAAGTTTAAAAAAAAAAAAAAAATTAAAAGCGTAGAGACTAAATAATTAGCTTTTAAAACAGGGCGACTAATTAATTTGTTTTTTAAAACTAGAGGAACTAAATTATAATTTACTCAAACAGAACATCCAGCAAGTATGGTAGGGCTGTAACGAGGGAGACAATGTTGCCTCATCATGCATCATAATCTAATGAATCCTTGCCATTAACAACTTGTTATAATCAACAAATGTAGACTTACAATGTGTTAAAAGTGTTCTCTCCGACGAACTAAGACACCGCAGCTGCAATATCAAAATCCATCATGAGTGAACCAAAACAACCATCTTGAAAGCAATCTTGAGCCCTAAGTAGATAGAAGCAAAACCTGGAGCAAAGTTGCTAAAGAGTAGGATTGTTTTCAGTTTCTTGCTAATTTCATTCCAGTGAATGACAACCAAAAGAACTCAACAGAGGAGATATGAAACTATAGTTAAACCTAATGGAAAGCTAACATTCAATCAGATCAGATCTGATGTTCTGTACTCTTTCTGAAACTTTAAACTCTCAGCATAAGCATTCCATGGAAACAATTTGGACAAATCTGTTATAAGTTCCCCAGAAACCAGGTCAATAACAAACAGGCACAATTGAATCATACACTTGCCTGAAATGTTCTTAGCCAGAGAAAGGGAAAGGAAACAGAAAACTCGAGAAATTAGTTTTAAGTAATTCAATTCTATTATATTTCAATGCTTATATCTACAAGCACACAAAAAACCCTGCTATTATCTAACAGGATGAATGAGTTTGAAGATTAGAGAACCGCACTGATCATACTAGATGGTCTGGTAGCCCGAAATGAATGTGAACATTTCATTCTATTATTTTTAGATTCCTCGAAGGTATTAGCAACCAAGCAGGCAAATACAGCTAAAACAAACATGCACTGTCCACACTACACAATAAGATAAAATCCTCTTCAATTTCCACAACAAATAGTCCTATCAACTTGCAATGCAACACAAAATACCTAATGCATAAGAGAGTATGCATAATAGAGTTGATTCTCCACACGGATAAATATATGCATCTATCAAACAGACTTTGATCATCCTCATGTTTAAGTGGGGTTGAGATAAAAGGAGGAAAACGTATGTGAAGCTTCCATAGCCCATGCAGGTTCAACAAATTTACCAATAATGACTGAAGAAAATAATAACAGACAATTCTTGTATGTTTGAAATACTATCACCAAAACTAAACTAAGAAGCTCTGCTTTGGAGAGGGGAGACCTTTATCAGCTCTGAACACCACAAATCAGAAATTCCCCAAAACAATTCTCTATGCTAGTTATGAATTTCCCAGTTGCAAGGACAGTTCAAAAAAAAAAAAAAAAAATCTCAGAATATACATTAAAAAAACCCCATACAGTCCTGAATGTCATCTTATATCCAATAAATGATAATTACCTGAAGAGATCAAGCTTAAGGATTCCTTTCCTTGCCAGCTGACAAGCAAGCTTATTATCAGTCCAACTATTAAACTTCCTATAATTTTTGGAAACCTTAAGACAATAAAATCTATCAGTTTGCACCCCTCTCTCTATACGCCCAGAAAAGAAAGAAATACCCTCGCTCGGGTCAAAGCTCTACCCAGAATTCATTTCATTTCCCGTTCAACATCTAAGCCCCTTATAAAACTATAGCTATCCATTCTACATATCAATCAATCCATCAGAAAAAGAAAAAACATAAATCAGCCTAAATAAAGAGTACAACAATATAAAAAACAACCATGATTAAACACTAAATCACTCACTTACTACTGACTAATAATATCTCTGAACTTTAACATTCATACTAATAAGTGAACCATAAGGCATAAAACAGCGTAAGAAAGTTCACAACTTTAACATTTATAGTCATCAATCCATACCTTAAAACCCCATAAAACAGTCAAATCTAACAAACCTAACAAAACCATCTCCCTAAAAGATGTAAATTCGACAAATAAGCACAGACCCATGATAGACCAAGAGAAACCACGATCTGGGCTCGAATCAGAAAGGACTAAGGAGCTGATAAATCTGGGGTTTGGGATCAGAATTCATTCCAATAATAATAACCATAGGAATGAATCCATAGTGAGTGATAACTTTGGCCTTTTTAAATGTCCATGTGCTCCATTCTTTGACGTATTGTGATGCTGACTTCTCTTCCATTCCTTTTGCTCCCTTGCCGCTGCTGCTCTTCCCTTTCGTCTTCAGAGAAACCCTAGACGCCATCGATCTTTTTCTTTTTGGGAGCTTTTGTTGGTTGAGAATAGAAAACCTAGGACCAATTTATACGTCTGGATTTTTATGTTGAGACGTGTTTGGTGCTACTGTTTTTGCTCACTTGTATCTCACTTGCTTCCAACAGTTGGGCTAGGTAGGACCACAAGATATATATTTTAAAAAAAAATCCATATGCAAGTGGTAACTACTACTACTACTACTACTACATAATAATAATAATAATAATACAGGTGAGTAAACTTTATTTTGATTATTTTATTTAGAGATTTTATCATATAGTGTTATGATTTTTGGACAAAGAGATATTAATTTTCAAGTTTTAATACTTTTAAGATTTCATTTTATATTATTTTTAAGCCGATAAAATCTCATCCAATTCTATAAGATTGAATTGAATATGAAAACAAATTATCATTGTAATTATTTCAAATTAGGTGTAAATACATTAAAAATACGTCCCAATTTTAATTGGATCCATTTCCATCTCTTTTCTAAACGACTCCACCATATTGATATAAGGCTTAGATTTTATATAAATGTGGATTAATTTTTTTTTTATATAAATAGCTCAATTTATTTTTAGATAATAGTTTAAGTATTCAATTTATTTTTATGTTTCTAATTGCATTTATTGTATCCGTAAATAATGTTTAAATATCTAATTTATTATTTCGATCAATCTTTATGATAATAGATAAATTTTTTGACTGAACTGAAATGAAAAAATAAAAAATAAAAAGTTTTAAAAATAGAACATGTATGTCATTTGGTTTTATTTATTTATTTTTTTCTTTGCTTTTTGTCATAAAATTTTTGATAAAAAAATTATTTATAATTAAAAAAATAAATTAGAGACTAAAATAATATTTAAAAATATATATAAAAAATGTAATAGTCCGACTATTACATAAATTTAGAGGGACATATATGCCATATTTCTTTCTTAGTAGCTCAATTTAAGTTGGGCTTTTACTTAAGCAAGTAAGGCCCATTTATTTTCAACACAAAGGTCTCAAGAGACAAACCAATCCACCAACCCAAACACTTCCCCTCTAAACCCATTACCTCAAAAACATCAAATACAACACAGACCGGACAAACTTCTTTCAGTTCTTCCATACGATCAACACTAGCTGAGCCGGAAAGCGAGCAGAGAGTAGAAGAAATCAGAGAGGGCAGGGAAAATGGGAGGAGGAATGGAAGCAAACAAGAACAAGTTCATAGAGGAGTGGGGTTCAGCTCGTGAGACTCTGGAGCACAACTTTCGTTGGACTCGTCGTAACTTCGCTCTTGTTGGCATCTTTGGCATCGTTCTCCCTGTTTTAGTCTACAGAGGAATCGTCAAAGAATTCGTACTTTCCTTCACCCTTCCTCCTCTTTCTTTCTTTTTTTATTTGATTTTTGGAGTGGGTTTTCTTTTTTCTGTCTTGGGTTTTTGTTGATTTAGTTTTGATCTTGTTGAGTCTTTGTAGATTGGGTTTTTGTGTTCAAGTTGAAATTTTTGAGCGATTTAAATGTTTTCAGTTTCAGGGTTTAGCTTTAAAATGGGATTGCTTTTTCTTAGTTGATTGTTTGTGGTGCTAGGTTTTGTTGATTAATTTTGTAAGGTGATTTGGGAATGAAGATTTGTAGCTAAGTGTGATGGGTTCTCATTCTAATTATGGAAATGATGTGCATTTGTAAGATATCTGTATGAGTTAATCCAAGAGAACCCAAAAACACTAATGGAAGGAGCAATATTTGTTGAAAGGTAGTGGATTGATGCTAAGAAGAAGAATGTCTAAAAAAAAAATGAATGTCACCTTGAAATGTGAAAGTTAACTAAGTAGAGAACTGGCAAGTTTTGCCAATTTATGAAATCTGGAAAGTATCTTTTTATGCTTTCGGAGTTCTTAAGTTAGACTCATTTCTGGCATATAGAAAGGAGGGACTGGCATAAAGCCATGGTGAATGATCGGCTATTTTTGCTATGGACAGTCTTTGCCTTGGATCTGGTTGGAAATTAATTGAAGCTTTAGCTATTCAACATAAATAATATTCCCCTGCCTTTGGCTTATTTCGTTTTCTATTCTTAAAACAAATATTGGGTTGGATAAGGTTGGTTGTAGTTACGGTCAGAAAAGGGGAACAGAAAAAAACGAATAGTTTACTTTTCACTTGATCTTGATTAGCATATGCTCTGCTGATGCTTGGTTTGGTTGCTCGTGGAAATTCATAAGAGAAACAAAATAATTGTTCATGTTTCTCTTGCGATGTTTCATATGTGGCCCAAGCAAATATATTGTTAGGTGAAGTTTTGCAACTTTAGAAAAATATTAGAGGTTTCAGAACTTTGTTTATTTTTTTTAATTCAGAAACTGAAAACAGCACAAAGCTCCTTGTCTTTTGATATCATCCTTTCTGTTGTTTCTTTCCTCCAATTAGTGGTAGAGTGAACTTCACAACTTGTGTTGGGTTGGTCGGAAGTCAGTATTGTTTGGTAGGGTGGGCTCATAGCTGTT
Organism: Dovyalis caffra; assembly: GCA_963924115.1. Lineage (NCBI taxonomy): Eukaryota > Viridiplantae > Streptophyta > Magnoliopsida > Malpighiales > Salicaceae > Dovyalis > Dovyalis caffra. The sequence goes on along the minus strand of CAWUPB010001168.1, from coordinate 2,487,806 downwards.
CATTAGCCCCATTTTCAGTATGGAAAACTAGAAGTTCTTTTCTTTCTTGCACGATGCATCTATGCCTAAAAATTACAGTTTAACTAAGAAAAATGCTCAACCAGTATAACAGCCAACAAAGAAACTTACTGTTTCAAGGGTTCCCCCCTCGATCTCTATCTTCAAGGCTTAAAGACAAATCACATGGCAGAGGGAAAGAATGATTACTCATTCCAAATGTAATAAAAGGAAAAGATGAGAGGGGTGATTTTCTATCGATGATAATAATAAATCCCGTCATCTTTAAGTTCGTTTCAAAAGGCTGAAATGCACAAAATGAACTTCGGCCTTCTTGGTTTTGGAGCTTCTGACCTTATTCAATACCATGTCTAATAATTTGCCACCCATTCTTTTGTGTTAATTTCATTCCAATTTTTTGAAGTTTTTGTTTTTGGTGGCTTAACATTGATCAGTTTCATATGCTCAAATATTGTAGCACTTCATCAGGAATGTGGCCTCTTGAAACATGGATGTTACTATGCATTGCCATTTAAGCTGCAACTTTTTTGCCTTTTTGGTTCCATGAGCGTATTTCCCCATAAATCATAGACAGGCATTAAATCCATTGTCTACACTTTTTTTTCTTGTTGTTCTCTGTATGGCTAAAAAGTTTTCGTCACTAATTTTGCTTGTTTGAAGTCAAGAGTTCATTTTGTATGATGTAGAATCAATCTAACCTGGCTAGTGAAAACTATGGATCCTTTACCTAAGCCTTGGATTGCCTCTATACTGCATTCTATGTCTCGTGATCTTTTGGATCATCTTGTTTAGAAGTGATTCTTAGACTGTGAATGATTTTGTTCACTTAATGGTATCCTAACACTTAAATATCTTTGGTGACAGAATATGCAAGATGAAGATGCAGGTAGGCCTTACAGGAAGTTTCTTTGAGTTTCTACCCATTGATGTTTGACAATAATCATGGATGAAGTAAACTGGGTTGTCCATAAGAATGTGCAAACTCTGCCTTTTCCATATTATTTTCTTTCCGTTGTTTGATCTGTAGTTTGTGTTTTCAAGGACACAGTTGTTCTTCTTTGAATTTAACCAATTTGGTGAGAGTGTTGAATATTTTCTTAAATTCTGCCTCAACATGGTTGCAGTGTCTTCATGATTGAGTTTCTTACACTTATTCATGCCATCAATTTCTTTTTCCCATCATGTCATTAAGTTTTGGTCGCATGTTGGCTTCCTAAGAGAAGCCTAAAATTACAAGCTTTTTCTACAAACTGATATGTATTGTACTTGACTCTGAAAGATTTGTGCTGTCCTGTTTCTCCTCTTCAACTTTGATTAATTCGGGCCAAAGCTTACCATTTCTGTTTAATTTGAGAACATAGTTCCAAATAATGGTGGGCATGTCTGTTTTCGTTATACAACGTTATAGAGAGTCCGTTTTATCGCATAATGTTGTTATTGCCATTATTTGGTGAATAACAACCCAAATAACGCCAGTTATATTATTGTTAAAAAAAATATTTTAATTCTTTGTTTTAGAATAAATTTATTAACTACTACTAATGATACGACATTGGTTATCGTGGTCTATATTTTACTATTGCGATAAGTTGCGACTTGCAAAAGCAACTGTTTTTATAATCGTGTTCATCACTTAACGGGGGGCATTCTTCTCATTGTAATTTGATAAGCAATTGCCTAACTACTGCCATTGGAATAGAAGCCACGAAACTACTTGGAAATTGAATCTGCATGTTTTTGTTTCTGAAATTCAAGAGAGTAGACTGAAGACGGCAGAATATGTTGTTTATTTAACACGAAGGCTCCATTTTATAATTATGTAATACTCTACCCGAGAGCTTTCAGTATTTATTAAATATGTTCTTATCCTGAAGTTCACTAGCCATGCCTCCACTATATGTATATGCACTAGTTTTATATTTTGGAGACGAAACGAACGATATGCTACTGCAGAGCTGACAAGAACTATCCGGTTTTCTTTTTCATCCTTTCCAAGTGACGGTCAGCAATGCAAATTCTTTGAAATTTCAGTTGGCAAAGCATAATATAAAGAAAGACCAAGTGTCTCAGCCTGTAATAAAAAATTCTGAAGGAATTGACTATCCTGAAGTTCACTAGCCATGCCTCCACTATATACATATGCACTAGTCTCGTCCGTTTACCAGCCATACCTCCCCAATAAATATATGCAATAATCTCATCCAAACTCATACTACCATCATAGCCAATTACAAGAGAATAGATCAGTTGGTCAGGCTCTGAAGATGGCTGAAGAAGTGATCCTCCTTGGTATCTTGGTAAGTACATTTGGGATGCGGGTGAGAATAGTCATGGAAGAGAAAGGGATCGAATATGAATACAAGGAAGAGAACATGCTTGATAAGAGCCCTTTACTCCTCCAATCGAACCCAGTTCATAAAATGGTTCCTGTTCTGATTCACAACGGAAAACCCATCTGTGAATCTGTGATCATCCTTCAATACATTGATGAGGTTTGGAAAGACAAGTCTCCTAATCTGTTGCCCTCTGATCCTTACCGTCGTTCACAAGCAAGGTTTTGGGTTGATTTTGTTGACAAGAAGGTCAGCTAAAATTTAATCTTTTTTCAGAAATCTCTCTAATACTCGTTTGTAGTTTCCCTCTGACAAACGTGAAATATGAGCAGATTTATGATAGTGGAAAGAGGATACTAATGACCAAAGGAGAAGTACAAGAGGAAGCAAAGGAGGAGATGATAGAGAGCTTGAAGATTTTAGAAGTAGAGCTTGGAGACAAGCTTTACTTTGGAGGTGAAACTTTTGGATTCCTGGACATTGCAATTCTTCCTTATTACTGCTGGTTCTTCTCCTATGAATCCTGTGGTGGATTCAGCATTGAAGCTGAGTGCCCAAAGTTGATGACATGGGTGCAAAGGTGCAAGGAGAAGGAGAGTGTGACCAAATCTCTTGCTGATCCACAGAAAGTCTATGACTATGTCCTGAAACTCCAGAAACTGGCTGGGTAGAGTAAAAACAACACATGGGGCTGCCTAATTACCTCCATCTCAGGATGTTCCTGAGAATAGTCCTGCCTGTAATGTCTTTGTGAAATTTTTATACTACGGTCTTAAGTCTATAGAGTATTGATGTTTCCATTGAATTTGTTTGGGGGGTTTGCTTATATATACAATACAAGAACAAGGACTATTAAAAAGAAACTTCTTTTTTATATGAGTTTTTCAATAAATAAGGAAAAGAGATTACAAATTTTAAAGAACAGAAAACAATGGCATAAGCAATAATTTTGTTGAAGTTTTTGATCATTTAATTCATGAGAGTGTTCGTTAATTTTTCCTTAAAAAAAGATTTATTTAATTTTTTATTATACGAACTTCAGATGATAATACAATAAGAGTATTTTCAAATCAATTTTTGTATAATAAAACTAAGTCCCTTTCTGATTTTTGATTTGATAAGCAAACTGATTATATTTTTTTCTTGAAACATTTTTAAATAAATTCCACACTTTTATATTATTTATAGTGAGCTTAAAGGCAGACATGATTCCATACTAAATTAATTCAGAAAATAATGGATTTACTTTTGATCGAAACTAATTGGAGAATACTTCGCTACATGTTAGAAAAAAAAAAACGTATTGCTCTGATATACGCCAGAATGCTAAGGTGCAGCATAGTTCGGAAATCAGTGCAAAGCTGATTAGATGGAGCTACTTTTATCAACACAGAGAAATGATGTCATTTGTCTAAATCCCTGAAACTCATTGCTTTAAGTTCTGTTTCTTCCGAGTCGTATGCCAGGAATGTGTCAAAATTTAATTAGTAAGGGTTTATATAGCTGTGGATCAAGAATCTTTGCTGTATTTATATTGCTGTTTGCAGCAAATTTCAGCGGCCAGCTACCATCGTTGCCACTGACATTTGTAAACACAATACAGTTAAATCTGGCTGATCGAACGAACTTGATTGATAATCTGAGTACTTCAGTTGAAAGCATCATTAGTAATAAACTGGTTGGAAGTACTTTCCATTGCAATTCTCCTCGGCCAAGTTGAAACAAAGATTGCTTAAGCTGGGAATGCTCTGCAAACCAAAATGGGAAAAGAGGCATTTGCTTTGGAAACTACAGAGCTTTTGACATGGCTTTGGTGCTTTACTAGCAAAACAGAGGTGCAAGTTGCTTAATCATGAGGATTCCTTTGCACATGGGTTGGGCTTGGCATCGAAGTTAAAGAGATTGCATATAACCATGGGAATGCTGTGACCTTTGGCAAGTGCACGTAAAACCCTGGTTCTTCACTCATCAGTTAAAAGCAAACAAAACCTCCAAGAATTCCCTGAACAACATTAGAATAGCTGGGGAGCGGGAAATGGAAGAAGTCTCAGTTAATTTTTTAAAAATTAATGTTGAATCAGTGGAATCTAACGCATCCACTATCACAAATCCAGCACGAATCTCTTCGGCCATGCCAAGTAATATATCAGCAAACTGCCTCTTGATGAACAGTAAGAAACTTGGGAGAGATTCAGAGATAAAATGCATCAACAAGACCTAACAGCACAGGAAAATTCCCCAGCAAAAAATGCAAGCCCAATTATAGCAGAAGCATTTGCACTTCAATTTCCATCATATCAACTCCATCAATGAATGGGTCAGGTAACAACCAGTAGTAGGAAGATGATAATTTTATGTATAAAAGGAACAATCAAATCTATCAGGCAGATAGTAATCACACAGAGCAGATGAGATGAACTCGAGTGGTGTCAAATTAGATTGGAAAGCTACAAGAGTTAAGAATGAAACTGGATAAAACAGCAAAAATTCTCACAACAGAACTAGCTTCACTAGAGAAAGTGAAGCTGGATAATGACTATGGAGAACTGGATTCCCTATGCAAAAAGTAAACTAAAACTGACTAGAATTTCTTTCTTTATCATCAGTTGAGTAATAAATTCACTTTCCATCCACATAGGGAATTGCATCAGATTCAGATAGGCACTACCCATCCCTAAATTCACACTAAAGAATACATCAGTAAACTATCTCTTAAATCGTACTTGATGAAAAATTCTCACAACAGAGAACTGGCCAAAATGCAGGAGAATATTGCCTAGCAAAATCAAAGGGCAAATAGCAAAGGAGGCAATGAATAAGACGGGTGATATGTCCTAGACAGAAACATCATTTCATGTAATAAAAAGAAAAAATCTATCAGATCATAGTCAATAATTACCTAGAATGTTTTGCAATCTAATTGCACAAAAATTTCCCACCATTTCTACACACAGTGCATACAAGATGATGGGATGTCCAGGTCAAACGGATTTAGGAGAAATGGAATCTCAACTAGTATGATCAAACTAAACGTAAAGCTACATGGCAAAACATACAAACCAGGTTGTAGACATAAACTAAGGTAAAGCTGGATAAAACAGACAACACCTCCAAGGACTAGCTTTTGCAGGTGAATGTTTTCTATTCCCCTGGAAATCTTTTCTCTACTAAGGAAAACAGCTTAAAAAATTAAAATTCCAAGTTAACTCATGCATTCATTATAACTTATTCTTCTCAATCCCTATGCCCCAGCCACAATAGAAAACAATCTGCCCTACTCCTGCAGATGCCATGGTACAAGTTGGAATCTAGTGTTTCTATCTACCCACAGAAACAACAATAAGCATGCTTTCTTACTCTTTATCAATCCATTCATCCACATTCTACAATCAAAGAATCTTCATCCATCCATCCCCATTCTACAAGCAAGACCCATCAAAGAATTACCTAGAAGAAAATGATTTATATTCCAAACAAGAATATAAATGAATATTCCATCACTAAACTTCCATCTTTACGCATGCACAAGAACATAATTTTTCAAGCAGAATCATCAAAACTAATCACATAACCGAATTCAACGAGAAAAACAAAACAGAAACACAAAAAAATAAGCAAGCAGCTAAAATACTCTTAATTAAGAAAGTAGTAAATCACCGTAAAAAACATCCTTAAACATCCAGATACCATAAGATTAGACAAAAACATAAGATGGGATCTTTCCAAAACTTAAAAAAAAAGAACAACAATATCTCACTCATTCAGAAATCACAACGTCACCATCAGTAATCTCCTGCTGCAAATCTTTTGGATCTTTCCCATCAACCGTACACCCAACTGAAACACAAGTTCCCAAAATCTCCTTCACAGTACCACTCAGCTCCTTAGCCATTGATCTCGACCTCATAACCTTAGCAATCTCAATCACATCATCAAGAGAGATATTCCCATTATGCTTTATGTTCTTTGTCTTCTTCCTGTCTCTCTCCGGCTCCTTCAACGCCTTGATAACCAAAGCAGCTGCAGATGGCACGACGGAGACCTTGGCTTGACGATTCTGGACGGTGAGCTTGACGGTAACACGGAGGCCCTTCCAATCCTTAGCTGTTTCCTTGGCGATATCTTCACCTATTTTCTTGGGAGAAAGACCAAGAGGACCGATTTTGGGAGCAAGGGAACTGGCAGCACCAACTTCCCCTCCGGTTACCCTCACGTAGACGTCGACCACCTGAGATGGGTCAAACTTTGGCGGCATTTTTGCTTCTCTATCGCTGCTTGGTGACTAGGAGAAAGAGGGACAGAGCTAGGTTTTGAAGAACTAAACGAGTATATATAGATATGATGCTGGCTAGGGTTTTAGAATACGGAAATGTCTGTTTTAGACCTAAAATACGGGCTTTGTTTTGGACTTTGCTTGGGCTGTAATGAAACTTAAAAAATTGTGTAAGTTGGGCTTTTTTCGATTGTTTTGGACTTTTCCATCTGCAGGTTTCCAATATATTGCCATAACCGAAAAGTCTTGCACCATATTCTTTGCCATGAAATTAAAAAGAGAAAATTGGAATTTCACTGCTTAAATTTTGATTTTTAATTTTGTTTGATTTTAATTTTTAATTTTATTTATTTGAGTGATGAAAGTTTGGGTTTTTTTAAGTGTTATTTATTTGAGAGTGTTAAAATTCGATATAATCGGTATTAACTGGTGCTTGATTTTTGTACGACCGATATGATTAATATTAACTAATGTATAATTTTTATACTGATACGTAGATGAAAAAGAATTTTGTTCTAAATTAGAAAAAAAATAATTTCTATTCTGTATAAGTGTTTAACTTTTTATTTTATTTATTTGAATAATTAATTTTTTATTTTTTATTCTTTTTTTAATGCATTTTATCACCTAAAACTATTAAATGACAACGTGAATAAAACCAATGCTAAGTTTTATCCTTTTTTAACAATTTTGACGACATGTTTTGCATAAAAAGTGAGTCTCTTTTTCAATGTCCAACCTTCGTTATTTATACTATTTGAGTGCCTAATTTTTCATTGGATCTATTCGAGTAATTGATTTTTGATTTTATTTGATCGTATAAAACTATTAAATAATGACGTGTTCGATATCAAGTAAAACCAATGCTAAGTTTCAATAGTTTTGACTTGGTTTGACTAGATGCTTTGCATATCGTAACAAAAGGTCATAATCAACAATAATTCTGAATTTTATTTTATGCTTAAATTATGGGATATGGGCAAATACTTTTCAACTTATATAATCATTAACAAATCAGTCTCAAAATTCAAACTTTCTCTAAGTTCTGTCAGTATTCATTAAGCTAATCAATTAATCATTGTTTTCCGATGATCTTATGCCCAAAGATCGATCGCAGCTGATATGTCATTTTTCAAAGAAACCTTGTGCAAGCTTGAAGATGATAGAAAGCAAGAACAAAAGCGAGGAAGAATAGTCCACTAGAAGTTGACTACTGCCACTTATTCTTCAGACTTGTTGATAACAGAGTTAACTGGAGATGAAGCTCCTAGCCCTTCGAAACATTGTTGCCTGTTTGTTTGGATTGAAGGATGTCACTTATCCAACTAAAGCATACAATACAAGGTGTTGTTATCCGACAACGGACGAAACTTCTAAAAAATCTTAAAAAAATCTCTAGTTTAAGATTTTATTTATTTGCTGAATTTCTTTACAGAGTTTGGAGTCATCACTCAAGTATTGAAAGAATTAAGAACCTAAAATAGACACTAGTTCGGATATTCTAGGATAAGAAGTTGGTTACATTTTTAATAAGATATTTAATCACCCGAAAGCGATCTTTTCTAAAAAATGTACTACATCTAACTTAATACTAAATTTGTCTCCAAAAGTATTTTTGCCAAATCATTTTCAATTTTGAAACTCCAATTTTGCTTTATATGTGGTAAAATTCTATGTATGTTTGTGTAAATTAGCATGAACGCACTACTCCAATCCTCAATTTTCCCAACAATAATTAGACGAATGAGGAGGTTTTTATCATAAAATTTTGTCCAAACTTGCAAATCAAATACCTAAACATAGGTCCAAAATTACATAAATATCATATCAAATACCTAAAGAAAGTTTAAAAATCACAATAATGTCATTTAATACATCATATCAAATGTCTAAATAAAGTTTAAAAATCACACTAATATTACTTTATAGAATAATATTAAATGAATAGTGTTTATGAATAGTAAATGAATAATAATCACTTTAAATCTTTTAGATTTTCTTACAATTTTCTTCTCTTACATGATACTCGAACATGTTTATTGATGGAAGCTATCAGATACACTGTGCTTGTAGGTATTTACATAAATATTAACTAATAATAGGAATGAGGTAGGTAGCTACCATTATTGGTAACAAAATTTGCTTTAATATTAAGGATTTTTTTTTCCTAACTTGTTTTTAATACTTGTAGTTTATTTTTGGTAATAAATACGCTAAGAGGATTCATATTTCTAAATTAGGGTAGATTATCTTCAAGTTTACTAAATCATTACTTTAATGTAAGACTACTTTGAACTTTTACAGAGGACTATTTATCTGGACAAACCAGGAGGGTGTTAAAGGCCATACTGATCGAAGGCAAAGATGATAGGAGTACTGAATTCAATTAGTTTTCATTTCTTAGACAGATTGCCAAGACTTGAACTAAGAAACAAAGGAGAGAATGCTGTTTACAGAAAACGCTTACCATCATTCAAAAACCATCAATCTAAATTCAAAAACCCATGCTGCTTTTCGAGAAAGGAGAAGGCATACTCTTTCACCAGCTCATTGGCTTCAGGTTTCTTTCCTGGGCTACGTAAAGTTTGTGTTTTAAGCTCAAGAGTTCTATTACATTAATTTGCTTCTTTTTTCTTTTGTAATCCAAAAAGTTAACAATATTGCACCATGATTGTTAATTTTTTATTTTTTGGTTTCTCATATCGTAAAATGTTGGATTTTAAAATTTTTATTACCTATTATGATTCAGGTATCCTTACCGTAGAACCAAAAAAAAAAAAAAAAAGAGCTTATTTTTTAATTGCATGCTTCTTTCTAATTAAAAGCCATGATTTGTTTTGTTAGAGTACAAGATATGATAAAAATTCAAAATAGTCCTTGTATTAAAATTTTTTGGACAGCTAATTCTGATTCTAATGAAGCAAAATTGTTTTTTTTTTACTTGACAATAGAATCTTATTTTATATTATATTATTAGAGACAATATAATAAAATTTTCGTAATCTTATCCAAAAACTTAAATTTTAATGCGAAGATGATTTTTTGGTATTATAGATGTAAATGACAGAAATATTTGAATCCAACAATCTTTGTTTTTTTTTTTTTTTTTGCTTAAATTAAAATTTTCAGCACAAGATAGTAAAAGGTAATATAAAGTTATTCTTAGAACTTGATACAAAAACTTAAGATTTTAAATTAAAACAGTGCTTTAACACATATATGTATATATCATGTTTTTTTTTTTTTTTTTTGAATAATATCTTCACATGTTTGGAGCAATCTTGCAAAGCTCCATTTTGACATGATTTGCCATCTTGGAAAATATAGCTAATCTTTGAGAAATCATGGTGTGAATTAATTATGATAAATCGTTTAATTTTGGAGCATATCAACACCTGATCATGATACGTTTAAATTAAAAATATCTGCCAGTGCTGGAAAAACCTGAGGTTGTGAAGAATGACACGGAGGAGGAAGCACTTGACGAGGTGATTTTTGTACATTACTTTTGCTCCTTTTGTTGCGTGCAACCTTTTTATTTTTTTATGCAATTGTGGTTATGTTGAGGTAATTTGTTTTGCCAGAAAGTTTGGATTTCAAATGAGATTAGCAAATATGTTGAAGTCATTAGATCGATGTTGTGCTCTATGGAAGATGGAGAGATAAGTGTCTCAGCTTATGATACTGCTTGGGTAGCTCTCATACAAGATGTAAATGGGAGTGGCACTCCTCAGTTCCCATCTTCCCTTGAATGGATTGCCAACAATCAGCTCCCAGATGGTTCATGGGGTGATGCTCATGTATTTTCAGCATATGACAGATTACTTAGTACATTAGCTTGTGTGATTGCTTTGAAAACATGGAACCTGCATCCTGACAGATGTCATAAAGGTATCATATATAGTTAGAATGGCACAAAAAGTTATAATTTAGGTTTAGCATAATTTTATTGTTAAGCTAACCTGGCATCACCTTTACCATTATATCATCAGGAATGTCATTTCTGAAACTCAATTTGTGTAAGCTTCAAGAGGAGAAAGCAGAGCACATGACTATCGGCTTCGAAGTTGTTTTCCCATCACAGCTTGAGATGGCTCGAAAATTAGACATTGAAGTTCCTGATGATCTTGGGATCCTGCAGGATATTTATGCCAGCAGAAATCTAAAGCTTACCAGGTAGCAGAGTAGATTTTTTTTTTTTTTTTTATCATTATTAAATTATAATATTGTAGAAATTATATATATATATATATATAAAGAGGATTGAACTCTAACCTTTTTGAAAGAAGAGTAACATTAAAGCCAGCTTTTCTTGAGAGATTTTCAGTTCTAACCTCTCCATTATAATGAGAAAAAAAAATACTTATATATATATAATACGATTATTCTATATGAGAAAGGATTCCAAAGGACATGATTCACAACGAGCCCACAACACTACTGTTTAGCTTGGAAGGGTTGCTGAACCTGGACTGGGAAAAGATTCTAAAATTGAAATGCCAAGAGGGATCCTTCTTTTCCTCTCCATCCTCCACTGCCTTTGCATTCATGCAGACTAAAGATGAAAACTGCTTGAGATATTTGACTAAGACAGTCCAAAGATTCAAAGGGGCAGGTGAAGTTGTCCTGTCTTTCATACCATCTCCAAATTTTACCTACAATTTTGATCCGTTTGGTTATCAATTTATGCATTTCTATCTTTCTTCAGTCCCAAATGTCTTCCCACTTGACTTTTTCGAGCCCAACTGGGCTGTGGACCGCCTGCAGCGACTAGGAATCTCTAGATATTTCGAGGCAGAAAGCAAACAATGTGTTGATTATGTCTATAGGTACTTGACGAGTTAAGCAGATTAAAAATCCCATTTACACACACACACTCTATTAGATGAGATGTGAAAGTGGTATGTTTCGAATTTCAGACATTGGAAAGATAGTGGCATCGGCTCTGGAAGTAATTTTTTCGGTGTTCCTAATATCGACGACACATCTATGGGATTCAGGATACTTAGATTGAATGGCTACCAGGTTTCCGCTGGTAAATCCATGACCGAAGATCCATGAAAATTGATGAAACTATATATTTACATCAATAATTTGTAATCCAGAGTTTTCTTTGTTTGGCAGATGTGTTCGAGTATTTTGAGAAAGGTGGTGAATTCTTCTGCTTTCCGGGAAAGTCGAAAGAGTCTGTTACTGCTATGTTCAACCTGTATAGGGCTTCTCAGATTCAGTTTCTGGGAGAGAATATCCTTGAGAATGCCAAGGAATTTTCATCCAAATTCTTAAGAGAAAAACAGGCTGCCAACGAACTCCTGGATAAATGGATTATAAGCAAAGACTTGCCTGGAGAGGTATACATGTCAGGTTAAGATGAAGGATCTTGTAGTTTCTATACCAAATTTGGAGCCTATCTAATTAACAAACTGAACTAATCATAACAGGTGGGATTTGCATTGGAGGTTCCATGGTATGCAAGCTTGCCTAGAGTGGAAGCGAGGTTCTACATAGAACAGTATGGCGGCGAAAACGACATATGGATTGGCAAAACTCTGTACAGGTACAACTTCTTTGTTTTTCTCTCTCTTTACCCTTGCCAGGATTTGGTTCTCTATTCATTAGTCCTAAGTTGAACAAAATCATTTTTGTTCTTTTTGAAAATGGAAACAGTTTCTCATTAATCTTTCAACTTCTACAAGTTTCTTGATCAATTGAAAGAGGAGGTGTTGATCTTCTGAAACTTTTGACAGATGAGACTCTCATATCCTGAATTTAGTTCAGATTTTATTTGATATCTTTGAGGCCACCTTCAATTGCTTTCCATATTTCTAAACTTCTAATATTGTCAAAAGTTGGAATGTCTTGAGGATACATGACCCCATAAGCTTGGGATTTTGGTTTCAAGGTGGTATTTATCCATATATATTTAGCAATCAGCCTATGACAGTCCGTATAATCTAACCTAAGAATTTTTCCCCAACTTCATATTTGCCCTTAGGAAGCTTTAATACTTAAAAATACTCTCTCTTAGCAAGAGTATTGAACTCCAATCACGCACTTCCCGTAAGCTTGGGATTGATTTGGTAGTTGAAGAGACTTGCTCTTTTCCTTGACTTCAATTCAAACCTTGGAGTTGGCATCCAAAAGAATATATTGAATTTTTCTCAATACATGAAGTGTGCGCCTTTAAAATCGTTCGAAAAGAGACTTTATCTGGATTGACGATCAAACTGGTACAAAAATATTTTTATGGTCAAATAAAAAAAATCCGAAAACATCATTTTGGATAGAATAGGAAATATGTGTTTCCAAGAAAACTTTAGATTTGCCAAAAAAATTATGTACACCAAAAAATTTTAAATGTTAATTGAAGTAAATAATATAGTTTTATATATATTATTCTCTGACAGTACTACTTTTACCTTCACCATTCAAACCACCTCTCTTTCTTGGAGTCACTTCTCTTGTGATTGTGAATCTTTGTATTTCTATGCTCACTTTATATATGCTATTATATAATGATCTTTGTTTACTGCAGGATGCCAAATGTAAACAACAATTTGTATTTGTATCTTGCAAAACTAGACTACAACAATTGCCAAGCTTTGCATTGTATTGAATGGGAAAATTTTCAAAAGTAAGCCATTAACATGATCCCTAAAACCTTGGCGATATTTGTAATTCAGCCATCAGCTTAATTCTAACTAGACATTTTTATCATACACAGATGGTATGAAGAATGTAATCTAAGAGATTTTGGGATAAGCAAAAGAAACCTCCTCTTTGCTTATTTTCTTGCCGCAGCTAATTTATTCGAGCCAGAAAGGTCCAAAGAGCGATTAGCATGTGCAAAAACCTCAATCTTGCTTGAAACTATTGGGTCATTTTTTGATGCAGAAAACAATTCCTGCCAGCAGAGAAGAGCTTTCGTCAATGAATTCAAAAACGGTATTGGTGAAAATGGAAGGTATATATATATATATATATATATTCGCAGACAGAAAAATATGGTCTTAACTCGTAATCCCGTTCTTCTTGAAATTAATGCATTAATTATTTGCTAACCCTTTTCGATTGTCTTTGGAAATCGGATAGGGAAAAAACAACACACGAACTTGTTAGCTTGTTGCTTGGAACTATAAATCATCTGTCTCTTGATGCATTGACAACTCATGGTCGAGATGCTAGAGATAGTTTACATCAAGCTGTGAGTTTGATTACTCTGTCCTTTATTGGATACAATGTTCCTTTTCTATTCAACTAGCTAGAGACCATGATGACAATGCTTTTTCATTTTCCTTTTCAGTGGGAAAAGTGGCTGCTGAAGTGGGAAACGGAAGGAGATAGGCATCAAGGAGAAGCAGAACTACTGGTTCAAACAATGATTCTCACAGCTGGTTGTTGGGTCTCCCCGAAGCATAATCTTCAATTTGAGCAACTCTGCAACCTCACCAACCGATTATCCTATCAACTTCGGCATTACCAGAAGCATAAGGTCAGTTCAGGAGATGATGAATGCTAACTTGAAACCTTCTAATTAATTTGCCTAGCTTCAATGCATTTTATAATCTTGATTTGATGGCTCATCCTAGATTAATTTTTTCTTCCTCACAATTTTTCAGGCACAGGAAAAAGGTAGGGACAGCACCACCTGCGAGAGAATCATGATCGCAGAAATAGAGTCTGGCATGCAAGAACTGGTGCAGTTAGTACTCCAAAATTCTGGAGATGGGATGGACTCCAATATCAAGCAAAGATTTCTTGCGGTTGCGAAGAGTTTTTACTACACTGCGTTCTGCACTTCTCAGACAATTAACTACCACATTACTAAAGTACTTTTCGAAAGGGTTTAAGGATTGCCAAGTGTTTTTGTCTCCTGTGTTCAAGATTTATGTATGCGCTGATTGATATTATCTATTTTTCTGCATCAAAACATTAATTTGAGATTATTGAAATGATGACCCTAAATTGATCTCCTGTGTGTAACAATCGAGTACTTTGAACCAAAGTCGTTGTAAATTTATGACAACAACGTTATGTTCTCTTAAGAAATGGCACTTTTTTTAATTATTTCATAAAATAGGTAATTTATATGGAAAACATTAACCAATTTGGATGGACCTAATCGAGGTTTGGTGTACGGGTAGAGGGCCCAAGTGATAAAAACTGAAAACGACCACCAGACAAGCCACTATATATATGTATATGTATATGTGTGTATGGAAATGGAAATGGATATATTGCAAAACCTTTGTGGGCTTGAAATAGACAGACTGCTTGCCGTTGTTGTTGGTAGTTCATGGGCCTATTGTTAGCAGGCCATCCATCTCGGTCGAAAGGCCCACATCAATAAATTTGTGCAAGAACAGAAGGAATGCGTAAATTATGAATTAGTCCTTCATGGTTTGAAAAACTAATTATTAGTCTCTTTTGCGTCGAAAAATAATTATTTAATTTTTTTATTCGGTATTGATTATTTTTAATTTAATATTATTTTATTTCTATAAGTTTCATCTTCTTTCATCAATTTTTTTCATATTTTTTTAAAAAATTTGTTATATAATTTTCCCTATATTCTTAAATGAAAAATCAACTTAAATTAAAAATTAAAAATAATTAGGTTAGGGCTGAAACTTTTTCATTAAATCCAATCCTCAAAGCTTTGGTAAAGTATATACAATGCCTTTAGCGGTTTGGCTTTTGGGTTTGGGTTTTAAGCAGAGAAAAGAGCATCAAAAAATCAAAAGATACCTTTATAGAAAAAGCACAAAAGCAATAAAAACAAACTAATATACCAATAAAAATTCAGAAATAAACTGCACATTCTTTAAATTTTGGTTGGTATCCACTCCAAAAATTATTAGCTATTCAAGTGGCCAAAGGCAACGGTAAGGTGAAGATAAGTACAAATTATGCTTTAATAATGCAACAAAACCTTCATTAGTAATGAGTTTAATGGTAAAAATATTGGTTTTTAAGCAAATCTTATTCAAATCTATTAATTGTAATAGTCAACTCAATTGACTATTAAATTTTTTATTATTTTTTCCTCTCGTTATTTTTTTCTTTTAAATGTTAAAAACCTTTTTCCTCAATTTTTCCGGAAAGACACTTTCTATTTAAAATCTTTCTATTTAAAATTTTCACATATTAATATCTTTGATTTTTCATAGTAAATCAAATTGTTATTTGTATATAATTTTTTCAATTGAAAAAAAACTTTTATGAAGTATCATTATCCATTAAAACAATCAACTTTTATAATTAATAAAATAAAAATATCTATTGATTGAATTTGATTAATTTAAATTATCAAATAATTAATTTTAACCAAAAATTTTCTTTATCATGCCAATAAATTTATTCTTTTGATTGTCAATCATTAAATTTTAAATATAGTTGCATTATTTAATTTTTTTTTATCTTCACAAGTTTTATAAGATTTTTTTTTCTAACAATTGATTCAAATATATAATATGCATTTAAAATTGTTAGAGTTCGTAAACCTTTTTTTTTTAATTTTTAAATTTTTTTTTTTAAGTTTTTTAAAGATAGGTTCAAAAAGTGAAAGTTATTTTTCGGGGAGAAAAAAATAGCGATAAATTTAATGAACTTATTTATTTATTTATAGGTAAATAGGTAGAAAAAATCTCTTGAAAAATAGAGAAAAAAAATTTAATGTTTTTTTTTCAAATTAACGATGAAAAAAGTAACGAGCACGAAAGAAAAATTAACGGCCAACTTACAATTAACAAATTTGGATAAGATTTGCCCCAAATTAGATATTTTAGGTTTTAAATTATTCAAATTGATAATAAAAATCTAAAATTGTCAAATTGTAATAGAACATAAATAATTTTTGTCATAAAACCATTAGGAATGTTAATATATTAATGCTAAAAATGGGCATAGCTGAAGAAAAAAGGATTGAATACTTATTTTAATATCAAAACAACCTTTTGATCAATAAGCGAGCATTACTTGAAAAGTTATACTAGATTCTTGTAGTTATAAAGGAGAGGTTAGAACTTAAAACTTCTTGAAAGAAAGATGAATATTAATGGTAGTTGAACTACAATTTATTAAGTAATCAAACAACCAAGTTAATGAAGCTAGTGTGCATGGATTATTTACATGAGCTTAGAGCATCTCCAATGCTCTCTTTATATTAAGATTTTTCTTTATAATAAAGAGTTTTGATCCAAATTTTATCTCCAATGCTCTCTTTATCACAATCTCTATCTTTAAAATTGATATAGAGAGTGTCTTTAGCTCTCCAATACTATAGAGTCCAAATGACTCTTTATCTTATATTTTATTAATAAAAATTACTATTTCCTATGCCACTCAATCTTTTCACCAATAGTCTCCCTAGGTTTTATAGATTTTGTCAAAATAAAGAGTTAAGTAGAGAGTAACATTAGAGAGGATATTGATCTTCAATCTATATAATTAATGATGCTCTCTATTTACATTAAAAATGCTAGCTAAAAGTAAAGAGCACCATTGGAGATGCTCTTATCGAGAGCCGTTAAAGCCTACATGAAGAGTTGGAGATCATGCATAGTAACCCTAAAATGATAGGAGTATCAAATTCAATTCACTTTCCATTTTGAGGCAAATTGCCAATTCTTGAACCGATCATAAAAAAAGAAAGAACTTGACAACGCCACCATCGACCAACGATATAAATTTAAAATTCAAACACCATACGAAGTCGCTTTATGAAAAAGGAGATGGAAGAATTACAGGAGAAGAAAAATACAATTTAACTCGCTCGGTTTCAAGTATTCTTTCTTGGGCTACATTTTTTGTTTTCTTTATTTTTTTCATTGACCATTTTATATAAACTCCATATTTTTATTACATGTCAAATAATCATCTCAATAAAAAATTTAAACTATTAGGTAATTTTTCAAAAATAATTAACCATAACACCTAATATATTTGAAATCATATACTAGTGTTCAACACATGTGAGGTTCTCAAGAATGACACGGAAGAAGAAGCTTTTGAAGTGATTTGAGTACATCATTTACTTCTTCATTATTAGAATGCATATCTCATATTAAATAGTTAGATAAAATAAATAATATATAAAATTATGAAGAAATCATCCACCATAAGGCTTAAGTTTTTTTATATAGAATTAAATCTTAATTATTTAACTTTATATGATATCGAGTCTCAAAGGAGCCCGTTGATTCCGAAACTCAAGCCATTTGACAAACTTCAAAAGATAGGCTCGTAAGTGATGAAAAGTGTTACGGATAATATCTCGTATTGAAAACATAATCAAAGGATGAGTAGGTTTGAGAAGGGGCTGAAACTCTATAACCATTATGTTAGATGCCATTACTTTTGTTTTATGTTAAAACTACTTAATGAAAGTTCAGCAAGATGTGGCAGCAAATTAATTAGGTTGTAGCTAGCATTTATTTCCACAACTTCAACCCCTTTAGACCACCATCTATAGTATCGCTATAGACCCATTAACCTTTATTACCCAATAGAATTTGCCTAACAATTGTCCTATTTGTTTTAACGCTAAAATGGTCAAGTATTTATTACCCCATTTAGCAAGCCTTTATTTCCACAACTTCAACCCCTTTCACTACTTAATGAAACTCAAGTGTTTGTTTTGACGCCAAAATGATCAAACCTCTTCTAAATTTTAGTCTATTTAAAAATTATTTTTTTGATTTCTAATTTGTATTTTGACTTTCTTGAACTTTATATATATATATAGTCCATCCTTCCATTTTCTATCATTTATCCCATAAAATAATAATTACATAAATAGATCCATAGACTTCCAAAAATATATATATATATAATAATAATAATAATCATTCCAAGTTATTTTCTATTTTTCAAATTTTCTACATTTTTAATGTTAAAAAAAAAAAATTTCCAATCATGAAAAGTTTTGAAATTTTTTTCTAGAAAATGTATTAAAATTTTCTCGACTTGTGTGCAAAATTCAAATCAAAATATCAAGAATTGAAGTCTTTAGAAGAGAGGGGTGAATATTGAAAATCTTAGGATGGACTAAATCTAAAAAAAAAAATTCAAGAAGATCAAAACATAAATTAAAAGTTCAAAAACTAATTTTAAAGTGAACTAAAATTTAGCTGTGGTTTGATCATTTTAGCCTTGTTGTAATGATAAAAACCAAAAAGCTAACAATATAAATGGCAGTGATGCTTTTTTTGGTTCGATGATAAAACTATTCTCGAACCAGCTTGTAAGTCAAGCAAGACTGAACCCATTTACAAACGAACTTAAAGGATGCATCGTATTGACTTGATGAAGTTGGAAGAATTTATTAAATTTCATAAGGTGCTGGCCTCAAGATTTGGATCCAAAAAAATAAAAAAATGAAGCAAATTTTCTTAATCATCAGGCTAATCTCTTGACTTTGATAAGAGCAATGCTAAACATGCATTAAGAAAATATAATAAGAAAAAACTCTAAGAAGTCACATGGATTTTGGATCAATGATCTTAAAATGGGATGTAATTGTAGGTTCCACTAATTTAATGAAAATTACAAATTTATTATGACGAGTGATAAACTGTTGTTAACTTTGTAAAATCCTATCAGAAATTTCCTTCTTTTCAAAATTTAATTCAAAACTAAAAAACCAAGAAATTTGAGAAAGGATTGGTTGCATCGATCGATTGAATTTTTTATCAAAATATCAACCGATCGATCGATCAATGCTGGTAGGAGAGGAGGAAAAATCGAATGTGTTTGGATGGAAAAAATAAAATTTTAATGTTTTTTTTTAATATGTTTTTGGATAGTTTTAATATGCTGATATAGCTAGAAAATATTAAAAAATACCTCGTGCTTTTTCAATCCAAAAATACTTTTCGATACCTAGTTAATGAAGGTTTGGCAGCAAATTAGGTAGTAGCAATAATTAGATTCTCTTACTTCCATATATGAACGACTTGTTAAAGCCCATATCGAAAGCAAGGGAAGCTTAGTAACGCAAAGATGATAGGAGTACTGAATTCAATTAGTTTTCATTTCTTAGACAGATTGCCAAGATTTGAACTAAGAAACAAACGAGAGAGATTAAAGGTGTACTCAAAAAGCTTACCAACATTCAACAACCATGGATCTAAATTCAAAAACCCAGGTTGCTTTTCCAAAAAGGAGAGAGAGGGATCAAAGGAGAAGGAATGCTCTTTCATCTCCTTGGATTCAGGTTTCTTTCTTGGGCTACAGTTTCTGTTTTGAAATGTTATATAATAAGTTCAAGAGTCATATTACCTTACCTTATTTTCTAATCCAAAAATGGACCAAGAGCTTAGATGTTTAACTTTTATATTGTTCAGGTACTCTCTCTTGGATTCCATATATATATGTGTGTGGGTGGAGTTCCTTCCCATTTGCATAAAACATATGTGTGTGTATGTTCCATATATAAATTTTTCTCTAACTAAAATTACTAGTCATCAATAGATAGAAAACTCCAATTTGTAATATCTAATCTCTATCGAAGCCATTATATATATACTATATTACTTATATAAGCTCCACGTGCAGTACTAAACTAGAAGTTAATTTGCTTTATCATCATCGTCATTGTAGTCGTCATCGTCGTCTCTTATACGAGATATATTATTGAAGAGTAATATAAAATTATTACTAGAACTTCAATTACTATTTTAAACACAACTATTAAATAAAAGCTTTTAGGATTTGAAATTTTTTATACAACTCTTATATATGGCCAAAAATTTTGGAAAAAGTAATTTGTGACGGATTTTTTTAATAACAAATGAAGAATTTTTCATCAAAATTAAATTTGTAATAAATTTGTGACGGTTTTTTTCCGACATAAATTTCTTGATCATAAACAACATTTGTGTCACAACGGAAAATGTTCCATCATAAAATAAAATGTTTCCGTTGAAATCCATCCCAAAAATTAAAAATATAAATTTGTGACAGATAAATGGATCGGTGATCCATAACTGATTTTTGATACATTAATTTCCAGCATAAATTTCTGTCCCAAATGTCCACGTTTTCTACTAGTGTTAATGGCTCTTCTTAAATGAGTAGTAATACAATCTATCATATTTGTAAAATTCTAACTATTTGTTTTTGAAATCAAAGAAATTATACAGGAGTCTTGAAATTCCACATAAGAGATAAGGACCCTTTTCATTTATTATGCCACATGTAAATTTTTTTCCACGTGAGATAAAAGAAACTCTTCATCTTCTCCTTCGTCTCCTGTCTCTCTCCCTCTCTCCGGCGGGTTGAATTTTTTATTTTTTGTGAGCATTGATAGCAGCAAGAGACAAGAAAAATTTACGGACAAGCATCAACAAAGAAATCGAAAATCTGAGTTAGAATCAGATGAACATTATTTCTCTTTATCTGGAAAGCTCAAATACAGATGCATGATGGGTCTATATGATATTGAATACCACCCCGTATCCTGAATACCACCCTATATCCTATATGACGACATCTCATAGAAAGTGTCATCTTTGGTTCTTCCTCGCAACCCTTTTTTCTACCGATTCTTAGACATATTGGTTGAGATGAAACATCCTAAGGTTGATACTCTAGATAACAAATTTTCTGGCACTGTAATTTTTCACTATAAATCCAGCATGAAGAGAAACCCACAGAGAGATGGTTTGTGGGTTGTCACACAGATACGACGGAGGAAGGAGCCACCCACAGAGAGAGAGAGTTGACGGAGGAAGGAGGAGTTGGGCAGCAAGCCATCGGAGGGGGAGAGAGAGAGAGAGAGATAGGGGATGAAGGAGAAGATGAAGAGATTGTTGGAAGTCAAACCCATTGCAATGAAGCAACAAATCACAGCTACAAAAATGTACAAGGAGGTGCAGATTAAGTGGATGTATATTAGCTAGAAATGACCTATACAAGTGGTGCAAGTTGCTGTCTAAGGAGGTGCAAACTTCAACTATATAAGCTGTCAAAAGTCGGTGAAATTCCAGCAAGAATTGGGCTGTCAAAGTCGGTGGAATTTATGAAATACATGAGCTGTAAAGTCTGCAATTCCAGCAGGATATAAGGTGTCAAAGTCATGTATAAGTTGTCTAGATTAACCCTCAATGACGGTATAGCATGTCTATAAATAGGAACTTGTGTTTGTTGTAATAAAGATGTATGAGAAATAGAGAGATCACAAGAGAAAAGAGAGAATAGAAACTTAGATAGCAGCAGCTATCAAGAGAAAAAAAAATTGAAAGTGTTGTAACATGCATCTATTGAGAGAATATTTTTGAGAGAGAAGAGATTTCTTTTGTAATCACTATATCATCAATGTATTTCTATTTAAATTAAAGCCCAACAAGCTTCCAACATGGATTTTATTTATTCAGGGTTTCTTTTATCTAGAAAAAAAATTTATACATGGCACACAATGAATGAAAAGGGTTCTTATCTGATGTAGAATTCCAGGATCCTTGTATAATTTCTCTTGAAATCAATGGTGTTGATTTCTTCATATATGAAACGATTATCAATAAAAAAATTGATACAAATCTTAATTTTCATGAAGATAGCACCTGATATCTTTTAATTAAAATTATGTGGCAGTATCTAACAAAGCACTTGAGGTTGTGAAGACTGACACAGAAGAGGAAGCTCCTGAGGTACGTAATTTTTGCACATCAATTAACTGTTTGACCCTTTTATGCATAAAACAAACCTGAAATTATGTTTATATTTTGTCGTTTTTTTTTTTCAGAAAGTTTCGATTCCAATTGAGATTAACAAATATGTTGAAGCCATTAGAACAATGCTGTGGTCCATGGACGATGGAGAGATAAGCATCTCAGCCTATAATACTGCATGGGTCGGTCTCATAAAAGATGCAAATGGGAGTGGTAATCCTCAATTCCTTTCTTGCCTTGAATGGATTGCCAGCAATCAGCTACCAGATGGTTCATGGGGCGATGCTGATGTATTTTCAGCATATGACAGATTACTTAATACATTAGCTTGTGTAATTGCATTGAAAACATGGAACCTACATCCTGACAAATGTACTAAAGGTGTTACTTAATACATTAGCTTGTGTAATTGCATAATCTTTTCCTTTAATTAATGTATTTGATTTCCTGTGATCAGCTTTATTATCATATCAGGAACATCATTTCTTAACAACAACATAAGTAAGCTTGAAGATGAAAGTGCAGCGAACATGACTGTTGGATTTGAAGTTCTGTTCCCTACGCTTATCGAGATGCCTAGAAGTTTAGACATTGAAGTTCATGATGATTGTGGGATCCTGCAACAGATTTGTGCCAAGAGAAATGAAAAGCTTACCAGGTAGCGTCAGAAGTAAACTTTTTTGGCGTCATAATTGATTATGTGTGTTGTAAATCATATTTTCTGATTCTACTCAAAAGTTTATACTTTTGAATTGATATAATTTTTTAACATAATATTAAAGTCTTGCTCGAGTTATAAATTCGAATTTTACCACTTTAGTTTCTCATTTAATTAAAAATAAAATAATATTAAATTTATACAAGTTTTAAGTAAAAAAATCTCATTTACTAGTTTAAATTTGTAGATTGCTATAGTTCTTTGACAATATGTCTGACGCAATTGATATTTTCTTGGGTGCCTTTAGATTTCGGCACCTATCAAACATGTTTAATTCAGTCATGACTAGAAAAATCAAAATATGGCCTAGCATCACACAACCACATGTGTCATGATACCCTGTTGAGTGATGATTCAAAAATTGTTGTCTGGAAAAATGCCATCTATTACGAATTTTTGTAAGAATTGTCCTAAAATAATGTAGAATTAATTGTTCTGGAAATCTGTGTTAATTAATAATTAAATAGGAAAATGATTCGTTGACAGGGAAACAATGTGCTGTTGATGAATAGTTGGAGAATTCGATATAAAATATTCACGTCATTTCACAAAAAAAGAGCATAATAGATATATTGTTGTTGATTTATAGAAAATATATTAACAACATGTAGATGTGTTACTACTAACAAGTAATAACCATCTCCATCTAAGAATTTAAATTTTTAATTAAGATCATAAAATATGATTTATATTATTCTTTAACATCTTTATTAAATATTAGCACGTGTTTGGGAATGAATATGTTTTCATTTTGAAACTATAAGATAATTATTATATGCTTAATATAGGTATCAAAGGAATATAGGTGTTAAAAGACCATCTTACCTACAAGTTTAAATTGTTTGATGATGTCTTAGGATATAATTTATATTATTTTCTAACACATTTATTAAGTAAAAGCTTTTATTATAGAAAAATGAAAATAATGAAATTCGAACTCGTGATCGTTTAGTCATTAAGATTTTGATACTATGTCAAAAAAACCATATTACCTAAAAAATTAAGCTGTTTAGTGAGGATTCAGGACATAATTTATATTAATGATAGGATACCAAAGAACATGATGCATGATGTGCCCACAACACTACTCTTTAGCTTGGAAGGACTGCCAGACCTGGACTGGGAAAAGCTTCTAAAATTGCAGTGCGAAGATGGATCCTTTTTGTTCTGTCCGTCGTCCACTGCCTTTGCATTCATGCAA
The DNA here is from genome assembly GCA_963924115.1 of Dovyalis caffra. Taxonomy (NCBI): domain Eukaryota; kingdom Viridiplantae; phylum Streptophyta; class Magnoliopsida; order Malpighiales; family Salicaceae; genus Dovyalis; species Dovyalis caffra. Next base: position 2,463,592 of record CAWUPB010001168.1, on the reverse strand, counting down.
ACTAAAGATGAAGGTTGCTTGAGATATTTGACTAAGACAATTCAAAGGTTCAATGGGGCAGGTAAAGTGCCTTTCTTGCCACTACATAAACTTCACCAACTCTTCATACATGTGGTTTCTAAATTTCCTTGGTTTAATCCCTTTTCAGTCCCAGAAATGTACCCATTTGACTTAATGGAGCGCATCTGGGCTTTAGATCGCTTGCAGCGGCTAGGAATCTCAAGATATTTTGAGCCAGAGATTAAACAGTGTGTTGATTATGTTTCTAGGTATGATCAAAATCGATGTTTTATATATCCTCAAAAGAACATACAGAAAAAACAATGTGTTGAATGTGTTCGTAGGTAGGATCCAAAATGATAGTTTATACATCTTGAAAAGAAAAATAATTTGAATTTCGTCGATCGAGTATATTTCAAATTTCAGATATTGGACTGAAGGTGGCATCTGTTGGGCAAGAATTTATTCTGGGGTTCCTGATATTGATTGTACAAACATGGGATTCAGGATACTTAGACAACATGGTCACCAGGTTTCTGCTGGTAAATTTATGATATAAAAATCAATGAAAGAATACATATGGTAATATTGTCATCTCAGAGTCTTCTTTTGTTTGGCAGATGTGTTCAAGCATTTCGAGAGAGATGGTAAATTCTTCTGCTATGCCCTGGAGTCAACAAACTCTGTCAGTGCAACGTTTAATCTGTATAGGGCTTCTCAGTTTCGATTTCCTGGAGAGAAGATTCTTCAAGATGCTGAGAAATTTTCGTCCGATTTCCTAAGAGAAAAACAAGCTGCCAATGAACTCCAAGACAAATGGGTTATAAGCAAGGACTTACCCGGAGATTAATTAGGTCCATAATAAGAAGGTGGTTCCCCTTACTTAACACCCCTTTTAGAAGCTGACATCCTTTAAGATGACTTTTTTCAATGCATAAACAAATAAAATAAACACTTAATATAAGACATGAACCGATACGAAAACATGGATTTTGTTAATAATTTCTAAATCGAGGGCTCTAATTGAGAAAAAATCGGTCTCTAACAACTAGAGCAAAGTCAAGTGCTTTTACTTGACAAGAAAATAAAAAATAAAAGAGAATTGTATTGATAATTGTCAGAGAACTATTTGGTATGAGAAGGTCAAAGGCCTAGAAAAATCTTCAAACTTAAGTTATTTGATAGATTTTAAAAGATTGGCTGTTAAAAAAAAACAAAAACAAAAAAACCCTATTCTAAAATGCAATTTCAACTATCTAACGTAATAATAATGGGATTTACATTGCTACATATGACTGTCTATACTGAGAATATATTTGACTTAATCTAGTTTGACTGCTTGATTTATTAAATTCTCTAATAACTTGTGATAGGTGGGATACGCATTGGAGGTTCCATGGTATGCAAGCTTGCCTCGAGTGGAAGCCAGATTCTACATAGAACAGTATGGTGGTGAAAACGACGTATGGATTTCCAAGGCTCTTTACAAGTTTCCATATGCGAGCAACAATGTGTATCTGGAGCTCGCAAAACTAGACTACAACAATTGTCAAGCCTTGCATTGTACTGAATGGGAATATTTTCAAAAGTAAGTAAGTTAGTGTATAGAATTCAATAAGTTATTTATATTTATAACATAGCCAACAATCTCAAACCACGCTTATGTTAAATGATATGTACAGATGGTACCAAAAGCACCCTCCTCTTTGCTTATTTTCTGGCAGCAGCCAATGTATTTGAACCAGAAAGATGGATTGAAAGATTCGCATGGGTTAAAACAACAATTTTGCTCGAAACTATCGAATCTTTTATGAATACGTATGCCAATTCCCGTGAGAAGAGGAGAGTTTTTCTCAATGAATTCAAAAATGGTTTCAGAGGAAATGGAAGGTAATGATATCATTGGTTCTTCAATCAATATTGTTTGGGAATTCATTACTCTAGAACAAGAAAAGCATTACAACCCTCTTGAAATAAATCCAAGGCATAAGTTATTTCCATTTGCTCTTTCAATATATCAAAGAACCATTTTGATTTAAAAACTTAAATTGTTAGATGAGACCCCAGAATGTGGTTTATGTTATTCTCTAACACAGTTTTTTTTTATTTAGGAAGTCGCATCCCAAGAAGACTGGACAGGAAATCGTTAATATATTGCTAGAAACCATTAAAGATCTCTCCCTTGATGCGTTGGCTGCTCATGGTCGCAATTTCAGCGACAGTTTATGTCACTCAGTGAGTTCACATTAATGTTCCTCCCATATTTTTCAGTTTTATTCTTTTTATGAATGAATTAATTCCATTTCCAAAACAAATTCATCACAAGAGCAATCCATTTATAAGCCTTAAAGCCAACAAAAGAAAGCAAAATAGTTGCATTTCTTTCTCCCTTTTCATTCATTTGTCATATTTTCAATAAATATAGTGGGAAAAGTGGCTGCTGAAGTGGGAAGTGGGAAGTGGAAGGAGATAGGTACAAAGGAGAAGCAGAACTACTGGTTCAAACAATGAATCTCACATCTGGGTATTGGATATCCGATAACGGCCTGTCAGCTAATCATCTGCAATATGAACACCTCTCAAATCTCACCAACAGAGTATGCTATCAACTTGGTCATTACAGGAAGAACATGGTCAGTGACTGTAAGGAACATGGTGAAAGCTACTCTTTAATTAATCATTTAATTTTGACTGCAATCCATTAATTTTATTGTTCTCTGGTGCATATATTTTTATGCATTCGTTTTTTTTTTTTTTTTCTTTCTTTTTAATGAGATCGATGATTATACTATATTATAGGTAGAAACCAGCGGGGTATAAGGCTTCTCCTAGAATAAGGCTTGTCCTAGAATAATTTTTTCTTCCCACAATTTTCTCAGGCACATGAAAATGGCAGCTACAACACTCTGAGTAGCAGAATTACTACCCCAGAGATAGAGTCTGGCATGCAAGAACTCGTGCATTTAATCCTCCAAAACTCTTCAGATGGCATGGAATCCAATATCAAGCAAAGATTTCTAGCAGTTGCAAAGAGTTTTTACTACACTGCCTTCTGCAATCCTGAGACTATCAACTACAACATCAGTAAAGTACTCTCTGAGAAGGTTTAACGAATTCTAAAAGGCTCTGAGATAGTCTATTCTCCTTTACGTTTAAGATTTATGTCTGCAATGATCTTTGGCCTGTAACGTTTACTCTCATTATAAATAATAAATTCATTCTATTATATATGAAAGTCATCTAACAAACTACAGCAACAACAGCAATCTTCAACTCTCCCGTGACTGTCATATAATGTTAGATAGAAGTCTCATGTAAGGGATACTCTAAAACTACTGCAAGAACTTCAAATATGCAGCAAACAATCAACACACACACATATAGGTGAATGTGATCGCTTTTTCTTACTAATTAATTTAAATTTATGGGATTACAAAAAGAGCAATGCCCAATGTTAAAACAGCCACATATGCCTCTTGGAAATTGCATTAATTAATTGGATCAACAAGAATTGATCTCATGAGATCCTTAGCTTTAGGAATTGCGACTTCATACCCTTCTTCGTGAAGGAATGTGCTTTGGCTTGTCCGTACTATGTTCAGTGAAACTTCGGTGTGAGTCTCAAAGAAGATTGGATTTGAAAATCGATCTCCATTTATCTTCTTCCATGTTTCAAAAACTACGTTTCTGATATGGTCATAAGCTTCTTCTTCAGAAGCCCCAGTGTCATGCATGTAACACTGGATTGACTTAGGAGCATCACCTCTCTTTTGTTCATCCTGAATAAGGAAAAATAAGATAAAATTATATGCTTGAGAATCTACTAATCATAAATAAGAGCTGAATTATAATAATTCTCTTGAAGTATCGTTAAATTATAGGCACCATATATCCAAAAATATGTAATTTGACATAAACTTAGTTTAAATTCATTGATAAGAGTAATATAAAACTATTATAAAACATTATCTAATAAGTTAAACTTTTAAATTGATACAATTTTTTGACAAAATTCGAGAAAATATTACATAATCACTACTTATGCTGAAAACTACTTGAGTAAAAATGACATTGACGAGTTTAAATTTACCTATACAATTAACTGTATATTAGCTATTTTAATTATGCTCTCATAATATGATTTTTCAAATAAAAACTTAAAAAATAAATAAATAATTCATTAGAGTTAATTAAATACCGATTGGATATACGTCTTGAAGAACTAAATGATTAATTTTTTAATACTTTGTTTTCTTATATTCATTTTAGTTAAAGAAAATTTATTGGTTTCTCAAATAGATACATTTTCTTGTAGAAAGATAATCCCAAGAAGAAAACAGGAACATATGGAGGAAAGGTGTAGAGTAGCTAGTTTGCATACCGAGGATGTTGCTAGATCATCTAGAAGTCGTACAATGATGCATGACCATCGAATGACATTGGGGAATTCCTCTAAGTATTGTAGTTTCTCCATTTTAATTGGATTTGTGACCCAAAAATATGCATGGCGTAGCATTGTTGGCACTGTTATTGAAATCCATCCGTTTTCTAAGTATTCTTCTAGAGTTGGAGTATATCCGGCATGGTACCACTTGGCCTCCAGCAAAAATGATTTGCTTACTGCTGCCCACTGAAAATTGAGAACAGCTTGACAATCAATGCAGAATTTGCAATACATAAAAAACGAGAAAAGTAAATAGAAATAGGCAAACTGTACATAGTCTTAAAGTCTTAGATCCCTGGAAACGGCAAAATCTCTAGTACTTCAGGAATACCTAGTTTTCGGTATTCGTTCTGATAATGTTAGCTTTATGGATGGAAAAATGTTATCAGATCAAAAGAAGTAGGATAAAGAACTAATCTGATCGCTTTTTCTCGATGGAAAGTGAAATAGCATCATGCACGCTGTAACAAGATATTTTGGCTTGATTTTGCAGTTTTATTCATGTTAGAAATAATAATAAAATGACATCTAATACTATATGTTAAAAAAGTTTGTCAAATTCAGAATTCTCAGAATATTATCAAGCACACAAATAATTAATTAATGTTGTAGTTTAGAGATAAAGAAATACCGCTTTCTTGAGGTATGGAATGATATTAAATCCTTGATCCTTGAGGAAATCATAAGCCATCTCGTTTACAGAGTTGTACAGAGTCAGAAAATATAATTTCATATAGTGTGGAAGCTGATCCATTGCGTTAATATCCCACCTGAAATTAAATTATATATACAGATCCAGAAAACATCAAATTAATAAAGTTGAAGAAAGCATTACAGATGTGGTATAAGATTTCAAGAGTAGCTGCTACGAACCTTACAATAACATCTGTCAGTAGCTCCAGCTCATTTAAGGTACCATAGACATCATAGATATCGTCCAACACAGTTGTTAGTTGAATAACCTTGGTCATCATTCTCCTGAAATATCCAAATTCTGGTTCAGATTTAAATCCCACACTCCAGAAGAAACTCTCCATCGACCAGGCCCTGACGAAATCCAATTTTTCTGCAAGGCCTGTTTTCTTCCACCAACTTTTTATGCCAAAAAAAAAAAAAAAAAAAAAGAGAAACTATTAGTTTAAGTACTATAAAATCAAATTATTCATAAATTATTATTAGGTAGAGTGTAAATATTAATAAGTTTTCCTTTAATAAAACTTGACAAAAAAATAATAACAATAATACTTTTATCTTGACGATTTGGGTTAAAGAAAAGCTATTTCAATCAAACGAGTTTAATTTATAAGGTGAGATTTTAGAACGTGATTTATGTTATTATTTACTTCTTTAAACAAAAATTTTTGAAACTTGAAACTTACAAAAATCTACTATTATATTATGTAAAATGAGGATAGTGAGATTCAAATTCCTAATCATTTAATTATCAAGACTTTAATACCATGTTAAAATACTATTCAATCCAAAAGTTTAATCATGTCTATTGAGCCAAATGAAATATCAAAATATAATTTATATTATTTCTTAATAATTTATAATTCAAAAGTTTAAGTTATTAAGCCAAATTATAGAAGATTTTTCAATTACCTAGATGAATGTTTCAATTCCTCTTGATGCGTAGCTTGAGTCATGTTGAAATCCAATTTTGCGAGCTCAAGCAAAATTGGTTCCATATTTTGTTGAGACTCATATAACTTAATGAACCAACTGGCTTCAAATCTGAGCACCCTCCACGCCAGTGGAGTCTCTAATGTATGGATCACTAGCATGGAAAGATACTCGTTACTGTCACACTGCTTGACATAATTTTCAAGATGTTTGGAAGTGAAATTTCGAGCATCATCTAAGATACTTTCACCTTCTACCGAATAATATGAAGCTTCGTACAAGTGCAACATTCCTTTTATATCACTACAAACATTTGCCCTAAAATTTCCTCGTTCATCCTTAAAACGATTGAAAACCTCTGCAAATAAGAAAAAAAAATGTTTAGCAATTTTTATCCATCAATTATCTTGCCTGTTACAAAATTTTTGGGCATGTGTTTTGCATGTAAATAAAATTAACATTAATCTTTATGCATAATACTATAACATTTTTTATAATCAATTTAAAGATATTCTATGTAAATAAAATTTGACCAAATGAGATATCTATGCAAACACAAGTAACTTATAATTTAGTCCCTTTAGTCTTGTAAAATGAATTAAACAGTCCTTCTATTTTCAAAAAAATAATTAATTAACCCTTATCTTTTTAAATCTATTTGTAAGGTAATCTTTTTTAAAATTTATTTAGATTCTTTTAAGAAATAGAAAAGAAAAAAAAGTAAAAAATAGGGAAGGATTGATGAGAAAAAAAGTTCTTTTTTCTTAATATTAAATTAACCATAATCAACAACACTAGTCAAAGAATAAATTAATCAATTTTTAAAAGAGGGGCTATTTAATTTGTTTTGCAAACCTAAAGGGACTAATTTATAATTTATTCACGTTTAAAGAAAAAAACATATCTATATGTTTTTATGTGAAACATATGAAGCAATATCCAGTCAAGATACATGTTAAATTATGGAAGTTACCTTGAGGTACAAGATGCCCATGCTGTCTTAAGAGTCTAAACTCAAGTGCAGTGGCATACAAGTCAGCTTTCGTCTCTGTATCCTCTATATGAGTATCATGAAACATGCTCTTCAGTATGTTCTTCGCTTCATCTACAAAATGATGAGCTAAACCCAGTCTCTGCAAGGTATCAAGGAGCTCCAGTTGATTTATAGGTTCCAATGCTTTCTCTAGCATCACCTTTACTTCTGCTTTGAGCTTGTTGGCTCGTCCCAGATATGGTTCTCCCTGGACAATACAAGAACTTGTTTAGCTTCTTGCCAAATTAATAGTTGGATGTTCATCTCCAGTAAGAAAAAAAATTAACAGATTAAACTTTTGAATTGAGATAGTTCATTGACATGCACTATACCACATATTTACTTGTCAGTGATTGAACAGAATCATAATCCCAATTATGCTTTGGATATGTTGCAGCCCTCCTGACAATGCTATCATCGTTGGGTTTGCAGGCTACCGCGAATCGTACTTGGCGAGGTGAAGAATTAATATTCGTTGACATATATCGTTGAGAGACTCGACTTGTAGATGGCAATCTGGTGGGAGTGGCAATACAAAATGAAGAAATCTGGTGAAGGGCCATTGACAAGTAATGTTTTGAAAACTATAGGAGAATAAAAAATGGCAAAGTTGGTGTATATTTCTCTATCTCTAGCAACGATGCATGTGATGTTGAAATAGAGGGAATACAAGCTATTCAAGAAAGTATATCACAAGGGATATCAGCAAGCTATGCAAGGAAATGTATATCAAGAGATAATAATGTAATTACTATCTTTCTAGCCATGATTTCCTTGAATGCAGATTTTCATAAAAGAAAATATAGCCGAGGATCTATATTTAGAACGGACTAAATTAAATAAACAAGCGTGTTTTTGGCTAGCTCTTCCCCTCCTTAGCTTTAGGGTTTATGGCTCTCAATAGAACAAGCACATAGTTTTATTAGATAGAAGGGGGAACCTGACCTATTAGATAGAAGGTGGGAACCTGACCTATTAGATAGAAATCTTAATAGTTCATTTATTAAGAATTGTTTTAGAATTTTTAAGTCCATACTCAAAACTCTACATGCATCCATAACTGCCTAAAGAGTAGAGATCCAATAAATTAGACTATAACTTTTCCCCTTTTTAACAAAATAAAAATACTTACAATCTATCTTAGCCCATATTATGAAAATTCCAACATTTTTTTCACTTGGACAACATAAATTGTTAGTTTGTTTTTAGGAAAAAAAAATTATTTGCAAAATGACTCTCATGCTAAGCAAAAACTCATTTTGGCGTGGCAAAACTTTAACACATGTAGCCTAACGATCACCGTAGTAATCCAATCGCGTCGAAATAATACTATAAGCATTGGATCATAAGTAATTACACCATTTATCAATGTAATACTAATCCAAGGACACAAATGTCAACAATCTTATCGACAAAGACCACCATAGGATGTAGTACATGAAGAAACACCAAATAGATTCGGATTCGGATTTCTATGAGATAAGAAATATGTTCACTCGATTCCCATATCTAGAAAAATACCCCTTATATCAGTTAAATACAATTCATTCGAATATCCATAGACCATAATTAAGATGCAAGCGAAGATTTTGTTCTCTCTAAGTCTCTCAAATCTCTTGAGAAAAAGAAAATGACAATAGCTTATGACGAGATAAAATTGTTTTGTGGATTAATGGCTGCAGAGTTTCTTTTTCCTTTTTTTCTTTTTTTTTTTTGTTTTTACCTTGTTCTTTTTCCTTTTTTTCCGTCTCTCTATGTTTGATTTATGTCTCAGATTCGTCCTTCTATCCACTTTTTAAACTAACATTGCTAAATCGTATTGTTAGTTCCATATGATTGCAACACATAAAAGAAACCAAATTATATTTGTCACTACCCAATGTTCATGTGGAACTCTTGAAAATTTAAATTTTTTATTGGTTAAAAATTTTATTTATTTGGAGACGTGAGTTATTTATGGATTTCGAGTTACCACTTAGTATTTGAAAAACTAAAAACTTAACTCGAGCACTTGGTTCGAAGATTTAAGAGTAAAGAATGGTCTATATCTTTGAAAAAATATCAATCACCCAAAAGTATCATTTCCTAAGAAATGTACTATGTCTAGCTTAATTCTAAAGTTTATCTCCTAAAACAAATTCTTTTTGTTTTTTGTTTTTTTTTTTTTCCAAAATTGATCCTAAGTCCAAATTTCAAATTTTATTTTCTAAACCAAATTAATTTTTTTTATTTTGTTTGTGACATCTTATTGAATCAATTCATAGGACCCCTCCGTCAAACGTCTCATACGAGTTAAAATCTCGACATAACTAGTATATCGAGGAATGACTTAATTAACTAAAAATGTTAAATAAAATTTACCCAAATTGATTCCATATATATATATTTTTTTTAGCATTTTCATTGTTGAATAAAATATATTAGAAACTTCATTCATCCCTATAAATAAGAAACTCGTTGGTCCGATATCATAATTGAATCAACTCATACGTTAAGATAAATTTTGTAATCTAACTATTTATAGGTTTTCTAATACAAATAAAATTAACGTTATTACAAAATAATGACATAAAATAATTTTAAGAAACAAGATAAGAAAACAAAATAAATGGGCACTAAATAGTTACCAAAACGCCTCTTAGAATGCTATTAGAAATTACCAAAATGCCCTTTAGAGAAAATTACCAAAATGCCGTGCATGTCAAAATTTCAAAATTGTCCCTTGGAGCTCCCAACACTACTACCGAGATGTCCAACCATCGTCCAATAATCATTCAAGTGCATCGATCGATCGGTAGACTAGAGGAGGTCATTGGCGATTTGTTTGTGGTGGTCTCATCGATCGTCGTTGACGGAGGAGATAGATCGGACTCCTTGAAGATTCGCTTATGACTCCTCTTTTTCTAATGAAGATTCTGACCATGGTAAGGCAAAGGGAGACCACCAAGTTGCTCAAAGGACCATAAGAAGCACTTCTATGGTAGTTAGGAGGCTCGATTTGGTCGGATCCAAAAGATTTAGTAGGATTTGGAAGAAACAAGTAAACGAGTAGGTTGGTTTGGTTTCTTTTCTCTTCAATTCAACCAATTTCAACAAGATTTTAAAAGGGAACAGCTTATAGGAGGATAAGAAAAACTTATGTAGTGGTAGCGAGTTGTTGGTTTGGTCAAAAAACAATGATAATAATATATATACAATCGAGTCAAAAGGCAAACCTTCTCTCCTCGATTTCTCTCTCCTCCAGTGTCCTCTTCTTCACTAACCAGTCAAGAATTATAGATCTAGTGGTTGAGTATCAATTTGTGGTAATGAATCGAAGCAATTTTGGTCGAAAGAGGTCGATTTGAGAGAGGAAATACCGACGAGTCTAAAAGTTGACCAATAGGTGACTTGGGTCGATAGCCCCATTTACAAGTTCTTTGGTGGCCCTTTTTTTTCTTTTTTTGGTTTTCTTCTTATTTTATTGGGATCCATGTCCTACAAAATTTTCTAGAGAGATGATAAATAATGAACTTTCTATATTTTGGTTATTTTTTTATGGGTAAGGATCTAATGCCAAAAACAAAATAATAATAATAATAATAATTTGGTTTAGATAATATATTTGGAAATTAATTGAGAATTAATTTCGCAAAAATTGAAATTTTTAGAAGACAAACTTTTAGGATTAGACCGGACATAATCCATTTTCTTGAAAAGTGTAGTTTTGGGTGATTGATATCTTTCCAAAAGTATATCTAACTCTTTATTCTAAAATCTTTGAACCAATGTCATTTTTAGGTTTTCTAATTTCTTTAATACTAGATGGCGACTCCAAAATTTTGTTTAACTCACATCTCCGATAAATTCAAAATAAATAGTTTGAACAAGTAAATTTTCATAAAAATGTTAATTTTTTGAAAGTCCCTAAATATTAGGTCGCGACAATTAATTAATTCCTTTGTTTTTAAAATCTAATATCAAGTCCCTACATTTTCAAATTTGTTTATAACTTCATCTTTCGTTTTTTTTTCATGATTATTTATTTATTTATTTTTTCATGAAATGTCTTTAATCTCTAATCAAAATTTTCAATCTTACCAATTACAGACAAAATTAAAAATGCATTTAAAAGGAATAAATTAGAAATTTTAAAAATGATTAATAGTCAACTTTAGTTAACAAATTAACTTATGGTTTTCGAAAACAAATGGATTAACTAAGAAATCATAAAAACACGAGAATGAAATTATAATTTAGGAGAAATGTTCTAGTATGTCATAACCCAAAATTTGGGTTACCTTTATTTTTTGTATTTTTTGTATTTATTTTCATCCATTTTACTGTTTTTACTTTGTTTCATTTTATCTTATTTTTACTTTGTTTTACCTTTTTTTTAATCCTTGTTTAATTTCATTTCAATTTCAGGAATTTATTTTTTAATTTATCTTTTCTATTTTTTCCATAAAAAAATAAAAAATAATTAACTAATTAATTGCATTACATAATGGGAAAGGATACAATTAAATAAAGAACAATACAATTAGAAATAAATAAGGATATAATTGTAGCAATTAAAAGTTTGGGAATTCAAATTGAGAGATGCAGGTATACATTTGCAAAGATTGAAGGGACCGGGGACTAAAATGATATGTTAAGGGGACGCATAGAAACCCAACTTAAAGGAAGAAATGGACAACGAGACCAATTCGAAACCAGTCCGAACGACCTGTCCTCCAATGCTTCAATCCAATCCAATCAGGAATCACAATGTACCTTTTCCATTTCATGCTGCACCAGACCTGCAAAAACAATTAAAAAAAAAAGTGTGAGAAAGAAGACAATAATAGAGGAGCTGGATAATTTAGGATGTAATGGGAAGGGACATGATTAAGAGAAAGAGAATCAAAGGTTTGGAGAGGAGGAAGGATTGAAGTATAAATAGGAGATGAATTGAGAGGAGGAAGAAAGGAGTTTTTTTTTTTTTTCTTTTTTTGAAAAAAGGGTTTTGTGATTTTGCTTGTTATGGGCTTATAGAAAGAGTCCTGGGTACAGTAGAAGGTTGCTTGCGTTTGGAAAAGGGGGCAACTTTGAAGCCTGGCCAAGAAATCTCCCGATTTTGCTACTATAATCGTTGTTCCGATCCAAAACAGTCCCACATCCCTCTTGCATGCTTCAGGTCATCAGATAAGCGGCTTTCACTCCCTCTGTTTCAATCAATTCAGTTTTGTCTCAAAACTCCATAACCAGTGATGATAGCCCCTAGGTTAGCAATCCTTGCCACCGCATGATTCCCCTTCCCCCAATCGGTTCTGTTGTTGTGAAATGAATACAGAGGTAAGCCAGCCCATCTAGGTATGAACCTAAAAAGAAAAAAGAAAAAACTGATTATCATGCAAGACGAAGAAAAGAAGGAGAAAGAGATGAAAGACAAAGAAGAAAGGAAATCAGGCGTAGGGAGAAACAGAAGAGAACAAAGATTGAGAGGACTTTTTAGGCTAGGTTTGGGGCTGAATGCTTTGGGCTTTGGCTAGGCCAAGTTACCGGAGGGCTGGGCTTAGTTCCTAGGCTTGCTAGGCTGGACTGGGTTTTATTTTACAAGCTGGACTTGGGCCTGCCCAATGGGCTTGGCCCAAAGGCCTAATAACCTTCGTTTTTTAGGTTTTTTTTTTTTTTTTTTTAGGCCAGTTCCCTAGGTCAATTAAATCTGAAAATTTTATGCATGTTTTCACTTCTAGTTTAGATTTAATTCTTTAGAATTTTTTAACTCTCTTTGCTTATTTATTTCAATTTGTTTAGTATAATGTTTAGTCATTAATTTCTCTCGATATTTAAATTTCAATTTAGCTTAGTATTTAGTATTAATTGAATTTGAAATTGTGGTTGTGGACCTTGGGACTCCTATACGTGTGTAGGTTTTGTTAATTTAATTTCAAATTTATTTTAATATTGAATATTACTTGGAATAACTAAGAGTTAATTAGGTAGTTGATAGATAGATAAATCATCGAGTCTCTTAATTTTTAAGGATCGATGACGATTCATTATTGACTTAAAAGAAATGATGAAAAAATAAATAAAAGTAAAAAAAAAAATGCATAGAAAATTATTAGGCTAATTTTAACAAGTCTTCTAACTAATAAGAACTGTTGTTATTCACTTAATTCAAACCTATCACCTTAGTAATTAGGATGTTCTCCAAGCATATCGATTATATCGAGACTTACACCGAATCCGATATTGAATTGACGAGACTACTAGAGATGGGATTCAACGACCGATTCAAAATAATGTCACAAACAAAATAATAATAATAATAATTTGGCTTTGACAATAAACTTGGAATTTGACTAAGAAATAATTTTGGCAAAAAATAGAAAGTTTTTTTTTTAGGAGATAAACTTTTAGGATTATATCACACATGGTATCTTTCCTTGGAAAAGATTTTTTGGATGATTGATATCTTTCCAAAGGCATATCCAACTCTTTTACCTTAAAATCTCTCGAATTAGTGTTATTTTTTATTCTTTAATTTATTTAATATTAAGCAATGACTCTAAAACCAATAATAACTCATATCCTCAGTAAATAATGATAAATAAACAATAAACAATAAACAATTTTTAATAATTTTTAGAGAAAGAAAAACAAAGAAACCTAAATTTCAGTTTAGTAATAAATAACCTTCCCCATTTTCAATTTGGAATCTATATATTCACCTTATAACTCCTATTAAAAAAGAGATTAAAGTTTGGTTAATCGAATTGAGCTGATTTCAATCCAAAAGGCTTCATGTTATGTATGAAAAGAAATTAAAGGCGTATAGAATGAAAAGCAACTAAGGTCCCGAGCATACAATTTGCAAAGCCCAATTATACAGCAAAGCTTCATCAACCGAGGTAAAAAAAAAAAAAAGAATAAGCGTGGCAGGAACTTAGTGATGAGTAAATTAGAATTAGTCTCTCTAATTTTGTAAAACGAATTAAATAATCTGTCTTATTTTAAAAACTAATTATTTAGTATATTGACTAATATTGATTGTAATTAATTTAATATTATCTTGTTTCAAAAAATATATTCTTTTTCATCAATCTTACCTTATTTTTTTTACGTTTTTCTTTTCTTTTCCTATTTAATAAAACAAAACAAAATAACGAAAAAAAATTAAGTTACAAATAGATTTAAAAGTACAAAGACTAATTAATTAATTATTGAAACTAGATGGACTATTTAATTCTGTTCAACAAACTTGAGGGACTGATTTATAATTTACTCACTTATTGATCGCTTTCATTCTAAAAAAAACTTTTGATCAAATTAAAAATTATTGTTCTTGTATAGAAATAAATATTTCTCCAAAGAGAGAGATAATGAAATACAAAACACAAAGATAACTCCACACACAATTTTACATGGATAATTGAGACTGACTTAATTAATATTCAAAATACAATTAAAAAAAAAAAAAAAAAGCACCAAGACTAGCTTCATCAAGGGACTCATCTATCAAAATCCAAACTTGGATAAAATGGGAAGATTGTCCACCAGAAAACAGTAGCAATTAGTGATGCTTTTCTCAATCTAGCAAAACCAAGTTCATCGCCAATTTGGATTTATGTACAAAATTGTAGCCATTCCCAATAACACCATGAAGTAAGCAACCCCAAAGCTCATATAGAAATCAAGCATATCAATGAAGCTACTATCCTCTTCCTTGTTGGTTGAAGTTCCCGGAATTCGCGAAGGTGAGGTGCAAGATTTTGGCAGTGGTGGTCCACAAAGAAAAGGATTATCCTTGTAGCTACTCTCCTCAAATGTGGCAAATTGTGCAACTCTCTCAAGTGTGTTTCCAGATAGATTATTATGTGCTACACTGAAGACCTCTAAAGTATATAGTTCAGTGAGTTGAGGAGGGATGGTTCCATCCAATTTGTCATAGGAAAGATCCAAGCTCTCTATTTCCTTTTAGGTTTGAAAATGTTGGTGGGATTGGTCCCGTCAAACTATTGTAGGAAAGGTTCAATACCTTGATCTCAGCAAGGTTTCCAATTTCAGGAGGAATCTCGCTGGTCAAATTGTTGCACGAGAGATTAATTCCAGTAAAGTATTTGAGAATGCTTCCCTGATAAGTTAAGGCTAATTTCTTTGTTGTAAACTCCAAAGATTGTTGTGAGGACACATCCAAGTACGTATCCGGATCAATGCTAGATCTTAAGCAAGGGAGAATATGACCATAAAGATGATTGTGAGAGAGATCAATTAAGTTTAATTGGAGCAACTTGCAAAATTGAATAGGAATTTCACCTTCGAAATTATTATGACTCAAGAGAAGAAATCTCAATTGAGATAACTCACCAATCCATTCTGGAAAACCACCACGCAAATAATTATGGGTAAGATCCAACGTTACAAATCTAATGCAACCATAAAATGTGATGTTCAGTGGTCCTTGTAGTTTATTTGTAGACAAATAAACAAAGCTCAGTACCTTTGATTTGAAAGCTGGAAGAATTCTTGACAATTTGTTCATTGAAAGCTTCAAAAATTCAAGAAAAGGCATCTTCCCCATCCATTCTGGGATCCAACTAGAAAGATAGTTGTTGCTAACATCAAACAAGCTCAAGTAAGAGGAATTGAGCAACCAGTGGTTAAAAGCTCAGGTATTTTGCCACTCAAATTATTGTTGGATAAGTCTAAAGCATACAACGAGCTCATGTTACCTAATGAAGAAGGAATGGTTCCATTTAAACCATTACTAGACATTTATGAAGATCCTAGCCTTGGAAAATATGCTCCAATTTCAGTAGTTCTTCACCACCTGTAAAAACTTAAGTTATTTTATGTAGTAGATATATATAGTTTATATGCTCAATTTCAACTTTCTAAATAAAAAAGAAATATTTAATGTAGCAATAAAGGTAGTCACTTCTTACCATGAAAGGATTTGAAACCTTTGATTTTGTTGGCTCCGAGTTCCAAATTCTCCAAGCTTCTTAGACTATTCAATTCTGCACATGCATGCATAGAATTAATTATATATTATTATTGTTTTGTTTTGGGTCTCATGGTTTTGTTATATATATAAAAAAGATGAAAGTTGGATTACTCACCATCAATATCAATTGATCCTTTGAGTCCAATGTCGTGCAAATATAATGATTTCAAAGATGAAAGGCCACTTAGAGATGATATCAAGATTCTACTATTGTTGAAAATGTTAGAACTTAAATCAAGAATCTTCAGATTGTCAAGTGTTCATGGTTTTTCAAAACCTACATGAGAATTTTAGTCAGTAGTTTATGTTTGAAATTAAAAAATAATTATTTGATCGATTTTAAAAAATAAATAACATTTCAGTTTTTAAAAGTTCAATTTTCTATTGAAATTGCAACAAATGTAGTTAGTTAAGAGACAAACTTTCATTTTCAACAAAACCTCTTGTGTATGACAGATCAATTAGCGTAATTCGCCCTGTAGTGACATTGCACTCGATCAGTTGCCAACTACAACAGTCAGCATCATCTTCCCTCCAAACAACCACGAGACAGCCATCCTTCCAAAGAAACCACCATTACTAATACCAACAACGACATTTGATGCAATAATTGGCCCATCTTAATAATACATATGTATATGTGATGATCAATTCTGTACTAGCTAGTTTGTCTATCTCTTGCACTGGGCAGTAAGGAGGTCTAGGCTTTTATAGGAGGACTGCCTGGTTTATGTACGTATATGGCCGTCCTTTCTTTCTTATCTAACAACATAAATGATTGCTTCGTTTCTCTCTCTTATTTTTTTCCTTTTTATTCTTTTTTTCCAAAGAAAATTTTGTCTACAACGTATGTCTATTGGAGTAAATTATAAACTAGTCCATCTTGTTTAAAAAAAAAAATAATTAGTTTCTTTTATTTTAAAAATTAATTATTTTATCCTCATATTTAGAAAAATTTTGTAATTTAGTCTTTTTTGTTCTTTTTTTAATTTATTTTGATTTTTTATTTTGAAAAATAGAAAAGAAATAAAAAATGAATGAGAAAATAAAAGAATTTGTAAAAAATAATAATATCAAATTAAACATGATCAACACTAATTAAAAGATTTAATAATAGTTTTTGAAATGAGATAGATTAATTTATTTATTTATTGAAACTAGAGAGATTAATTTATAATTTACACGTATTTTGTGGAAAGTTTGCTGTTTTTTTTATTTTTTTTTATTTTTTGAAAAAAGTATATTGATTTGGGGTCAACTCAACTTTCATTTAACAAATGCATTTTTTTTTCTTTTTGTAAATTACTAAGTAAGATATTTTATGTAGTTCAAATTATAATTTTTATAAATTTTTTCTCAATTATCAAGATATTTTTGGATCTGCTTCAATATATTAAAAATAATTTTTTATTTTTTAAAAAGGATTATAAATTATAAATATAAATATGGCCCCGGTTACTTATAAATATATCCAACGGATAAGCCTACGGAGTTAATTAATATGGCCTTGTATAAAAACTGAACAATAACCTTTATTTATTTTTTATTTTTTTTATTATTACCGGGAATGATGACTGCTACATGGTGGTATTGATGGTAAAAATAATGATACCGATGGTAATAAAAACAGCTTTATGTATAATACATAAAAATAATATATTACTATTTTGAAGAGAAAAAAATTATTTTTATTCCTTGTTTTTATTTTCTCCTCTTTTTATAGGAATAAAATTATATTTAATTTTTATTATCATTTTCACTCTTCATTTGTATTTCTAATTTTTTTTATTTGAACTCAATATCTATAAAGTAAAAATAAAATTTTTTATTCTAATTTTTACTATTTTATTTATTGTTACCAAACAACACATAAGTCTCATCGTAATACAAACTCGTTGAATCTCTTGACAATAATAATCTAATATTTTAGGAACATCTAGGATGTTTATGAATTTTTTGGTAATAATAATCAAATACTTTAGAAACATCTGGAATGTTTATGGTCAGAGCATTACCCAAATAGGAAGCCCACTCTTAAAATAAATGATTAAGATGGCCCAACCCACACTATACATGGGCCGAAGAAACAAAGCAAGAAAATACAAACCCCTCCCCCACTCTCTTCTTTTCCTTCTGAGTTTTTCAGTTGTTTTTCGGTGCCTGAAAAACTCTATACCCATCAAGAATCAAACACAAGCAAAACCCCCTAATCTCAGGCTTTGGAGTCAAAAGAGAATCATCGGCAAAAAAAAGATTACAGAGAGAGATGCAACAATCACAAGAAATAGCATATTATACTCTTGTTACAAGAAAACCCAGTACTGGACTCTCTACTGGTTGTCCATTTTGCTTGCCTGTTTACATCTACCTCAAATTTGCTAACTTGGCTTTCCATTTGGATTTCAACAACACTTTCCCTGATTCAGGTATTCTTGCTTACCTATCTTTTTTGGGTTTTTAATATCACCCAATGCTGTTCATGTTTGTATGTTCTTGTATTGGGTTTTTGCGTTTTTTTTTTTTTTTAGTTACTACTAGTTGGACTTTCTGGCTGTTCTCTTGTTGAAATTTTATTGTAGTTTGCTTCTTTTGTTTGTTAATAGGTTAGAATCACTAAGAAAACAAATCCCATTTCTTTAGCAAAGTTCTTTACACAAAATGAATGTTAATTTTAGTTCATTTTGGGACTTGGTGTATGTTAGATCAAATTCCTTACGTTGAATTAGACCCTTATGTGGCCTCCAATGATGAGAATGATGGGGTTATTGAACGTTTAAAGGAAGATGGTTTTGTTGATTTGGATGCTGATTTCTGCACACTCTCAGAATGGATATCGATGAAAGCATGGGTAAATCAATTTCCTTTTTTCCTCTGTCAATACAAACAATGAGGATGTTTGTTGAGTGGCTCTATCCATATAAAGGGGAATACAATTTGCAAATAACTAAATTTTTGTATTATGACAGACAATTTGCAAAACCTAAATAAATAAATAACAAGCAATTATGGAAGACGAAACATAATTGTAGAAAAATTATTGTACTTGTATAGAAATGAATATTTCTCCAAAGAGACAGAAAACAAAATACAAAACACAAAGAGAGAAAAAAAACAATACAATTGCAGAAATCTAGATATTTAATCTTAAAACTACAATGTTAAAAAAAAAAAAAAAAAAAAAAAAGCACCAAGGATTAGCTTCATTAAGGGACAAAGCTATCAAAACCCGAACTTGGATAAGATGGGAAGATTGTCCGTTAGAAAATAGTAGCAATTAGTGATGCTTGTCTCAATCCAGTAGAACCAAGCTCGTCGCCAGTATGGATTTATATACAAAACTGTAGCCATGACTAACAACACCATGAAGTAAGCAACCCCAAAGCTCACATAGAAAATGTACATATCAATGAAGCTACTATCCTCTTCCTTGTCACTTGAAGTTCTTGGCATTGCTGAAGGTGATGCTGCTGTAGTGCAAGATTTTAGCAGTGGTGGTCCACAGAGAAAAGGATTATTCTTGTAGCTACTCTCCTCAAATGTGGCAAATTGTGCAACTCTCTCAGGTGTCTTTCCAGATAGATTATTGGGTTCCACATCGAAGACCTCTAAAGAAAGTAGTTCTGTGAGTTGAGGAGGGATTGTTCCATCCAATTTGTTGTAGAAAAGATCCAAGCTCTCTATTTCCTTCAGATTTGAAAATGTTGGTGGGATTGGTCCCATCAAACTATTGTGTGAAAGGTTCAATACCTTGATCTCAGCAAGGTTTCCAATTTCAGGAGGAATCTTGCCGGTCAAATTGTTGCACGAGAGATCAATTCCAGTAAAGTAATGGAGAATGCTTTCCTGGTAAGTTAAGACTAATTTCTTTGTCGTAAACTCCAAAGATTGTTTCAAGGACACAAAAGTATCATTATGGTTTCGAACATCCAAGTACGTATACGGATCACTGCTAGATCTTAAGCAAGGGAGAATATGACCATAAAGATGATTGTGAGAGAGATCAATTAAGCTTAATTGGTGCAACTTGCAAAAGTGAATTAGAATTTCACCTTTGAAATTGTTATGACTCAAGAGAAGAAATCTCAATTGAGATAACTCGCCAATCCATTCTGGAAAACCTCCACTTAAATAATTATGGCTAAGATCCAATGCTACCAATCCAAAGCAACCATAGAAAGTGTTTTTCAGTGATCCTTCCAATTTATTTCTGGACAAATAAACAATGCGCAGTACCTGTGATTTGAAGCCAGATGGAAGACTTCCTGAGAATTTGTTCCTTGAAAGGTTCAAAAATTCAAGAGAAGACATATTCCCCATCCATCCTGGGATCCAACCAGAAAGATAGTTGTTGCTGACATCAAACAAGCTCAAGTAAGAGGAATTGGATAAGCTGTCCGGGATACTTCCAGTAAATTGATTGCCTTCTAATTGTACCCAACTCAAGAATTTTAAGTAGTTGTCTTTAGAGAAGATGTGGCCTTCCAAGCTGTTGTTCGAAAGTATAAGAGTTTTTAATGATGAGCAACCAGTGGTTAAAAGTTCAGGTATTTTGCCACTCAAATTATTGTTGGATAAGTCTAAAGCATACAACGATCTCATGTTACCCAATGAAGAAGGAATGGTTCCACCAAATCCATTACCAGACATTGATAAAGATCCTAACCCAGGAAAATATGCTCCAATTTCTACTGGAATATGGCCTTGGATATAGTTCTTGGAGATATCTAAGAATGACAAATTCGTATGAGAATGAACTGGCAAGTGGAATGGACCTGAAAGAGAACTATTGGCTAAAGAAAGGGATTCTAGATTTGTGTTGTTCTCTAACAACCAATTTGGAAACTCTCCCTTCAGTTTGATGTTGGAAAGATCAACGAATTGTAGGTTGCGTTGGTGGTAAAGGAATTTAGGAAATTTACCAGCATATCCTTGACAGTTCCCCTTCCCCAAATTGAGGGACTTTAATTGGAACCTCGGGATCAAATTTTGAGTATCTTCTTCTGCATGTATTTTATTAAATGAACCATCCAAATCCTTGAGTTTTGAAAGGTTGTAAAATGGGCTCAGTGAGAGAGGAATTTTGACTTGATTGTGAGAGAGATCTAGTTGCTGCAGGGAGGTCAAATTTGCCAGACATGAAGGCAAGATACCTCTGAGACTATTGCTGCTAATATCTAACACTTGGAGATGCTTCAACTCACATAGGCCTCAAAAAAATAATTTAGAAAAACTTAAAACTCTTGAGTTTTTAATGGAAAAAGATAGTATCACCTAGGGATCGAAGTGTCATTGGCTCCATTAATATATTCACGTCGAAGCAAATTATATGGAAAATAATAGATAATTAAGCATGCACATTGGCAGTTTTATCAAACCGATAATTTGATGTTTAGGAAATCTATGATGATTGAAAAAATGATAAAATTGAACAAAAAAAATCTATGATGCTCACTCATACTAGTCAAGAAAAATCCACCAGCAAAGTAAGTTTTTTTTTTAATTTTTAAGAATAAAAAAATAAATAAATCCAAACAGAGTCTTAAAACAAAATTTGCATTCATAATGAACGTTGGGCTGAAAAACAAAGGCCCAAAATAGAAAATTATATGGTTTTTCATTGTAATCACTGTTCATTGTTGCAGTGTTTTTTTCCGACCAGCGCTAAAAATTGAATTTTTTTTTAATTTTCATTTTATAATAATGTTAGGTGTTAAAATTTTTAAGAAACCAACAATTAATTAGGCGTTAAAATTTTAAAGAAACCAATAATTATTTTCTATATTATTTATTTCTAAAATTTTAAAACAAAAATAAAAAATAATTAAATAAAAAATTTTTGATTAAAAAATTATAATTAATTTTTACCATAAAATAGATTATTAAACTAAAATAATTTTTTTAAATAATTTTATATATTTTATTCAGCTCACAACGTAGCCTAGTGTCAAAAATCTAGTATATTATAAACTAAAATGGTTTTTTTTAATTTTTTTTTTTTTTGGTCAGCGCTGGCCTTCTCCCCCCACCTCCCCCTTTCCCTTTTTTTTCCGTTTACTGTTCATATGAACAGTAAATGACTTCCTCCCTCTCTTTTTTTCCCCTCTCTAAACATTGAACTTTTTTTTCATCCGTTTACTGTTCATATCAACAGTAAATGCTGGCCCCTTTTTTTTTCCTAAAAATTAAACTTTTTTTTTTTAATTTTTGTTTCTTAATAATGTTGGGTGTTAAAATTTTAAAAGAACCAATAATTAATTGGGTGTTAAAATTTTTAAAAAAACTAATAATTTATTTTCTTTATTATTTATTTCTAAAATTTAAAAACACAAATAAAAAATAGTTAAATACAGTTTTTTTGATAAAAAATTATAATTATTTTTTACCATAAAACAATTATTAAATTAAAATAATTTTTTTAAATAATTTTATATATTTTATCTAATCTGCAGCAGTAGCACGGATAAAAAATCTGGTAATAATCTAGAAAAATTTTAAGAAGATGTCACTTTGACATAAAGAGATTGTCAATATTACCATGGGCTGCAGATATGGTGCCATTGAGTCCACATCCAAACAACGTTAAAGTCTTAAGAGAGGGAACTCTTCCAATGGTTTGCAAGAAGCTGATGTTGAGAGTAGAGCGTCTCAAATGCAAGACTTCCAGGTTCTTTAGATTAGGCAAGCCTACAATAATCAATCAAACAGGAAAAACTATTAACTTGGAAGCAATAATTCGGAAAATGGGTAAGGTCAATGACAGCAAAAGAAATTTATTGAAGGAGCTCCTATCAGTTTTTAATTAATTACTGTCACATCATAGCCAAGAAAAATCCATCAGTGAATCAAGAAATTCATTGAAGAAAAGAAAATAAAAAATTAAAATAAAGCATCTAAAATTAGACATTAAATAACTTGTCAAATTAGTCTTCACACTGGACTATCATATTATGGAAATAACTTGTCAAACAATAGCTTTATCTAGTTGCATCAAAAGAAAAACATGGATAATTTAAACAAAGTACCAAATCCAAACACAAATACATGTAATTTTAGCAGGCATAAAACCAATAGTGTATTGGGATTTTAAAAGGAATGAGAGTTTTTCCATAAGTAAATATAGAGTTGAATTTTTTTAATTTACCTTGAGAAGGTAGGGTGCCATCGAGAGATTGCAAAGACAGAGTTTGAAGAGAAGGCAATGCTCCAATGCTTTGAAGGGACTTTTCATCTAGATAACATAAGTCCAAAATCAACCCTTCTACTGGACTCAAATCATGCAACTCTGTTTCAATTTAAGAAACATAAAATTGAATTTTTATTAATTTAATTAAATTATTTGAAGCAAATTCATCTGAATAATTATAAAACTTAATTACCTTCTCCAAATATTGATCCATTAAAATCATTGTAACTTAGATCAAGTGTGATGAGGTTTGTGAATCCTCCTAATGATTGTAGTAATTGACCGCTTCTTCCGTACCTTGTGATATTATTTAGAAGAAGAACGCTCAAGTTGCACTGACCTACAAGTTAGATAAGAAAAGTTTTTCAAAAAAAAAAAAAAAGGAAAATAAAGAATAAGGAAGGAGTAATGTGATGATGTTAGTTAATTACCTCTTGAGCCTACAAATTTGTTAATATCGTTTCCGCTCAAATCCAGCTCCTCTAAGTTGTTTAAAGCATCCAATTCTTGATATATATCAAAACTAATTTAATTAGTTTACACCAAAATTACTTAAAATTATGTTTATTTTAGAAATTGAAAAATATATGTATCATAACATAAAATATGAGAAGATGTGTTTAACCTTTTAAATTTATTAATCCCTTTCACTCGTTATAAGCTATGTTCGGATAGTTGAGAGATGAAAGCCCTTTAAGAGACGATAGAATATTATTATCGAAGCGATTATTACCCAACCCAAGATACTTCAAATTATTCAATGTCAATAGTTTTTCACCACCTGTAAAAACAATACTATATAAGATTTCATTTACTAGATATATATAGTTTATGCGATCAATTTGAATTTTTTGAATCAAAAAACAAATAATTAATATAGTGATGAAATAACCATTTCATACCATGATAGGATTTGAAACCTTCAATTTCATTTCCTCTAAGATCCAAAACCTCCAAGTTTCTTAGCCGATTCAAATCTGTCCATGCATGTGTAGAATTAGTTATTATTATTATTATTGTGTGGGTCTTTGAGGAAAAAAATTAAATTACTCACCATGAATATTAATTGATCCTTTGAGTCCAACGTTGTTGAGATATAATGATTTCAAAGATAAAAGCCCACTTAGAGATGATATTAGGGTGCTGGTATTGTTGAAATTATTACCACCTAAATCGAGAATCTCCAAATTGTCAAGTTTCCATAGTTTTTGAAAACCTGCAGGAGAATTTTAGTTAGTAGTTTGTGTTTGAAAATGAAAACTAACTATTTGATCAATTTCAAAAATAAATTGCATTTCAATTTCTAGATATTCAAATTTCTATTGAAATTACAACAAATGCAGTTAGTTAAGAGGCAAACCTTCATTTTCAACACAACCAACTATTCCATTTCTAGACAGAGAAAGATCGTTGAGTTCTTCAAATGGAAGAAACAAAGAGGCATTTAGGTACCAATCTCCCAATTCCAAATCCCTTGCATCCAACAGATAAATGACAGTAACTCGACCTGTAGTGGCGTTGCAACTCGATGCTTTTCCAATTACAACAGTCGGCATCATTTTTCCTCCAAGAGGACAGGGACGTGCTATTCGGAAAATTAAGAGAATGTTTGAGTTGCAAGAGAGCGATTCTCTCTTCCTCCAAACAACCACGAGACAGCCATCCTTCCAAAGAAACCACCATTACTAATACCAACAACGACATTTGATGCAATAATTGGCCCATCTTAATAATATATATGTATATGTGATGATCAATTCTGTACTAGCTAGTTTGTCTATCTCTTCGCATTGGGCAGTAAGGAGGCTGTAGGCTTTTATAGGAGGACTGCCTGGTTTACGTACGCGTTGATAAAACATTGATGGCCTCGGGTGGGACCCATCTCGTGAGAAAAAAATTGAATGATTGCAAGTATTTCGGACCCATTATGGTGGAAAAAAATTTATAAAATCATTAATGAAAAATTAATTTTTTTCATTCAAATGACATGATTTTCCACACGGCAAATGATTTTCATGCTATTTGGTGTCTCTCAGCCATCAAAATCAAATAATGGCAAAATTGTCCACACGCAACTGAACTTTTTTTCAGAAACTGTGCTAGTTAGTAATAAGTTCTCGTTATTTATTCTTTACTTTGATGAGCATTGATACAAAAGTGATGATGAGATTAAAAAAATTAATACAATTAGAAGTATATTTGTAGTGCTGTTGCTGTCGCACACAATGCTTTCCCAGTTACAACGGTGGGCATCTTCTTTTGTCCAACAGGAGGACTGCCTGGTTTATGTAAAAGACATTAATGGCCTCTGGTGGGACCCATCTCGTGTAAAAGAAAAATGAATGACTGTAAGTATTCCAGTGCCTTCTTCGTGTATGACAGTCTTGTTCTTTCTGATCTTACAACATATATAACTGCTCTGTTTCTCTCTTCTTTTTTTCTTTTTTATTCTTTTTTTCCAAAGAAACTTTTGTCTATAATGCATGTCTTTTGGAGTAAATTAGAGATTAGTCCTTCTTATTTTGAAAAATAAATTAATTAATTTTTCTCATTTAAAAACTAATTATTTAGTCTTCATATTTTGAAATCTATTTATAATTTAATTTTTTCTACCTTTTTAATTTTTTTCATTAAAATGACATGATTTTCCACACGACAAACTAATAATTCTAAATTTTTTTAGACTTGTAGCTGGTCCTCACACGCCATTTTCATGCTATTTGGAGTCTCTCAGCCATCAAAATCAAATAATGGCAAAATTTTCCACACGCAAATGAACTTTTTTTCAGAAATTGTGGTAGTTAGTATTAAGTTCTGGTTCTTTTTTCAAAAAAGACTTTTACTTGATGTCAATTGACCTTTTTCTCATAAATGCATTTTTTTTTGTCAATTACTTTTAAGATTGATTTTTATGTATTTCAAATATTGTTTCAACAAATTATGTCCAAATGCTGTCTATGTAAAAAAATTCTCTAAAATATCTGTCCTTTAAAAGAATTATTCTGCACACTCTAGGTTACATTAAATCACATTTTTTCACAAAAAGAAGAATACAATTAAAAGTACATGTAATCATTGAGAATTTTTATAAATGATTAGGGAGAAATTTTATGATATTTAAGGAATAACTAATGATATGTATAGTGGTAACTCCATAAATTCATTTCATAAAGGGAGATAGACACAAAAAAAAGAGGATTACATCCGGATTCATCAAAAGTGATAAAAAGATTTTCACGTTCGTTTAATTTTTTCTCTTCTATTTCTCTTTTCTTTTTTTGTGTCTATCTTTCTATGAAGTAAGTTTATAGAGTAACTACCGCACATACCATTAATTACTTCTTGTGTATTATAAAATTTCTCTATAATCATTTATTCTTTACTTTGAGCATTGATACAAAAGTGATGATGGGTTTAAAAAAATTAATATGAAGTGTTTTTTATGAGTCATGGACCTAAAATGTAGAACATCTTCTTAAAATAAATAACATAGACTCACGTCGATTAAAAAACTAATTCCACCTAATATTATAGTTCTAAATTTTAAAAGACTAGTTGATCAAATACAACTGCCACATCATAAAAATAAAAATAAAAATTGATGGACTTTTGATAGAGGTATTTGATCTTCGAAATCAAAAAAATTGTTATATTGAGATGGAAAAAATAAAAATCTATGCTAGATTGATAAAAAGTTTTTTTAAAAAAAATTGATGTGCTAAAATTGCATTATCCCAATCATATTAAGTTTTTGTGATTTTGAGATATTACATTTTAGATAAAATATTAGAATTAAAGATGGACTTAGTCTGATTGCATTTAAACTCGTATTATACAACAAAATAATAGTAAAACTGAAAAAGAAAAATCCAAAAGAAAAGCTCACCAAGAAGTAATTGCTATTTCTATATGTATTTATTTATTTTAAAAACAATGAAATTTTGTTTCAAGATTTATGTACTTAATTTTAATTTTTTTCTTTAAGAAAAATAGAGTATTGTTCTTTTATCTATATATTGTTAATTTTTTAGGATTATGAAAGACTTCAGCGTTTAGAAATTTTTTTTCTTTTGTTTCAAAATGTCATATTTTGGAATTTGTCTACTTTATCAACCGTGATTTTTGGGTTTGTCAGTACCACAATCAAATGACATGATTTTCAACGGGGCAAACTAATAATTCTAAAAAATTTAGACTTATAGCTGGTCGTCAGACTCCATTTTCACGCTATTTGGAGTCTACTTCTCTCAGCCATCAAATCAAATAAGGGCATAAATTTCCACACGCAACTTTCATCTCTTCTCTAACCAGTAATTAAGTTCTGGTTCTTTTTTCCAAAGAAGACTTTGACTTGACGTCAACTGATCTTTTGTTCAGAAATGCTTTTTCTTTTTCTTTCTTTCTTTCTTTCTTTTTTGTATAAATTACTTTCAAATTGATTTTTATGAATTTCAAATATTATTTCATCAAATTTTATCCAAATGCTATCCATGTCAAAAAGTTCTAAGATATCTATCTTTCGAGAGAATTATTCTACACACTCTAAGTTATATTAAATCACAATTTTTCACAAAAAGAGTAATACAATTAGAATTATACCTAATCATTTATCTTTACTTTGAGCATTGATACAAAAGTGATAATGAGATTACAAAAATTAATGTAAAGTGTTTTTTACGAGATATGGACTTGAAATGTAGAACATCTTCTTAAAATAAATAACATAAACTCAAGTGGATTGAAAAATTGATTCCACCTAGTACTATGATTCTAAATTTTAAAAGACTAATTGATCAACTACAATTGTCATATCATAAAAATAAAAAGAAAAATTGATGGACTTTTGATAGAGGTATTTGATTGTCGAAATGGAAAAAACTGATATATTGAGATGAGAAAAATAAAAATCTATGCTAGATTGATAAAAAGTAAAAAAAAAAAATGATGTGCTAAAATTGCATTATCCCAATCATATTAAGTTTTTGTGATTTTGAGATATTACATTTGTAGGTAAAATATAATAACCTAAAGATGGACTTAGTCTTATTGTATTTAAACTCGTGTTATACAACAAAATCATAGTAAAATTGAAAAAGAAAAATCCAAAAGAAAAGCTCACCAAGAAGTAATTGTGATTTCTATATGTATTTATTTATTTTAAAAACAATGAAATTTTGTTTCAAGATTTATTTACATAATTTTAATTTTTTCTTTAATAAAATAGAGTATTGTTCTTTTATCTATCGTTAATTTTTCAAGATTATGAACGACTTTAGAGTTTAGAAATTTTTTTCTTTTGCTTCAAAATGTCATATTTTCGAATTTGTCTATTTTTATCAACCGTAGTGTTTGGGTTTGTCAGCACCACAATCAAATGACATGATTTTCCATACGGCAAACTAATAATTCTACGAAAATTTAGACTTATAGCTGGTCCTCATACTCCATTTTCATGCTATTTGGAGTCTACATCTCACTCTCTCAGCCATCAAATCAAATAATGGCATGATTTTCCACACACAACTTGCTTGTCCACATGCAATTTTTTGAAAAATTACTTTTTAAATTGATTTTTATGTATTTTAAATATTATTTCATCAAATTCTATCCAAATGCTAATGCTATCTATGTAAAAAATCTCTAAAATATCTATCCTTTAAAAGAATTATTCTGCACACTCTAAATTATACTAAATCACAATTTTACACCAAATATATATATATATAATTGGAATACAATTAGAAATATATCTAATCATATATTCTTTGCTTGGTGCATTGACACAAAAGTGATTATGGGATTAAAATAAATAAATTTAATATGAAGTGTTTTTTATAAGTCATCCACCTGGTATGTGGAACATCTTTTTAAAATAAATAATATAGACTCACCTCGATTAAAAAACTGATTCAACCTAGTATTATCAAATTTAAATCTTAAAAAACCTAATCTTGAAATCCAAAAAAACCCACATACACCTTGTTATTTACAAATATAAAACATATAGATAGATAGTGTCGAACACATATCTTAAATCGAATAGTTAAATTAAAGATGATTAATATATAAAATTGAGAATGAATCATCCAATCATACAATTTAAATCTTTTGAATGAAAATGAATCTCAACTATTTAACTCTATATGGTATCAAAGCCTTAAAGAAGTCTAACTGTTTAGCAAAAATCATGAAACTCAAACTACATATGATTAATATATAAAGTTGAGAAGGAGTTTATTCGTTATAAGGCTTAAGTTTTGTTTTAATGAAATTCAATCTTAATTATCTAACTCTATGGATAGATAATTCAAGGGATTAGAAAGCAAGGAAAAAAAAAAAACCTCACATGTGAGACGTATATCCACCAGATAAGCTTCTGAAGCAAATTAATATGGCCAAACCCAACATTTGGGCTTTTTTCTTCGATAGACTAGAAAGTAAAGGAAAAAAATCCTACATGTGAGATGTATATCCACCAAACAAGCTTATGGAGCAAATTAATAAGGCCTAACCCAACATTTGGGCTTTTTTGCCCCTTTTTAGGGCAGCACACACGCCTATATATATATATATATATATATATATCCAACAAATAATATTATAATTAAGCTGTTTGATATGGCCCAATCTACACTAGACATGGACCCTAAAAACCAAATAATAAATTTCATTTACTATTTTTAATATTTTAACGACCTAGCACCAAATAAGTTATTAAAAGGTGTGAAAATGGTTTTGATTTTCTTTTTTTCTTTTTTTTTTTGCTGCATTCATCTGAGAGAATTTAATCTTAAAATGTTGTTTGGTTATAAAAAATCAAAGGTTTGAAAGAAAAATACAGAAATCAAAATAAAAATTAGAATATCAAAATAACATTTTTCTTTCAATATTATCTTTGGAATAGTAATAAAGAATCCAAACAAAATTTAAAATTTTTTATATTGATTTTTAAAATACATAAAAATAATGATTAAAAAGATAATTTCATCGATTATCATGGTAGTAAAAATCATAAAAGTGATTGCGATAATGATGGCGGTTAAGTGAAAAGTTATGGTAAAATAATAATAATAACAATTTTTTTCATTTTTTTGAACTTCCACCACTAATAGTTGCTGATGGTAGTAAATGATGAGTGGTGGCAAAATAACAACAATAATAATTTATATTTAAATTCTTTTTATCATTATCGTTAATGATTGCGAGATGGTGGTGGTGGTGGTAATCATGAAAGTAGGGATACGATGATGATAAAAGTAATTTATATGCAATAAATAAATAAATAATATATCATTATTTTGAAGAAATTTTTAATTTTAATTTTTATTCCTATCTCTTTTTGTTGGAATGAAATTGTGTTTAATTTTTATTTTCAATTCTACTCTTCATTTGCATTTCTACTCTCTTTTTTTTTTAACCAAATATATATATGTATATATATGTAAAGTAGAAATAAAATTTTTATTCTTATTTTCATCATTTTATTTATTGATAATACAAACTCTTATGAATCTCTTGATAATGGTAATCGAACACTTTAGAAACATCTAAAATGTTCATGAGTTTCTTGATAATAATAATCAAATACTTTAGGAACATCTAGGATGTTTGTACTTAGAGCATTACCATGATAACCTGATCAAAGAGGTAGATACCATAGATTTTAAACCGAAACATGAAAATTGATCCGGAAAACAAAAACCCACAATTGCATAGTAACCCAACTAGTAAGCCCACTCTTAATAGAAATGATTAAGATGGCCCAGCCCACATTAGACATGGGCCAGAGAAACAAAGCAAGAAAATGCACACCCCTACCCCATTCTCTTCCTGTTATTTTCAATTTTTCGGTGACTGAAAAACCCTATACCCATCAAGAATTAAACACAAGCAAAACCCCCAATCTCAAGCTTTGAATCCTAGAGAGAATCATCAGCCAAAAAAGATTGCAGAGAGAGATGCAAGAATCACTAGAAGGAGCAGAGTATACTCTTGTTGCAAGAAAACCCAGTTTTGGACTCCCTACTGGTTGTCCAATTTGCTTGCCTGTTTACACGTACCTCAAATTAGCTAACTTACCTTTTCATTTGGCTTTCAATAACACTTTCCCTGATTCAGGTATTCTTACTTACCTATTTTTTTTAGGTTCTTAATTTCATCCAATGCTGTTCATGTTTGTAAGTTCTTGTACTGTGTTTTTGCTTCTTCTTTTTTTAGTTACTACGAGTTGGACTTTCTGGCTGTTTTCTTGTTGAAATTTTGTTGAAGTTTGCTTCTTTTGTGTGTTAATAGATTAGAATCACTAAGAAAACAAATCCCATTTCTTTAGCAAAGTTCTTTACACAGAATGAATGTTAATTTTGATCTAGGTTGTGATCGTTTTGCAGTTACTGGCTCTGTAATGGTGTTCAAATTGCATGCTTTTGTTTCCTTGAGTTATTTTAGAAATCTTAAAGTTGGTATTTTGTTGTTGAATAGGAATTTTAGTTCATTTTGGTACTTGGTGTATGGTGGGGGTGTGGAATAAATGAGGCCGAGGAGTTAAGTAATTAGTATTCAAGATTGGATTTGGATGGCCAGGACTATGTTTGATGGATATTGGTTTTTTGGTTGACTAGAAATGGCAGCCAGTTTTTAATATTCTTATTGATAGCCTTACATGAATAATGAGGGTTTTTTTCTTCACATTCTTAATTTTCTTGTATTTTTTGTGTACTGATTCTTGTGACAAAATTGAAACTTCAGTTGCTTGAATCTTCATTAAACAATAGGAGATATGATCATGTAGTTTAGGTCATTCTCATTAGCCAGTTATAGTTCCATTGAAGTGGTGTTGTCGCATGAAGAATTTGGAGACAGTCCTGCCCTTTACTATTCTTAAGGCTGTTCTCAAGACTTGATCCTATATCCTTGCGGTGGCAAGCCCAGCAGTTTTACCATTGAACCAAGCAATGGCCTATTAAAGACTATTAAGTTGTATGGAGTGCAACTGTATCTTGTTTTAAGTCATACCTAAGGCATCTCAAGTACTTTTTTTTTTTTTTTGAGATTTTATGTATTCAGAAGCCTAATTTCATTTTCCTGAGCCTTTCTCTAATCGTACTTTTGATTGTACACAGCTAAGGGCTTTCCTCCTTGGGTAACTGTGCTTTCTGATAATTTGTTTATGCTTTCACTTTTGTCTCTTATGTTGCTTCATTTATAGAATTTAGAGGTTTGCTGGGGATTCTGGAGCATAGAACTGTAGAATACTGTTTTAATTATGTATGGGTAGTGAATCTTCTCTCAAAAACTGAAAAGGTTCTTTTCTGTACTATGTGGTTTCTTGTGTTTGTATGCATGCCTTTGTTCCTGTTTCTCTATGTTACTTTCTCTCTGTGAAACTTCCAACTGTACAAAATATTTGAATCTACTTTGTAATTATTTTCATGTGTGTGAATGCTTTCTCATGTTGTTGTTTATGTGTGTTTTCTCAAATATATCATGCAAATATTAAAATTGTCTTCAAAACACTTATCTAACTTTCTATGTTAGATCAAATTCCTTACATTGAATCAGGCACTTATGTGGCCTACAATGACGAGAATGGTGGGGTTATTGAACGTTTAAAGGAAGATGGTATTGTTGATTTGGATGCTGATTTCTGCTCCCTCCCAGAATGGATATCTATGAAAGCAATGGTTAGCACCTGGCTTGCAGATGCAGTCATGTATGAACTCTGGGTGGGATCTGATGGATCCTCTGCCCGTGCAGTTTATTACTCTGATCTCCCATGGTTAATAGGAAAGGCTCTATTCATGAAACAAGTGTACATTGTTAAGCAGCGATTTGGGATAACGAAGGAAAATGCTGAACGAAAGGAAGCAGAGGTTACACTTCTATCATTGATGATCTTTTTCTCCAACTTGTTAATATGTGCACTCTCTCTCTCAAATATGCACACATGCACTAGTGCTAAAAAGCATGCACTTGTAGAATAATTTCAGCTTTTTATGTTTTGCTTCATTTTTCTGTTAATTTTCCTTCAGCATTGACTTGCATTTTTTTTTTTTATTAATTATGTATAGATTTACAAGAGAGCGAAAATTGCATATGGAGCTTTGTCAACCACATTAGGGGATCAAACATTTCTTTTTGAAAGGTGATTCTTTTGGATATCATGGTTAATATTTTGTTTTCCTTTTTCCAGGAAATTCATCAAGGATATTTTGACTTTTATATTTTTATTTCAAATTTTAAGTTTGACATTTTGAGTAAAATTTAATATTGGCTTGCTAATGATGCACTCAACTTCATTTTTCTGTTTGTGCAGGCCATCTAGTTTGGATTCATATCTCCTTGGGCATGTGCTTTTCATTCTTCAAGCATTACCTGTGAGTATACCAATTGTCTTCTGTGATCTACGTGAGCTGACTGCTGCCATATGTATTGTTGGAATGATTATTTAGAGAAAAAAAGACTTTACATTATATCATTCACCTTCTATTTTTGAATGCATGATGACAAGCATACTGAAAACATGATTAACCTGTTGGATATAACATGCGTTGGTGTTTGAGCAAGCTGATGAAAATATTTACAACAAAATGTCAGGATCTCTAACATTTTGTTACATTCACGCAGACAAAGAGCAGTTTGCATGAAAATTATGTTAGCTTAATGAAAATCTCAATAATTACATGCAGCCTTGCATAAATATCTAACAATCAAGATCCTCTAATTTCTTTTAGGAACATGACAGCAATCTGTGCTGTTATGAAACACATTACCATCAGAAAACTTGCTTGAAACCATTTTCTGTTAACATGGTTTCTACTCATTTGACTTTCACATGATTTGCTGTGGTTATTCTGTCCGTGTGATATGGTGTGGCGCCAAGCATATGAGTTTTCCTCCGTCCTTGTCAATTATTTTCACCTCTTCTTTTTCTTTTTGTGTTCCATGCCATTAGGAATCATCAGTGCTGCGAAGTGCACTCTTGGAGCATGGTAATCTCATGCGATATGCTGAAAAACTTAAGCCAGACTTCTTGGAGGCTGGATCATCTTCTTCTGTCCCACAATTCCATTCAGAGGCTTCATCAACTTCGACAAGACGTCCTTCAAATTCAAGTAAGATATTTTCCTCTTTTATAATGTATATATTATATTGGTTATCTGATAGTATTTGAGTTGTTTGCTAAATACCAAACCGGCCTATGGATCATGTTTAGACAGTTTAGTCATCAAAATAACTGTTTGTTGTTTAAGATGCTTGAAGAAAAATAAAAGCCATTCGGAAATAATGGGTCGAAAAGTATCAGCCATGTCTGTTTTTTCAAACAGAATCTCTAACTATTTGCATATGTTTTTATCACTAGGTTCAAAGACTAAGACGCAACCTAAGAGGGAAAAGACAGAAGAGGAGAAAACTTTTAGAAGAAGGGCAAAATACTTTTTAGTAACGCAGGTAGTTGCTGTTTTAGTTTTTCTCTCTGTCATGGGCGGTTATGATTTTTCCGAGGTGGAGGTTGATGATGATGAAGGCTTCGGTTATGACTGAAGAAATTAATTTTTTGACAAATCTGGATTTTCCTCGACAATTTTTGTTTTTTTATTGGGAGAAGGATAATTTCCTTTTCACCTTTCATTCTTGTATTCCATGTAAAAATATTAAAGAATAATCATCCAACACTTGAAGGTTACTGTGTGCTTGATCAACCCTTTTTAAAGCACAGTAATAGGCCAACCTTATGGTGGTTCAGACTTCAGAGAGGGAATTGTGGCCAATGTAGTTGGATTCTAATATTTGATCATTCAGAAACATAGTTTGAAATCGCAAAAACAGTTGTAAAAACGATTGTGATTATAGGTTGTGGCTTGTTAAAAAACATATCTCACATTCATAAACTAAAATAATAATAATAAAGTATATAAAGTTGAAAGAGATCATTATAGTTTTATTATGGATGAAATTGAATCTGAATTATTTAATTTAATATGGTATTTAGAGTTTCAAAGAGACCTAATGACCTAATAATGATCTAGAAATTCAAGTCATAGATTTTGAAAGATTCTACTTACTATTAAGGGTTAAGTTTTTTGAACGAGAAATAATAGTTTTTTGAATAGAATTTAATTTTAACTATCTAATTCATTATAGTAGTATGAATGCATTAGCATGTTACTAATTGATTATTTTTTTTTTCGAATAACAATCCTTATTCATCAAATAACAACAAATAATAGAGTTACATAAAAGTATGGGTATTATGCTCCCCACAATACCGCTTAATGGTAATAAACATGCCTGAATTGTTATATAACGACAGTTATGCTATATAACAATTGTTATTTTTGTTATTTAAAACTATGTTTAGAAAGACTCTTACCTTGCTGCAGGAAATAGCCCTTGCAGCAGTTGAACTTAAATCCACTCGGAAAAATATCAGCCTATGAGCATCCATTCATTCCCATTTGTTTCCTTACAATTTTGTAAATGCTGTTTCTGATTCTTGGTCTACCGTTTTTGGTGATTTTCAGTTTGTTTATTGGTTGGCTTACCTGTTTGAACATCTCCCAGAGAATCATTTAATTGGAAGTAACTGAGAGAAGCATTGTTTCTTGGTTGCAGATAGTTCAAGTTATTGGGACAAAATATGATATGACTGATAGCTTTGGATGCTAAGAAAATAGATGAAGAAGATCTGAGCTTCTGTACTTGATAGATTCAGGCAGTTTCCAATCCCAGATATATGTCTAGAGGTTTCTTGTGTTCTACTTAGGTTAGCTTGGCAACTAATGGATCAAACAACTATGTTAGCAGGAGCAGCAACTACACTACCTTTGGCATTTAGGTTATGGCATGTAATTACATCATTGACACTAGCAAAATTAGCCTCTGGGATATCCTAAATTATGTTCCAGCCCCACTGGAACTCTCGGAGCACTTGACGTTCTCCCATTGCTTAACAAGTTCTGCATATCCCTCTGCAGAACGAATAGCGAATTCAGTCAGTGAGCTCATTGCAACTGACATTCCTGCACAAAGAACCTTTATGGCAACTTCAGCCATTTTCTCTGTAGTCATTACATCTTCTACCTCACCAACCTCCACCAATTCCATACTTCTGCCTGACTCAACTGAAAACCCAGCTCCAAATCTCTTTGAACCGATTGGAACCCTGTGTGGATCGTCTCTGAGCTGCTGTGCATAGATAGACCCCATCCCAGCTGCAAAAAAGTCTAGGCCATCAAGAACTGGCATCTCCTGTATTGCATCAAGAAACCTTGACCATTGGATGCAAAGTCCAAACATTGGAAAGGTTCCACTGGTTCGACGAGGTGAGAGCGGAAGTTTTGATGTGTCAGGATCTGACCTAACACACCTGAGGAGCCAGCCGGTTAGTGCATGCATGTAGGATCGTTGAGAAGTGATCCATGCCTCGAAACAGGCTCGCCAATTCCTGAGTTCTGCCTCGAGGTTGGAAGCCGACCTGGCTAGCCGTTGAGGGTTGGCAACTGACATGGAAGAGTGTCTTTTTGCTTCCAGTTTTGAAGGTGTGCCTGCTAGTAATAGCTTGGCTTCGTCTAAAGTGCACTTCTGTGACTGATGGCATTCTGCCATTACTTTCCACATCTTCGCTAACCTGTGGAACACGAAAAGAGAAATTGAGTCAGATTGTATCTAAGTCAGGTTTTAAGCACTTTTCACTTCTAGGCGGATTGGAATGCTTTTTCGTTGTCTGCAAAAACAATCTGAGCAATAGAGGTGTTATACCCTTGTACCAATTCCAAAAGTTGAGGCTGCAGTTCTTCATCCCTTAAAGTTTCTATTCTCTTTGACACAGCTTCAACTGAATGTATTGAAACCTTTATCTGAGTATGCAGATCCCTAATGGCTGCTCTTGTTTTATCCAGAACAGAGGGGTCGTCTCCTTTGACATCTTGGTTCCTGAGTTGCGTACACTTCTTCTCGTATGCGATTCGAACCTTTTCTCCACACTGATTAAGAAGGTAACAGATGGAAATATCAGTTGCAGATTAGTAATATAATTAGTAATCAGTATGATCAACCATTTTAATGTCCCTTTGTCCAGCAACTAAATGTCCCATACTAAACATATCTAATAACTTCAACGAAATTATAAGCTAGAAAAACTAGGGCATCAGAATGCATCATTCAAAAAGTTATGCAGGAGATTTGAGATTTACCCTAACTTCTTGGTAGAGTTTCTTTTCCCAGGCATATAATCTGTCCAATGTTGATTGGTGACTACCTGACAACATGCAAGATTCCTCTGAGAAGTCACTACTGCTATCACAATCTTCATCTTTAGAGCTTGAAGAATTGATCATAAATCTTGATGATGATGACCGAGATGAAGCCGAGCGTATCAGTGCTACTGGATTCAGCATTTTCATGGCTGCAGGAGCAACAGATTTTAAGTTGATTCCTAGAGTACTTGAAACAAACACAGACCAGAAAAAAGGCTAGATTTTAATGAAGAATTCGCATCCCTATGTGCATTTTGGTGCATTTGATGGAGACTACAACTTGATAGGATAAGTTTTCAACTATTTATGTTCCAGCCATACATGGTGTCAAGGAAATGCTGATCTGGAAAATGCTTGAGATGTGATTAGGTCGGTCTTATGTTTTGAATGGAAACTGGCAAATTATGCATGAATGACATCTAATTTTAGGCAGAGTAAATAAAACCCGAGGTTTTAAGTTCTTTAACCTGTGAGTTCATTTGAAGCTGATGAGTACTGAGCTCTGCTAGACTCTAACAAGTCTGACACTTCCTTCGCTGAATTACAAACAACTGTGAACTGATCTTCAAGATCCTTGATGACTTCTGCCATGCTCGTTGGCCTTCGGTTTACATAGACAGTAAAACCTGGTGTTTCTGCCTTGGCTTCACCGTTACCAACTTGCATTTCTTGATTGCGAACCTCAACCTGTCCGGAATTTTGAGATCGTGATAGCTCTATCTTCACACTACCTTGTGATTGCAATCCTGGCTGTGACCCTGGCACTTCATGTTCACATTCACATTCACTATCAGTTTCATCATCATCCTCATCATCATCCTCGTCCTCATCAACATCCTCAACAAGGACTTCTTCTCTTGTGTTATTGGCATCAACCTTAGCTCGTTCTTCTGCTACATTTGCTTTGTTATCTGAATCTTCTTGTTCAGTTTCGTCTTCCAGGTCAGGAATCCCTTCTTCTTCTCGAACCTGCCTTAGTCCTCTGATATCATCATCCATAACCATCTGATCAAGGCTACTGCGATTGGGATAACCATAGTAGTCTAATGATGAAAATGGGTTCCAAAAGCCATCCCACTGAGAAGTTTGAGGTGATGGTGGAGGAATGTTGGGCCTATTATTGGGAGAATAAGAGAAGAATGAAGAATACATAGGCGTGGATTGCATTGCGAAGAATCCATCAACACCATAATCATGCATTGGAGAGTAAGTTTCGACTCGGAATGTTTCCGGAGATTGAGGTCTCTCCTCAACTGAAACTGATTGGTTCCCCCTGACCTCAAATAATTTACTTTAAAAGTAGAAGTAGGTCCAGATTGGATAGGAGCTGCAGAGAAGGATTTCGGTGAAATTGAGATGAAACCAGGACTAGTTTTCTTTACAGGCGTAAAAGGTGGTGTTATAAACGAATCTAACAAGAACTCTCTGGGCTCATCTCCTTCAACATAATCACGAAGAGCTGCCGAAACTCTTTTCAAGGACTGGATATAAGCTAAGTGTCCTGAGGCAAATCTTGTTCTTTGCTCTACAGCCTGCTTAATGAATCGTTTTCGATCTTTACAAAGCTGAACTGCCTCTTCATCATCAAGCTTTGATGTAGTACATCCCATTTCTATCTTTATCTTCCCTTTGCCTGCCCCCACTCTATGAAGTTTTCAGGCTTGAATCAAAACCGAAATCACAATAGTATCTCCTCTTATATCTCACCAGATTCATATGGATTTTCCCTAGCTGTTCAACAAAATCAAAATTTAATTAATTAATCAATAACTATAAATCCACAACAAGAAACATGAAGCAATTGGAAAAGAATCTCCTAATAAATAAGACACCTTCGTTTCTTCATTTTTCTTCATTCACAAACAATGATAAAAGAAAACAAAACTAATTTTCAAAAAAAGTTGTCTGTGCTTTTCTTTATTTTCAAGTTATTGAACATTTTCTAACTTACATAACAGAACAAATAAATTGAGATTCTTTTGAGCTTAGAGGTGAATAATCATAAGCAACAACAATCTCAACAGTAAAATAAATTTAAAGAAAAGAAAAGAAAATACATACACTTTGTTTAAAGGATCATGTGCAAAAAACAGTCCATTGAACCCCAAAAGCAAGAATAATTTCCTAAAACTTGGAGGTGAATAATCATAAGCTAGGGAAAAACATGGCTAGCGGACAAGAAGAAGAAAAATATGAGACAAAAAGGAGTACTACTGAATAAAGAGAGGTCTAAATGATTAAAAAGAGAGTCATACTGATGATTTTCAGTTACGAGGTACAATAAGTAAGAAAATGACACAAGAAAAGAAGATAAAGGTTTAAAGTAAAGAAGAACAAAAAAAGACACCATTGTTGACTGATCACATGGTGAAACCTGCAAATGTTGTAAGCAAAAACTAGAAAGAAATTAATGAAGATATTAAATAATGGTGGTGGCCCTTTTTACAGTGATAAAAGCAGAACTTATCAGCTGGAAGAAAAATAAAGAAAAAAGCTGTAAAATGCATAGCTGATGAGCATAAAAAATGGAGTAAAAAGATGAAATCTTTGTTAGAATATAAACATGAAGAGTGTGGAAAGAAATTAAATTTGAAGAGAAAATAAAAACCCATTGGAAAATTTTGCTAAAATAATTAATTCATTACCCCAAATAATTGGTTGCACATAAAAGAAAATTTATATTCTGTGTAGTAAAAAAAAAAAAAAAATCCAGCGACAAACTGAGTTTCATAAACAAAATGAAAAAGTAGTAATGAGCACATTTTTTTAAAAGTCCATTTAAAGGGAAAAAAAACTTCAAGTTTTGTAAAAGAAGAAAAAACAAAGAAATGAACAGAGAATTCTGAAAAAACCCATTTCAGGATTTTGAATAGAAGAAAGAAAAATAAACACAGTCATGCTAGAGGCTATGCATACATAGAACATAAAGAAGAAGAAGAAGAAGCTGAAAAAAATGGGAAGAAGAACTCCATGATCACTGTAAGATGACGAACAAAAGTAACGTGAAAATGGGCAACAATGAAGAAACATACCTGAGAAGTGCAGTTACTGTGGGCAGAAGTAGAAGAGAAGAGAAGAATGGGAGAGCTGTTGCTGTTGGTCACTGTTCTTTCGGAGAGAGGGGAGAGAGACGTTGAGAAAAGCAACGGTCAAAACTCAAATTAATGAAGGAAAAGAGAAACAAAAAAACATTAAAACATGAAAAAATAAAATAAAGTCATGAGGTTGGAGAACTAAAACAAAAGTAGACAACATGAGAATCGGATGAAAGGAAGCTTACATACATTGAGTATGACACTTTTTTGTAATTGCCCTTTGTTTCACACTTTATTTCACAAATGCCACTTGGTTTTCTCCAGTAAAAAAAAAATTTAAGAAGAGAAAATCCAAATTGCAATGTGGAAAGAATTTTTCTTCTTCGTTTTTTAATTATATGTAAAGTGAATGAATTCAATTTATCATTAAACAAGAATCTTATTTATTCCAATTAAAGTGTATTAAAAAAACTAATTAATGGCATAAAGGTATTAGATGATGGTCTATAAGATTTGAAGATCTTTTTTAAATGTAAAATATTTGAATTTACAATAAAAATAGCTAAATTTAAGTTAGTTATTAATTGAAAACTTAAAATAAATAAACTATAAGAAATAATTATCTTTATAGAATATATTCTTTTGATAATTTTTTTAACCTATAAAATTAATTAAGGTGAACTCCCACAAACTATTCTAGATTTTATAAGGTGCAAATGACTATTTTATGATGGATTTTCAAATTATAATTTAGATTTGGGTTTGAAGTAAGTATGTTTGGATTTTATGCACGTCTTAAATGAGAAAAAATAAAATAAAAATAGCATGATAAACTTAAGTTGACATTATGATTAAAAAAAAAAAAAAATTTCTATGCGGAATGCAACGTACAACAAATAAGTTAGATGAACAACTTAACTTAAAAATAACAAGATATTTATTACAATTAAATATAAAGGATGGTCAATTCTTTCTTCTTTGCCTAAATTGTAAAATATTCTATGAATTTCAGCCAAAAAAAAAAAAAAACCTATAAACTAAAAAATGTCTAATTTTACTTCCTAAACAATATGATTTTTAAAATTTATCCTTTTATTAGTATTCCTTTGAAAAATTGATGAGAAAAATCCATAAAAATCCTATCTATTCTTCTATTTTCTCTACCGATTTAAGAAAATATGTTTACTAACAGATAAAATACAGGAATTAAAAGGATTTTTAAAAGTATTTTTGATAATTTCTCAATAAAATTCTATAAAAGAAACAAATTCAATCAAGAATTTTTTAGTTTAGATAATATTTTACAATCTAACCTTATTCTTTAATAAATGTCATTC
Organism: Dovyalis caffra; assembly: GCA_963924115.1. NCBI lineage: Eukaryota > Viridiplantae > Streptophyta > Magnoliopsida > Malpighiales > Salicaceae > Dovyalis > Dovyalis caffra. The sequence continues at coordinate 2,421,705 of CAWUPB010001168.1, read as the reverse complement.
TCTTTTGTCTTGAAGGGCAAGACTAAAGTGTCCAACCCAAAAACTAACCGTAACCTACTTCAAGCAAAGTTGAAGAAGAAGCACTTCTTTTGCCAACAATCTAGAACTTGCAAGATGCCAACTGTTTTCGAATTCTGACCTCTTCTCATCTATTTCCTATGATCTTGTACCAGCAAAAATATGTCCATTTCTTACCAATATGGACCCAACAAATTAACATCAACTCTCTAATTTCATGATCAAATTCCCATTAGTCCTCTGATCATTTCTGATCAAGAGACAAAACTTGCAGCTTTTGGGTCTGAGTGGGACCCATGTTTTCTGAGTCTGATTCTTTGTACTGTGTACCATGGCTTGTTGGCTTGTGTCTTGTTTCAGATTTTGTTTGTGGTTTGTACTTGAAAATAATGGAGTAGAGTCCAGGACAAGGTAAGGATATTTTTGTAATATTTTTGTAATTTGGGGATTAGTTTTTGTTAGGAGAAAAGAGGGAATTTTGAAAAGCAAAAAAGAAAGTCGGCTCCAAAGCAAAAGGTGAGGGAACCTGTCCCTACTGTAAAGACTACTGGGGATGCCTCGATAACGGTTTCTTTTGAAAATGCCCCTCTCTTCCCACCTAAATATCAACAATGGCCTCCAATTATTTCCAAAAGATTAGTGCTTTTCCTAAAATAAATTAAATAATTGAACAAATACTATATATATAACTCAAAAATTGACCGCATTTCAACCAATTTGTATTAGTCCAAAAAAAATTTATATTTAATGAAAAATCTTATAAAGTCGTCTTTTTTTATTGAATGGAGAATTCTTTTGGTAAAATATGCTAAGTACCCAAATACAATTAGAGTTCTTAAGCCATCCAAGATTTTTTTTAACCCAATTTTTTTTTATGTTTAATGATAAATCTTATAAAGTCATTTTTTTTCATTGAATGAAGAATTCTTTCAATAAACAAACACCAATTTTCTATTAATATAAAGGGTTCGAATTTCTCGAATCCTATTTATTGAAAGAAGTTAAAATCTTATAGTTTTCATTTAGAACATGATTAATCTATCTACAATATGAGATGAAGATATCTAAGGTAAAAAAAAAAATTCTCTTAGTAAACTATAATAAGTAATAAAATAACAATTAAAATTCTTAAGTCATTCAAGACTCGCTTTTAGCCCAAACTTTTTTTATAGTTAATGACAAATCTTACAAAACTATGTTTTTAAATGAAGAATTATTTTGGCGAAACTTGCATAAGCTCACACCTCACTATCTACCAAATCCAAACTTGCATAAGCTCACACCTCACTATCTACCAAATCCAAATTATTTACGGGATCAATTACGAGAAATTTTATAATGCATAATGAGTAATTAGTGGTATGTACAATAGTTACTCATTGGGTCCACTTTAAAGAGAGAAGTAGATACACAAAAAGAGAGAAAAAAATAAGAGAGAAAAAATAAAAAAATTTGAACAGATGTGGAAATTTTCTTGTCACTTTTGATAAGTATGGATGTAATTTCTCTCTCTTTTTGTGTGTCTATTTTTCTCTTCAAAGTGAATCCAATGAGTAACTACTATACATACCACTAGTTACTCATTGTGTATTATAAAATTTTCCGATCAATTACAAGTAATTGTGTAGAAATAGAATACTTGAAAGGATAACCTTGAATACTTTAGAAATACTTGTAGGAAATACTATTTAGATCACAATTAGTTGCAAAATTTCCTAGAAGAGTAAAAGTAATTTTAGCACTGAGAAAAATTATTTTAAATAATTTCAATGAAGATACGGAATATATTCCTTGCTGACCGCCAGGACACGAGGAATAATATCGGCATTAATGGATGCAGATTACAGAAGATGGTCACCGTGTAATGACAATTGCAGCCTTTTTTCTTCGAGGTTCTCTGACAATGGCAGCATGCGACTCCAACCTAGGATTCTACCCTTCTTTATTATAAACCTAATCTTCCCTCTCCTTACAACAAGATCTTTAAGCATAATTTACTCTTCAATTATATACTATAAGATTCAATAACATTTCTCTATTCTTAAATGCAAATGGATAATTTTAATAATTCCAACTTGATTTAATGGTCCAACTGTTCATGAAGCTTCGTAGGTTGTTTTTCTGGTGAGACTTGGACCTAACTTCTAATTTTTAAATCACTGTTAGATTAAAAAAAAAATTAAAAAAATTATGTGTCAGTATCTGGGGTAATATCTATGGATGATATTTTATTCTAGTTTGAATTTGATGGATAGAACTAAAAAATTATATAAGAATTAATGTTTAAATATGCACTTATACAATAAGGTTATTTTTCAGTTAGTTTTTATATTTTCAATTGAATTAATTTTATTTTCGAATACACGTTAAATTTCTAATATATCATTTTAGTGAAATTTTCATACTAAACCATCAAAATTAGTAATACGATTTGCACATGATTATTTTTTATTTTGAAAATGTCCTTGTAAGCTAGAAAAATTAAAAGTTTTTATGTACAAATTACATAATTAATTTCATTAATGGTTTAATCTGAAAATCTTATTGAAACGATAAATTAGAAACTTAAGTATATTTGATAATAAAATTAGACCAATTAAAAATACAATAATAGATTGTAGAATCACTCTATTATATAAAAACAAATTAAACTATTAACTCATTATATAATTTCGTAACCGATAAAAAAAGACTCCAATAATAATTATTTCAAATCATAAAAGAAAAATCTAAAAATATGAAGATTTATACTTAACTCGAGTTTCTAAATAGAATTTTTGGACATTGTAGTTGGCAAACACAATACCATCACCATATATATGTATCTCTTGGTGCTACTCAAAGTTGTCTCTTCTAAACTTTGCATTGCTTATGCCAAACAAAAGGGTAAAAAAAAAAAAAAAAAAGGCAAGCTGGAAACCCACCCTGTATCAAAACTAATGGCTGATAGGGACTGGTATACATGGAAACTTTGACAGGAAGGAAAAATAATAATAATAATAATTTGAAGACTCCAGCAATCCCCAAAAAGAAAAACTTTCCAAGACAAGATTTTTACAAGTCTACAATAGCACAGTAACCAGCTTGGTTTATTCATTTATCTGTCTTTTTTCTTTCTTTCTTTTCAACACCTTTTATGAGTAAATTATAAATTAGTCCCTTTAGTTTTACAAAATGAATTAAATAATCTTTATTTCAAAAACCAATTAATTAGTTTCTTAATCAGTATTGATTATGTTTAATTTAATGTTACTTTATTTTTAGAGATGTCTTCTTATCTCATCAATCTTTTCACATTTTTGTACTTATTTTTTTGCTTTTCTATTTCTTAAAATGAAAAAACAAAATAAATTAAAAAAACGAAAAAAGATTAAGTTAATAGACTAATTAATTAATTTTTGAAACTAGGAACACTATTTTAATTTGTTTCAAAAAACTAAAGGACTAGTTTATAATTTACTTCGCCTTTTATTTATCAGCTACCCCTTTTATGGGGTCATATTTGGTGGCAAGATTTTGTGACTTTAACCTTAAAAAATGAAGAATTTAGGGTCCCATGTCCTCTTCCTTTGTTTTGGATCTTACTGACAATAATTAATTAAGCATTAAGCAAACTACCAATGTATATCAACCATAGTGTTGTTCGTTCTTTGTCCCTTTCATTTAACCTTTATGCTCGTTAAAAAGAAATTCCACTTATAAATGTCTTTTTGCTCCAACTTGTGAAATCAAATCTGAATGGTTTCGATTGGCAATAAAAAGACATAACATTTTCATCCTGAAATATTCATTTAGAAGTTAATTATTATACCAACTGGTTTCATGGATCAAAAATTGCTTGTTGATGAGAATATAGACTTCAAAATCATCACTAACTAATGCAATATAGGTACTTGTAATTAATTTGATTGGTTTGATAAAATTTAAACTTTTAGTACTAATAAAGAGGATCGAGCGAGAACAACCTCTAGTCATTTAAACACGTGATTTATAATTTAAATTCTTTTATACGTAAAAAACTTTTTAGATAGATATATCTCGTTTTGTGCATCCGACGTAATAACAAGAGATTAGTTTAGATTTTCAAACCGAAATACTTTGGAGATCCAAGAAAAGTTTTGAATTCGAATATCTCGGATGTAATAAAAACAGAAAAAATTCCTCTAATATTATAGTAGTATCTACTTTAAAATACATCTTTATATACTATTTTGCAATATTAGAATAATGATAGTTTTTTTCAAATTAATTGAAAGATATTAACCTCTTTTTTTCTTTGTTCAAACAAAGTACTCGGTTGACATACTCGTTTACGATATATTTTAGATATTATTGAAAATTAAAACACTCTATTTATATAAATCAATATATATTTTTTTTTAAGAAAGATTTAAAAACCCTTATAAAGAGTTGTTGAGATTTGTTATTGTAATGCATGTTTTTAAATCATGAGTTAGAACAAATTAGATAGACCAACTACATCTGAAGTTTGCAGTAAACAAAGGATTGCACCAATCAATCTATCTTCTAATTACTTTCTTTTTACTCTTTCAAGCTAACTTTTAAAGTTAAGAAAACTCAAAAACACCCAACACTATTATCAGAAGCTAAATTAAACAACCATACAATTCAAAATCCATATGTGCCGGTGCAATGAGCTCAAGTTATTGTAAAAAGAATTGGGTGCTAGATTATAAATGTAAGAAAAAACACTTTATTTTTTGAACTAAAATTTTGGGATTGAAAAAGTCTAATAACATATAACATTTTAAATCTATTATTTTTTATTCAGATCTGGATCTTAGGGTTTTGATTAGTTTGTTTCTTTTCTCAACCTTCTTTCCCTGCTTATTAATAGCCACCAACGATATTCAAAGAAGAGTTCCATAGTCGTGGCATGTCTTTTGAGAGAAAGCTGCCGCGTTTGTTTGTTTGCATAGATTTTGTGATTCGTTTTGACTTCTAATAACATCTTCAATTATGCTTTTAACTTTTAATTAGTATTTTTAATATAAACAGAAAGCATCATTAATTATATAGATTGAAGATTAATGTTCTCTTCAATGCTACTTTCTACATTAACTCTTTATTTTGACAAAATCCATAAAACTAAAAGAGATTATTGGTGAAGAGATTGAATGGCATAGAAAATAGTAATTTTTATTAATGAAATATAAAATAAAGAGTTATTTAGACTCTCTAATATTAGAAAACCAAAGACACTCGTATTTCAATTTTAAAGATAGAGATTGTGATAAAGAAAGTATTGAAGATGAAATTTGGACCAAATATCTTTATTATATATAAAAAAATCTTAATATAAAGAGAGCATTGAAGATGCTCTAAGGTCGTGTTCGAAGGCTTGTGTTAGATTTATAAAATTAATTTTTACTAGAAAAGATTAGACAATTAATTACTCAAACGTTATTCTTGTGTTTCTATTGTGTGTTTTTTAATAGATATATTGCAGTTATATATTGGATAGATGATGCATCCAAATAATTCTCAATTTTCTTTCGTAATATAATTTATAATTTATTTGTATTTGATTTTTTCTTAGGAATTATATTATAGATCTAGCCATAATTATTCCCACTAATTTTTTATTCTTCTGAGGAATTATATTATATATCTTTCTAAGAGATATAATCTCACAATAAATAGATTATCTTGATTTGATTAAAATACAAATATAATTGTCATTATCTACGAATAATTAAGCATAATTATTTCTTAGTGGTATCAAGTTTGAACTCATGTGATTTAAGAAAAAGTTCAATGATCAACAAAAAAATTAAATATATTTTAATCCTGATTTAATTTTAAAAATAATAAATTAATATCAGTTGATGCGGAAATTAATCGAATATATATATATATATATATATCAAAAAATAAAATACGCAATCTTTATCTAGCCGAACATAAAACATATCTGTTGTGGTCCTGTCCCATGTCATTTTCTTGGGAAAAGACATGTCCGAATACAACCACTGCATTTTAACACAGAAATCATTTGTTTTTCAATCCGTATCACGCACCACAATGTATGATATCATTACCTGAAATGGGCACTTTGCTGTGTGCAACAGAAGCAAGGACACTTTCTATTTTTCCTTTTTCGTTTTCTAATGCCACTGGCCGTTGGAAGCAAGAAAATTTCCTTATCCAAGTGTTCTTCCACAGGTTTAAGATACATCATAAAAAATAGAGATAGTAATGAATTGGGTGTCTAGTCTATAAATTTAATTTTTGATCTTATGTATTAAAAAAATAATCGGTTCATACTCACTAAAAAAATTATTATTTAAGCTTAGACTTGATTTATCGATCCATTTAATATCTCTTAAAAATAATTTATCAAAATATTTCATTTTAATTCTTGTAATTTAAAAAAAGAAAAAATATCGGTCCTTAAAATCAATGTTTCTTGGGTTTTTTATTCACAAGTCTTTTGGTTCTTAATTTTTTCACTAAAAATATTTTGATGGTAATTTATAAAGTTTGTGAAGTTTTTTCATAATAAAATAAAAAAAATCAATTAGTTAACATAGGATAAAAATAAATATACATATCCAAAAATATATTAACGAGTATATATTTTTTTTGTTACCCATCTCAATATTCATTAAATATTTTTAATGAATATTTATTAGGTTCCAATACGTCAAATATATGCTTCCTATCCCTTCCATTACCATTCCTATGAAAGAATTCTTTTGAACCGAAAAAATACATCAATTACGTTACCGAACATCACCTTATATTTTCTTTAGCATCTCAAAACTCAAGTAGCCTCGAACTAGCATGCATGATCTTTGATCATTTGCCGTATAACTTTTATTTTTTAGTTTTATAAGTTATGGTATTTTTAAACCAATATGTAATCAGACTAATCCTTTCCATTGTATTAATATATTTATGAAAAATTCTTTTGATTAAATTTGAAACTCAAACAATGACGAGTAAATATATAAATTAGTTCTTCTAGTTTTGAGAAACCAATTAAGTAATCATTCTTATTTTAAAAACTAGTTATTGAATCCTTGAAATTTTAATTTTTTTGTAACTTAATCATTTTCTTTCTGTTTTAATTTATTTTAACCTTTTACTTTAATAAGTAGACAAAAGGAAGGATTTATGAAAAAAATACACATGTTTAAAATAGAATAATATTAAATTAAGTATGGTCAATACTAGTCAATGAACTAAATACTTAATTTAAAAAAAGCAGGACTAATTAATTCATCTCTCAATAATAGAGGGACTACTTTATAATTTACTCAATAATAACAGAAGTAATAAACTTGTTTTGTAAGTGTTTCAGCTGACGAAAACAATGCTCAAAACAAAACCTCCCTCTTGCCTAATCTCCCGCCATCTCTCTCTTCCAAACCTTAACAACTTCCAAAACCAACAAGAACATCATCAAACTCTAACTGAAAAGCTCTTGTCTCTTATAAGACAATGCAAATCCAAAAGCCCACTACTACAAATCCACACACAAATACTTATAAACTCAATACCCAAACCCAATTTCCTTCTCTCCAAAATCATTGACCTCAAAGACTTCACCTATGCGTCTCTTGTTTTTAACCATATCACCGAACCCAATATTTATGCCTTCAATGTCATGATTCGTGGGTTAGCTACCACATGGAAAAAGTATGATTTTTGTATTGAATTTTATTACAAGTTGAAGTCTTTAGGCCTGAAACCAAATAATTTTACATACCCTTTTGTGTTTATAGCGTGTGGGAATGTTTGGGGTTTAGTTCATGGGAAGATTGGACATTGCATGGTGTTTAAGATTGGTTTGGATTGTGACGAGTATGTGAAGCATTCTTTGATTACAATGTATGGTAGGTGTGGTGAAATGGGGTTTGCACGGAGGGTGTTTGATGAAATGGGTGACAGAGATTTGGTGTCATGGAATTCGATGATTTCAGGGTATGCTAAAATGGGTTTTGCTAAGGAGGCAATTGGGTTGTTTATGGAAATGAGGGAGGAGGGGTTTGAACCGGTTGAGATGACGCTGGTGAGTGTTCTTGGGGCGTGCGGGGACTTGGGGGATTTGGATTTGGGGAGGTGGGTGGAGGGTTTTGTTTTGGAGAAGAAGATGGATGTGAATTCGTATGTGGGGTCTGCTTTGATTGATATGTACGGGAAGTGTGGGGATTTGACTTCAGCGAGGAGGGTCTTTGATGCAATGCCGAAGAAGGATGTTGTCACTTGGAATGCCATGATCACAGGGTAATTAGATTGGTTTTATACTTTGTATGGTCACATATAATTATGGATCATCTTTGGGAGATAATGGTAACTTTCTTCCATTGAGTAGCTTGTTGCACTTGATGTGGACTCATAACGGAATTAGCACTAAATCTATTCCTTTGAACTAACTTACAATTTGAATTCTTTCTAATTAATCAGCTATGAAATAACAACCACACAGATATGTGAAATTTGTAATGTGTTTCAAGTTAATATTTTTTTTTTTTTGGGGCCCTGTATTTGATGTCGAGTGTGCTAATTTTTTGGTTCAACTATCACTTCACAGATATGCACAGAATGAAGCGTCCAAAGAAGCAATTACACTTTTCAATGTAATGAGAGACGCAGGACCTAATCCAGATAGAGTTACAGTGATTGAAGTACTGTCTGCATGTTCCTTCATTGGGGCCCTTGATTTGGGGAAATGGGTTGAGACAGATGCATCAGAAAGAGGTTTACAGCACGATGTCTACATTACTAGTGCATTAATTGATATGTATGCAAAATGTGGGAGTTTAGATGATGCACTCAGGGTTTTTGAGAGCACGCCCCATAAAAATGAGGTCTCATGGAATGCCATGATTTCCGCTCTTGCTTTTCATGGGCGGGCCCAGGAGGCTTTATCATTATTCAGATGCATGTCACAGGATAATGGCAATGTTCAACCTAATGACATAACTTTCATAGGAGTACTTTCTGCATGTGTGCATGCTGGACTAGTTGATGAGGGCCGCCAATTGTTTGAATCGATGAAGTCGTCATTTGGATTGGTCCCAAAAGTCGAGCATTATTCTTGCATGGTTGATCTTTTTGCACGTGCAGGACTTCTATATGAAGCATGGGACTTGCTCAAGAAGATGCCTGGAAAACCAGATGAAATTGTATTGGGGTCTTTGCTTGGTGCCTGTCAGAAGCGAAGAAATGCAGATGTTGGTGAAAAGGTCATTCACTTGCTTCTAGAGATGGAGCCATCGAACTCGGGAAATTATATTCTCTCATCTAAGATATATGCAAATATGAGAAGGTGGGATGACTCAGCAAAGATGAGGGTGTTAATGAGGCAGCGGGGTGTCTCTAAGACCCCTGGCTGTAGCTGGATTGACATCAGAGCTCATATTCACGAATTTCATGCTGGTGACAGCTTGCACCATCATTCTGTAAACATATACCAATTGCTTAACGAGGAGATGAAGAGGGAAGGTTACATTCCAAATATTGATTGCACATAGGGATAAAAAAAGTTGAAAAACTTGCTTGCCTCTTTCGGCGATCGGACAGTGCACTCAGAGTGATTATATCTTCAGGTTGATAAATTCGGCCAAATTATTGAAAGGTAAGCTGTGTTGTTAAAAGCTTGAGCAAGGAGCTTAAACTTGCTGATACAAATGTACAGTTTGCCCTCGCTTGAGTATATTTCTGCAAAATGAAAGTAGCTGTTGAATTCTTGCTGATGTGCGTACATGCTTGTTGGTGATTTTCAATAGCATGCTGGTTTTACGAGGAACACACAGGAAACTATTGCAAATCATCAGGTGCACCACGTTCGCTTACAGATGGTAATAGAAATTCATCAGATACTTGTCGCAAGAATTGTTGCTCTAGCCAAAAAGTGGAGAAGGTGCTGTCAGACAACTGTGGCAAGAATAGCCAAAAAGTTGACAAGGTGCAATCAGAAAACTGTGGCAAGAATTGTTGCCCTAGCCAAATAGTCGAGCAGGTGCCATCAGATAATTTCACGTGAGGATTGTTGCTCTAGCCAAAAAGTGGAAATGATAATTGTCGCAAAAATTATTGCTTTAGTAAATTAGTGGAGGAGGGTGCATCAGATAGTTGCCTCAAGAATTGTTGCTTACGTACAAATGTTGAGAATGTTCAATGTGGTGCTCAAAATCCAAGCTGTGCCTCTGGTAGAAACCAAAAGTTCGTGAAGTCAGCTGAGAGGCTTGATGGATCTGTATGAAGTACTGCTAGTGGAGTTCAAGAAGCCAAGCATTGTGATGGTGGTTGCCGTGGCACAGTCGACAATGACAGAGAGACAATTGATCCACTCAACAACTACTGTTCAGGCCTTGGCAATTTGAGCTCATTCTCGGAAGATAAATGCAATGTTTCAGTAAAAACTCAAGGCAAATGCACAGAAGAAGACGTCATTGACAAGGTAAACAACTGCATTCGTTCACGGTGTGAACCTAGTACTCATTCTTCTCATAAAATATTAGAACTAAAAGTATGACAAACATTTCTACTGATTGCTGCTCCAAGAACTGCTGTCAAGACATCACCAACAACGGTGCGACAATTGCACTACAACTATACTAACTTTTAAGGTCATCTTACATGAAATTTTATTTTTTTCATTTGAGAATACTGATTTTTTCAAAACTATCAATCAATTATTTTTTATTCAAATTCTGTCAATTACTCCGTTATTTGATGACTTTGCTCTTTTATTTTTGGATGAAAATTTTCCTCTCAAATTATTTTGTCATTTCCTACTTTTTTTTATAGTAAATACCCAAATTGTTTATATATCCAAAGAGTAAAAGAGGATAAAATAATATGGTAGGTTGTACTCCATATATCAAGCATAAAGAACTTTAGATTATTGTTTTTGCTGTATTTAAGAAACTAGGAAATTTTGGTCAACTTTACATGACTCTAACCAATGAATGATTTGAAATTGTATAGCTACAATTTCAATTTGTTACATATCTTGTTCAAATTATATTGCTACTTTCATCTACAAATTCAAGCTATATTTCACAAACAAAAAATTGAATTGAATTATAAACAACATTAGAAACATTTCTTCTTGTTGGTACTACTAATTGTAGGCTGAATTTTTCTTCACATTTCAATTTTGTTGACAAGAAATAATTGAATTATCGGGGGGCCATTAACAGTATAAAAAAGATTGAAACTGAACCTACAACCTAGCATATCCATATCATGTAAAGAGCTGAGGTAGAAATCATGGGCCTGGCAGTATGCATTGAAATTGTTTAGGGGTGGCAAGAGCCCGTCCCAGCCCAACCCAGCATCTCATAATCTAGACTACGTAGAACTGGTCAGCCAACTCAATGCATGGTTCCACCTAGCAAATAAAAACATTAATGCATGGTTTAGATGGTAAGAAAAATACTCATTGAACTTGTGGTTTTAGGTTTAAGTTTTGTTAGGATTTCTTAAAACGAAAATCCTTATTGACACCATGATGACAGACACTATTTCAAAAAATACTCATTAAAAATGTGGCATTTCTATGTCTAAGTGTCTCTATTATTAGGGTAAATCTCTTTAGATATGTATGGAAATAAAGACATGATGATGTTATTTACTGTGGGAAATATGCTAATCCATTTCTTAATCCAAAAAGAAAAGTGAAATGCACTGTCAGAAACCTTGAAAATAGTAGCAGCATTATTTTCAAATCCAATACCTTGAACATAGTAGCAGCATTATCGTTGCAAGAAATCACAAATTGCAAATCTACTCATCATATTGTGCTAGAATTATTCTGATCAAATCCAATACATTATCAATGGAGTGTTTTGGTTAATTTGTTCGTTAAGTGATGTAGTGTGTCTATTATCGTCAAAATATTAAATTATAATATTTTTTTTCTATCAAGTATGTGGATTTTAGTTTTTTTTTTTTTTCATTTGAATACATTAATTTTTTCACAATTGCCAATTAAGTATTTTCATCAATTTTTTCTTAAACAATAAAGTGTTCGTTATCCTCAAAATATTAAATTATAATTTTTCTCTCTTATTGCTAGAGGGAATTTTTCCTTAAATTATTCTATTATTTCAAAATTTGACAAGGAATCAAAAACATCATTTTTTAGCTATAAAACTCAAAACTAAATTTAGTTAGGCTTAGGCTTGAAAATTGAAAGAATCCATAAATATGAGATTTTTCATCACGAAAAGTAATGGCTTGTGAGCTTTTGAAAAGAAAGTTTCCTTAAACTTAACTACTATTAAATATTACCTTTTAAAATTAATTTTAATTCTAAAGAAAAATGAAATGCTTAAAACAAATTATGTTATTTTAAGCATTTCAATTAATGATCAACATTTTAATTATCAGAAATAATGAAAAAAAAAGATAAAATTTATCCAAAAATCAATAATTTGAAGTGGAAATAATTTAAATTGATAATGTAGGTTTTATTCATAGGATTTATTTTTTCACAACCCCAATAATTTAGGAATAAATTATGACATTAAATCGCTGTTCTAGATAAGGAAGGAAAAAAAAAAAAAAGGCTCATGCAACTTGCGGTCTTTAGATTCGAGTTTTATCACTGACTTCTTGAAAAATGTGATATATGTGCTTCTAAGTATCCTGTTAACGAGGACACCCTAAGCTCCACAGTAAAATAGATGCCATAGGAATCTCTTCACGTAAGTTAGGAGATAAAATACCTAATGTTTTTTGTCCGTAGACGTACATCCATTTCTTAAACCAAAAGTAAACTGAATTATACTGTCAGAAACTCTGAAAATAGTAGCAGCAGTAATTGCTGCAAGAAATCACAAATTGCAAATCTACTCATCATGATGTGCTAGAACTATCGTGACCTTCTCTTTTAAGTACAAATTCAATCATTATAGTCTCCATGGTCACCCCTTCTTCTCCCCTTCCTCCACCATAGTCGGTAACATGTTTATTGGCCCAAACTTGGAGAATCCGTACGTTTATGGCAAATGATGATAATTATGGCAAATATGAATTTCGAACGGTGACAGAGAAAGGAGATAGAGAGCATATTGATTAATGATTATAGTTCAGTGCTAAGGCTATTAATTCTTGAATACTACATGAATTTGACGTTTCACTTTCTCCAAGCCATGCAAATTAAAATAGAGACTGATCTTTCTTAGTGCTTTTCTTTACCATGCCATTATCAAGTAACATGTCCACTAGCGATTCTGTACCATTATTTAGACACATAACCCTTTGGTGGTGTCTTCTGACGAGACATATGGCACCAAATTTCACCACTACAGCACGGCCCTTTTAGTGCTCCCTTTATTTTTCGCTGCCTTTTTTTGGTTATGCTTGCATTGCTCATGGTGGTGGTGGTGGTGGTCAGCAACGGTCCCTGCTGGGTCAACTTCGAAATCGTCGCCCCCATTTGTTCCTAGAAAAATATTCTAGCCATATTTGTGATTATTGTTGTTGTTGTTGTTTTTTCTTTGTAGTAAGAGAGAGGCTGATATCTAAGATTTTTTTCTTTTTAAATAAGTATAAGTTGAGATACAAGTTTAGTAACGATTTTCTTTAAAATTAATTAAGTAGTTTTAACTAATATATATAGTTTAATTAGTTACACAAAAAATGAATTAGACTTAAGATAAATATGGCTTAGCACAAGGCCAAGGGTCGCATGAGTTTGGAGCATGGTTTGTTAAAAAACAAAAACTCAATTATTATTATTTTTTTAATTTTTACTAGCAAATTGAAACATTTTAGTCTAACAAAAATCTAATTTTCTTCAATTCAAATCTAGCCATCTAAATATATATGAATGACGTGACATGATTCTAACGAGTTAACGATCTTGTTCAATTCATTATAAATATTAATCTTACATCATCATTATGAGGGGATTTTGGCTTTTAATCTCTAACAAAAGAATTTTAAAATTTTTTCTCTTAAAACTCTCTCATTCACACACCAAACATTACTTAAAATTTTATCTCGTTTGCACTTTAACCACTCACTTATTAGCCATTTGACTTATACTTTATTAGCACTACTTGTTTATTCTTTTAAGTCTCTTATTACTTATATCTATTCTACTTGTGTAGTTGACTATTGCTCTTATAAGTTAGAACACTAGCTATCCATATTTTGACTAATTAGCCGACCAATCATTTAATTAATTCTCAAAAGCCTTCTACACTAATATTTAATAGTTATTAAAAGACTATTCTTGACTAGAATGTGAATCTTAACTAAGAGCAAAAAATAATTTAGGAGTACAATTAGTGAACCTTTACACAATATATATATATCATTAATGTTCATAGAAAATGATACCAACATTTAAAAGTGATGAACTGATCATACGCATAAAAAAAGTGCATGCAAAATACACACATAGGTAGTAAAATCCACACATGTTCATCATTAATTGTTAGAGAGTAATATAAATTATATTACGGGGTCTCACCTATTAGCTCAAGTTATTAGATGAGATGATCATTTAATATAATATCGGAGCTTGGTTGATTAAGAGGACCCGAGTTTAAGTCTCACAATTCTTAATTTCTCAAGTATTAAGCACAAGGCAATGTGGAGATGTGCAAGTTCCAAGTCCAAATGTTGGGACTTTCACTTGAGGGGATGTGTTAAAGATTAATATAAATTATATTTTGAAGTCTCACCTATTAGCTTAAGCTTTCGGGTGAGATGATCCTTTAATATTAATTACACTTGATAATAGTAGTATTTTTTTTTTCATTATTCAATTGAACATTTGAGCAAACTTTACATTGTTGAGGCATCGAAAGGAGTCTTCTACCCAGTTTTTATCTAGACTAAGTTTACATAGATCAATGTATAACTTGGTTAATTGGAATATACAGTCGATCCACTTTCATAACAAGTTAATGTAATTTGATATAAATTAATGCCCGACTTTATCTACATAGATTTGCTAACTTTAAACTTCACTCAACCAAACTCCCCATGTTGCAAATATTACTCTATTCTGCAGATATGAATGAACCTTCTGCTCACCAACCAAGATCCAGATTGAACATTTGCCCTAGCTAAGTAAAGGATAGCATGATACACTTGGCCAGCATCTTTGTGAAATTTATGTGTCTATAGATATTGTCCTTGGCTAATAAGATAAGAGCAGATTAATATAAAATTCATGTCTTGATAATTTACACACTGTAAAGTGGCATGAACCTAGAAGGAGGCTTTCACTTTTCGGGATGCTACCAAATAGTTCACATTCAAAGTGCTGATCCACCTAGCTACATTCAGTCAAAATCCTTATCTTGGGAACTAATTTAAATTAACTGGAAATGGAGAATGAATTCTCAATGAATATGCTTTTCCAAGGTTATTTTATCGTGTAGATTAAGAGATCATGCTTATATATTAATAATAATTAGGTCATTCTTTATGAAAGATTATCTTGAACTTAAATTATATATTTTCTTTCACAAATTTATATTTCTTGATCATATCTCTTTCTTAAAAAAATTGTTAGAGAGTAATATAAATTATATCTTAAGCCACACTAAACAATTTAAATTTTTGGGTTAAGATGATTTTTTAACATGATATCAAAATTTGATTTACTAAGTGATTCCGAGTTCAAATCTCATTATCCGACTAAATAGTTTAAACATTTGAGTTAAGATCGATTGTCCTTTACGGAAGAATTAATAACAAGGACTGAAAATTTCTCATCTCATGAAATTAATGTGATAAATTTTTTATTTTACTGATGAATACCAAAGCTAAATCCATTTCGATGGCAACTATCACGCTAGCTAATCTCCTCAAATTTCCTGATTCATGTGAGCAAGTAGCAAAGACTAAACATGTAAAATATCAATAATAATAAGCTCTAGTTGAATATTTTGTTGACTTTAGACCTTGGAAAAATCTAACTAGCTAGGCCCATGTATGATCAATCTTATAAAGCAGAGAATCATGGACACAAGTGGAATTAGCTGTTAAGTAACAATTATTGTCTTGATGATTCAATGCTAGCTGACGCAAGATCATTGATTAAAATTTGCTGTATGCCACCGCCGTTTACTGGAGAATCAATTCTCCTTCGTTATCAGATATTGCCTCACAACTAATGACCAAATATTTCCCCCGTCTTTTTCTCTCTTTAATATTTATAGATGATGCAATTTATTCAGACTAGAACTAAGTTTATTATTTTTTAAATTTGATCATCATGAGATCACCTCTAACCTTCCAAAGATCATATTATTTACACAAACCAGTAGTCTATGTCTAATGTTATATAAAAAAATGGTTTCCAAAAATAAAAATCGAATTGCTGATACGATGAATCAAATACACTTTTCTTAAATATTTCCTTTCTTTTGCCGTCCAAGAAAGAAGAGATATAAAAAATGAAAGGACAATGAGAATCTTACAAAATCTTAAGCAGTGTGAATGTGGACAAGATGATCATGTGGCAAAAGCAACATGCATACCTAGTTATAAAGCCAAAGGGATGTTTAGGAAATTAAATAGTAGTCATGTATTGAAAAAAACATCAGTAACAATAAGAGTAGCAACGAAGAATGCATTCCTGGCAAACAAGAAAAGAAGTAAAAACAAAGAAGAAGGTAGATTGCGTTCAGACTAGCAAGAAGAATATAATAAAAATTGAGGATGGCTGGAAATATTGGGGATATGTCAAGCCATTAATTGTTGATTCTTTCTGATTAAGCTCACAGCTTTTGAAAATGTCAGAGAATAATAATATAAATCATAAATCTTTTCCCATGGAATAACCTCTGTATCACATGTCATCCAAGAAGAGCATGTACGTTTTATACATTAAGTCCTGGAATTGAAATCACTGAAAGTTATAGATGGAGTGATAAAGAAGAATGTCTCTACTTATGAGGCAATGAGTTTGATTCTCGTACTTAGAAATCTTCTCTTTACACTAGACATTAGTTGTTGATGGACTCAAAAAGCGAATTCATAAAACAGTAAACATGATTTGATTCTGATCTAATTTAGAAAATTATAAATTTAATTTCAATTGATGTAAAAATTGACCTAAAAACATTTTTCTATTGATGGGTTAAAAATATCTAGCTCTTAGAATCAACAAAAAAATTAAACATATGTTGACTTAGTTCAGGAAAAAATACCTTACTAAAAATTTTTTTAGCTTGAAAGTGTTTTTTTCCCCTTCTATGACGATACATTCTTGCCTTCTAGATCAATTCAAAACAATTTTTTTTATTTTATTATATATTGTGTTATTTATTTTATTTCATTTTTTCAACCAACAAAGAACAAAAGAGTACAAATAATATATAAAAGTATGCATGCTAAGACTATTTATTTATTTAAATATTCAGTTTATTTCACTCAGGCATTCAAATACGCACGTCTCGTACATTAATTAGCACACCCAAATCAATCTTCTTGCCCAATTGTTAATTAATTTGCTGATTTGCTAATGTTTGATATTTGTTTCCATATATGATAATGCATTACGGTCAAATACAGATTGTCAAAATATATTTTCAAGCTAAAAATTCTTATGGGCTATAAGAGGTTTGGTGTTGACGAAGGTTCGTGAAAGTAGCAGTTGGATAAGGAATTTCTTTGACAGATAAGAATAAAAAAAGGAAAAAAAAGTAATTGGTAAAATATAAGAAGAAATATAAAAGGAATTTTACCAATTTTTACAACCTCTTAAAAGCATTCATTTTCTCTCTTTTTTCTTTTAATATTTACAGATAATAGAATATTTTTGGATTAGCTTTCACATCAAACAGAATTAAATCCATCATATTTTAAATCATATATATATATAGAGAGAGACTTAGTCTTTGGTCGAGTAGGCCATATCCATTGTCATTCAAAGAAGATGAAGGAATTTTTTAAAAGTAAAAATCGAATCCTAAACTAATAAGTAGATATATTCTTTTTGTCACTCCATCTACAACCTTCAATAGTTATTTATTTTTTGTCTTATCATGCTTGGAAATATTCCTTGAAATAGTTTTTTTTTTTCTATTGCCACAATATTTTCGATTTTTTGTGTGTTAAAACTACTCTGTTTATTTTATGCTATTGCTGCAAACTTTGTAAGTATCGATGACTACCGATTGAGCCTCTTAGATGTCATGGAGTTGACAAGCTTGACTTGCAATGCGCCCTGCTAAAAATTAGCACCAGTAAAAGGCCCCATTAGGACAAATGAAAAAGACAAGAGAGATGAACAGCCCCCTCCCAAAATCAATAGATAATAATAATAATAAATATTTGATTGAGAATGCAACCAAATATTTTATCTCTTCGACATTTCTTTTTCTTAGGGGAAAAAAAAAAAAAAAAACAGAGAGAGAGAGAATAGTGCTAAGGAATATTTGACCAGACAAGCCATGAGATCAAGAGTAGCAATCTTTAGATTTCAAGTAGAAAAGGTTGAGCAAAGTGATTTTAGCTATAAAATTGGTGCATTATCTCGACTATTAGCAAAAGTGATGTCAAATAAAATAAAATAAAATTGTAAGAGATCATATCTAAAAGGTTATATTTTCCTATATTTGGAGAAATATCTTTCTCTAGGTGAGTAATATATATATATAATTGAATTAATTGAAAAAACTAATCCTTCATTCTGTAAATTTTTAAATAGGTCACCCCTACCTAAATTGTTCTATTTACAAGAAAATTCTTCATTGTAGTCTCCTTAGTTAGAATTCGAATAAACTCATTTACTAAAGTAGGTAAAACTATCTTAGGATTGCTAATGATGGAAACATGGATGCATTTTAGTTAAGAAATTATTATATATTTAGTGTGTGAATTTTTTTTTATTATTATTTAAGTGTTTTTTTTTTTTTTGTTATTTAAGTATGCAAACTTTTTTTTTAATCAAAATTTAACGTTAGGTTTTTATTAAATATATGCTGACATGATCCTTAAATTTAGTTATGAGTATATTAACCTACGGTGTCTATGAATATTTTATTTTATTTTTAAATAAGTGTTTGTACTTTTATTATATTCTATTTGAATGTATGTATTTTTATTTTTTTATATAAATAATCGATTTAAAATTTAATAAAATAATCTTTAATGTTGCTCGCTCTATGACCGCTTTTAGCTCTTGTTATTAAAGAGCTTATTTTGGCTCCACTCTTTGGAAAAATAAAAAATAAAATCATCTTCAAAGAAAAAACAGAACCTTCCTTTTCTTTTCATATTCTTTACATTTTTTTTTTGAGTTAATTTAACAGTTTTTTTTGGTGGAAAAAATGCCTTTTTTTTCTAATTAAATTTCTTCATCTTATTGGCTACTCTTTCTCTTTTTCTAACTATGAAAAAGAAAAATAACAAAATAAATTGATAAATAACACAAAATTAACCCCAAAAAAAAAAACTAAGTTATAAGTGAATTTAAAAACATAGCATGATTTTTCAAATCATAAGAACTAATTAATTAATTTCATTAAACTATAGAGATTAATTTATAATTTACTCCATTTTTTGCCTAGAAGCCATAAATAAAACTCAAGAGTGCTCCATGTTGTTATATACATTTTTAAACTAAGAAAGCTATGAAAAAACCAGCAACCAATAAATTATCATATAAATTTTATTACATACATAATTTCTTAAAGGAAAGAAGAGTTCCATTTTATTTGTGCTAAAGTAAAATTATTTTTTATTATTTTTTCATTGGAAGGCTCGTTGGATATTAAACCTACACAATAAGAAATATTTCTCTCTTGTAATAAACTAGAATTACTAGAATTCGAACCTATTTTAATGGAGAGAGCTATCGGTACACAGCGTATAGATTATTCCTGCTCATGTCAAAGTAAAATTATTTGAATACAGGATAAACAGGTTGCATGTTTGGGAAGAAAAGCCCAAAATTTTGCTCCACACCAGCAGGTTTGAGGTTCTCATTGAACATGGCAAAGATAAACCCTAATATGTATTTACGAGGCCTTTTAGGTGTTCCTTTCCCAGAGACAACATGCTTCACAAAGTTCTGATTATAGGTCGATGCAAGCTGAGGAGTTGTGAAATTTTCATTCCCAGCAGAAGGCCAACCACTCTCTGACACTACCAAATCCACATCATGGACACCTAGTTTCTCCATTGCCGAATAAAATGCATCCACTGTAGCATCAAATAAGTTCCAATAACTCAAGTTCCCCTCGCGAACGACGGGTCCTGGGGCGGTAAATTGAGCATAGTCCAACCTCACATTTGAAGGGTCTCCAGCATAGGCAAAGTAAGGATACACATTGACTAGAAGTTGTGATCTAGTTTCTGACAAAAAATTCAGGATACCACCCATAACATTGATGCTTTCAGGTGAGAATACACCGGCTGAAGGTGGATAAGAGGCTCCTAATGTGTCTGCAGCTAGCACGGTTGTCACTTTTATAGCAGCTAGCTTTCGTTGATCCAAGACAGTGCGAAGGTTCTTCATTGCAGCCAAAACGTTCCCGGAATACGGTCCAGGAATGATCTCATTACCGACAGAAATATAGGATAATAAAATAGGATTATCATGAAGGTAAGGTTGTACATTAACTGTAACCCAAGAATTCGCTGCTTCTAGGCTTGCTGCTAGATTCGGCACATCTTCATTTCTTACACCTAAAGTAACTTGAATTTGAGTCCCCTTTAAGGCATTGAGTGCATCAGGATTGGGATCAAAGAGCCTAATGTTTCCAATCTTGTATTTTTTGTATAGGTTAATCACATCGGTTGCTGGAGGTAGGTTGTTTCCGGTCATGCCATAGCAAACTCCAATATTTTCAAGAGTTGCACTTGTCTTTCTGATTTGGTCTTGGAGGGCTACTGCAAAGGACAAGATGAGCACAAGCCACAAGCATGCCATCTTGCAATAGAAAATTGCATGTTAATCATCAGAACATGAAATCCATGAAAGAACATCGATAGCAATATGTCGATTCCACAAATTATAACGGACACTTAATTACAACAAATAAATGTAACTAACAACAAATACTTTCATTAAAAAAAAAAAAAACAAACCGATATGTTCATATAGAAAAATAATTAGAACCAATTTTGATAGCTTAAGTCAAAGATCTTTCAACAAAACATTTATGATCAACTAATCAAAAGATAATATTATTATTTTTGTAATAATTAAAATATGTAGTAGTGACTCAAACATTTATATGAACTAATTGACACTAAATTGTAGAAATGTTCTTTGATGTTGGTGAAATCTTTTGGTTTTGATGTCAAGTATTGAATTGCTGTCAAATCATATCTTAGAGGAATTGTAAGAACGGAGTTCTACTAGATTCCAAATCCAATAAACCTCTCAATACTAAAACAAGAAAAAAGAAAAGCATATTATTGAATATTATGGATGAAATGTTTGGCTTATTCATATTACAAATTGACAAATAATTTATCTAAACAGTTTTTTAAGAATCATATGGGAATTAACTAATATTTTAAAAAGAGAGACGCTATTAAAAAAAAAAATTATCTAAACAGTTAAGAGTCTTTATATATTAAAAAAAAACATATATATGTAAATCAATATTATGATAAAGGAAGATTTATGCCAAATTAAAATTCTAATTAGAGATTAAAAAAATGCTAATTGGTTCACTTAAAGAAAAAATGCTAATTAGTAATTATAAAAAAAGAAAACTCATTAGA